>JAVDPK010001452.1:601810-614143 GCA_034780415.1 Cichlasoma orientale | reverse complement strand
AGAAAGAAAGAAAGAAAGAAAGAAAGAAAGAAAGAAAGAAAGAAAGAAAGAAAGAAAGAAAGAAAGAAAGAAAACATGGGGGACTGACAGTGATCTTTATTGGCCTTTCCTTCATTCATCTCAAGGGGTTATGCTGTCCTTTGAAGATTGTGCATGTGACAGGCAGCCAAGTGGCCAGCAATCCTAATTCACCCAAAACAGGCAGGGGTTTTTAGGTAAAGCCTCAGAAGTGCTGCACAGCAGCTGTACACATTTGGCATCATTTTTGCATTTTCTCTGCCTCTGTTTTCCCTTCCAAATCTCTCTCTTTGCACCGGGATGAGATATACTGAACAGCATCCCTCCTTTAAATAACAAAAAGGAACTTGCTTTGTTATGGGGTGACACATGAGATGCACACCAAATAATAACAGTGAGGTTTGTTGTCTCTGCCACTGACTTGAAGGATGCCTCCATATCCCATTAACATATATGCAGAGAGACAGTGAGTACATAAAAGCCTAAAAAAAAATGAAGAGATCAAAGAGGACAGAATTAAGACCAAATAATGAGGATCTTGGCAAGAACGCTGCAAATTTATTGATTGTTTGGCAAGTGAAACAAGCTTCTGCTCCATTTTTCCTGTCTATACAATTTAATATTGTGATTTAAATGGACATGATGAAGCAGTGTAGGTTTTAACTGGACCTCTGCATGACTCTATAGTTCCAGTACTGAGCCTAATACCTATCTAATTTACAGTGCAGTAATAATTGTATTCACAATAGGAAGCAGGAAAAGAGAGCTAGGCAAAGCTCACCACATCAGTACCCCCCTTCAGTGGCACATTCTTTAAACAGCCAGTACAAAAGCATAGGCAGAATCAGACTATGAGCGATTAATCCATTAATCCAGAGTATTTCAATTACTATCAATAAAACAAACAACAACAACAACAAAAAAAGATTAGAAATTGCTGCAAGACCAGTGACATGCAGTTGAATCAAGATTACATCAAACCTCTTGTCTGATGTCATGTAATGTTACAAACCTACATTGACATAGTTTGGTTAAGCTATTTGCAAAACTTTTTATTAGCTATTTGCCCTAATCAGATTGCTTCCAAACTGAATGGAGGTGCAACAACAAGAATGAAAGGGAATTGGGATAGGACAAAAAAAATATGTGTTATTATTATTGCATTTAGAGCAGTGGAACAGATGAGATCAGAGGGGAAGAAATGAAAAGAATTAGCCTAGATAAGACAGATGAAAAGAGGGACATGAATAAATGATGAAGAAAAGAAGACAACTACCTCCACGACTCTCACTGTCAGCTGGTTTCACCTGGATGGGGCGAGTCATCTGGAGGAGAGAAGAGAAAGAGTGTCAGCAAGGCTAGAGATGGCAACTCAGGCTGTAGTTGCTACAACAAAAGACCACAAACCAGCGATCACATGGCCCTAGCTCCCATATGAACCGTCATTCTGCAATACTGATCAAAGTTCCTTGGCTGCAAAAGAAAACCGAAACACCATCATGCAACTAATTTGACTTGACACTATAGTGTTTCTGGTGCCTGCTACTCAGCGAAAACAAAACAATCTAAGCTCTTATTCAAACACACACAAAAAATAAGCGTGTGTATGCGTCCAATCCTATTTGGGATTTTTCATGGCAGCTGCATGAAGAAGTTGAAGGGCTGCATATGTGTGTCTAAGTGAGAGAGACCAAGGCAGTCCTAATAAAAGTGAATCCAGCCACAGGAGGAGAGAGAGATCAATGCAGGCCTATTGATCCAGGCCCTTGGGCTGTGGAGAGTGTCTGGCTGGGAAGGATTCTCTGGTTAGGAGGCTCACTCTAATCCACTGGACCCTGATAAGAATGGCATTGCCTGGATTAGATGCCTCTGTCATCACAGTCTTTGTGTCACGCTCTCCTCCTTCCCCAATTTTACCTCTTTCTTTTTTCATTATTGTTGTTCAAGCTGAACAATTTTACCCGACTTTGGCAGATTTATTTGGAGGAAGAGCGAAAGATGTAGCTACGATTTACAAAATGTTTGTCACAGCAGCAGCTGTTTTTAAATTGAATATATAACTCTTGCATGCTATTTATACACCCACTTGCACATATAATATGTATATATCCTGCAGCAGAGCATAAAGCTGATTTAGCCACACACATCAAATGCATCACACCCTCCTCTGACTGAATCAACAAATATCTGTAACAGCAAAGAGTCTAGATTTAAAAAAAAAAAAAGGGACCAAAAGTAGCCCAAACATGTTAAAAAGATTACTGAAATCTAAAAGCAACCTCTTGAACCATTTGTAGATGCTATTTAAGCATCCTTTTATTGCTTGAAGTCACTTGTCATTACTGGTGTTACAGTCAAATCACTGGAAAACCACCCAGCACTGATATAGCCAGATATGTATATTTTGAACCATCGTTCTGTCATGTATCTTTTTTTTTTCTGTTCAATTCCAGAACAGGGCTGAAAAGGTCAGATTTAAAGACAGGGCAGTCCAATAAAAGCATGACATGTTCAAGGAGAAACACCATAATGGGATTTTAAAATGTCTTAATAACATGCTGATATATGGGGCAGAGGCCCAGGCCTGATTCATTAAGTGCTAAACGTATCCATTTTCACCTTGAGGAACTGAGTAACCTTCCCTAGCTGAAATTATTCCATAAATTTACCCATCGTAAATAATAACTAGAACCAGCTAAGACTTTGTAGGAAAACAGAGATGATGTTATCCTTGTGAAGGTTGTGGTTTCAGCTTCTTGTGTCTTGGCTGGCTCCACATCCCTCTCCCTGTCCTTCTACAAGTGCTTTCTTTTCCTTGCATAACATGAGCAAAGTAGCACTACAGTATGCTAATGCCAAGCCACAGGGTGCACTGCTCCACAGCGTGTATGGATAGATTACAGAATCAACCGCAATGCTATTGCACACGTTCAAAGCAACCTCTGAGACAGAAACACCTCTGAAATGGAGAAAGAAACAGCCGCAAGACAAATTCACAGATAACTTAACAACCCTCGGCTCCTTCACAACAACACAGGAAATCTTTGAATTTGCCTTTGACGTGTCAAACGGACAAAAGATACTTCGATCCTGCCAGTTGATTTTTGTTCAAATGCATGATGGAGGAGGCCAAATCCGTGGCTGTGGCTCTACAATGCTATGATCTCAGCCATCTCTACAGGGTGCCTGTGTGTGGGAGGCAGTTCTCTAAAGCTAGTTACTGTTCAGCCTCCAACATGCCAGCTTAATGGTCTATTTATTTGCCCGAGAGCAATGCATTATGGTCCAGAACAGTCACAGCTGATGGCTCTCAGTTTGTTAAATTTCCCTTGAACACATAAAGAAAATCGTGTAATTCCAGCAGAAATTATTTGCAAATTGTACACCCGTACTATTAGCACGCTCACACATGCACAGACAAGGTAACTTAAGTTAAATTTATTAAGTACTAGTGTTGCCAAGGAAACCATTAATTAACTCAGATACTTTAGGGCATCTTTTCACTATGTCCTTTATTGGCAGGAGCTTGTAGGTTCTACAAGAATTGAGCAAAACAGTAACTGGTGCTTTTCTACAAATAGGTCTGAAGTATAATATTTTCTCTTTTATCTATTAATAAATAAGGGGGAGTGATCGAGTGAGGGGGTCGAATGAAAGTACCAGACAAAACAAAAGGGCGAGCTTTTTGAAAAAGACAACAAGAGATGGAGAAAGTTGTAAGAAAAGTACAGTACCGAAGGGAGAAAGAGTGAAGGGAAAAAAAATGCCTGCAGCTCTTAGATAAGATTGCCTCTCTGCTGAGTGCCATTTCTGCTGCTCTGACTCCACTTCCCTGTCTTTCACTTTCAAACACACAATGAAAAAAAAAACCCCAGAACACCTGCACTATACAAACGCTGTGTATTTACAGCACAAATTAACCACCTGCTTCCCTGCGCCACCCTCTGCTGAAATGTACTGTTTGCATTTTGTGGGACATCAATTATAATTTAGCCAAATGGCAAAATGATGAAAACGCATTTTGAACTTGAACAAATATTGGGAGAAAAACTTTAATTTGGCTGCATTATCTTTCAGCGGATATATTTGTGGAAGGCAAATAATCTGTGCCTTATACTCATTGTTTCTTTGCTTTAGTTTTTTTCAGAATTTGTTTATTATTATTTTGTGTGTGTGGGGGGGGGGCACAGACTGCATTAATCTAGATTTTTTAAAATTAATCAAGTGGAATTTATTGTTTAATGTGTTTTGTGTCTCCCATAAAATCATTGTTACGGTAATTTCATCATTGTATAAAAATGCATTTGCAGTAAAATAAAAGTTAGATTTTAAAATCAAACAACAGTAAAATGCAAAATTACCAAAAAAGTAACATGAAAAATGTGTCATCATGATCTTCAAAAACTCTGGTGATGGTCCAAAAAATATTTTTTATACTGTGTTGAAGGAAAGACAAGGACTTCCTTGGTATATCTGTAATCGTTTTAAAACTGCAGTTCTGTACTTATTTTGACTCCAAGAGGCCATTGCCAGCAATATGTGAAAGTAATCTGAATGTGTTTGACTGAAATAAAGAAATAAATAAGCTCCACTCAGGTCGAGTCAAAATCAAATAGACTTTTTGGTTTTCCCAGTAAAAGCCTGGTCTTTCTCCATTTCCCATTCCACGCACTGTGCTGCTCTAAGGGCTTTGACAAATCTATATGCTTTCATTGAACCGCCTCATTTGCCCAGTTAAGCCCCCAGTCAGTTGAATTAAAGCTTTTAACACTAGTATGTTGCTGTGTTATAAGGAGGGTCAGATTGAAACCCCAGGGCTTACAGAACATAATGTAGTGTGCACTTTGCCTGTAACGTACACACATACCCAGCTGGTTTGTCTGTTCATTAGTCTTCAAGACTCACGGTCAGCTATCCCTTTACATATATTGTTACACAGTTACCAAGTCGTACACCTAAACTGGACTATTCTTAGATCAACATATGAATATTACACACCATATCACACTTAAAATGTCACCTAGCATGGGTGTGGCTTCTATGTAAACCTTTCCTATCCACCTCTGGGATTCAGACATTCCATTGTCTGATTTCAAACTACACCACACAAGTCAAGCATGTGTAGTCAAGATTTTGTCAGTCAGTTGTGGGAAGGATTTGAAGTCTACTGCTGGCACTCTCTGCGACAGGAGTAAGTTCATAACTATCAGAGTTTAGCAGGATTGAGCAGTACAAAGCCCTATTCTCTAAATGCTTGAAACCCCAGAGAGGGCCAGTGGGGAGACAATAATACTGCATAAAAAAAAATTAAAAAAAAAACCTGGTGAAATTCCAGTGTAATTTTTTAACCTCTACAGTAAACAGAAATAACACTGCAGTAAATCCTGTCTTGTTTTTTAAGAAGCCAATTCCTCAGTAGAAGCAGTCCTTTAAAAATAGTTATGCAACAGCTCTTACTTACAGGGCTGCAATAAAATAACTCAAATAGCCATACAATATGTGTGATGTCTTCTGGCTTTCATTCCAGTTTAATATAGAGTAATGTTTGTCCTGGGATCATTAATACGCATTAGTGGGCCATCAGAGCTCATACTGCTGCACTGCTCAGTAACAGGAGCATAAACAGCCCCCTTCCGACTGGGCCGTCTCGGCTGATATAATTAATATTTCCAATTATTGATCTGAGGGAGTGCTGAGTGGTGACTGTCCGGGGGCCCCAGCTTCAGCTAATAAATCTGTACTGTATACAGTAGGAAGGAGAGCGTAGAGAGAAAGAGTGTAGTGTGTTACAGATTTAAAGTGCTTAGTTGGAATCACAACACTAGTTAAAATTTAAAAGACCTACTTAAACTTAGTAACGAACCATTTCTGTGTTTTCTGAATTAACTGTACATGAAGAAATATCTCACCAGTTTTTCCCCCTAAAACAACCACCAGTCAGATCAGATCAGAGGTTTGGGAATTTTCCTGGATAAACATTATTCTTTTTTCCTATCGGTGGTCAAGTCCTTACTTTATTCCCATTACCATAAGTCTATCCTAAAATGTACTGACTCAGAGACAAAATAACACAATATATGTGCGTCAGCAAAGCGAGGGTCCAAATGCAAGTGAGTACAACAAACAAAAGGCAAGTTTGAATGAAAGCTGAGAATTACTTATTAAGTCTAGGAACAAAGCAGTCCAAACAAAGAAACCCAGAACACCTACAATGGCATGAGGAACATGAGAAGAAGACACCAGAGATAACCACAGAGAGAACACAAGGGCAAACAGCCAGACTGACAACTGACAGAGGAAAAGACAAGACTACCACCATACAAAAACCTCATTGGGCACAGGTGAAAACAACTGAACACAGGGGAAACTCATTATCAAAATAGAACAGGAAGTGAGTAGAACTCACTAGTCTCAAAGCACATACACATACAAAACAGGGGAAGTGGAAATATTGAACAAACAGAAATGCGAAGAAGGAGCTCAGTTAAATAAACAGGAACCAAAACTTAAAAATCCAAGATTACACTCTTTATCAAATGCATATGCTTCTCTTCACATGTATGTAAATGCAGGGGCTTACATTCCCGTGCATTTGAGTAATTACTGCACTTTTGAATAGAGGACAGACTGATGTGCTCGTGCTGTATTACTCCTGTGTGAATGTTCATACAGTACGTGTGTTTGAATGCACGTGGGAGAATGCTTGTGCAAATGATTTATAATTTACCCACATGTGAAAAGGTGCTGGCAGCAGCAGTGTGGTTGGTGGTCCTGATAAGAAGCATCAGTCAGTGCAGAGAAGATGGCAGCCACTATAAGCTTTGGGATTCCTATCAGAACCAAAATGATTTAAAGCTCGAGGCACTGACATGGACTGACAGGCACCTGCAAACCTCAGCTAGTCGATATCAGATTTGCAGGCGAGAAAAGTTCAACTCCATAAAGCTATATCCACTTTGAATATGAGAAAAAACCCAGAAACTTTATTATGATTTTCTTAAGTACAGTATATCATGTGTAGAGGATGCATTTCAATGTATACTGCTGCTCATAGAGTGCAGTTTGTTTTTTTTACTTTGTAGTTATTCTGTACGGGTAAGTGTTACTTTTTACAACAACTCATATTGGAACAAAATTGTTAATATCCATCTGTTACACTGAATGCTTCTTCTTGTAATACACCAATTAGCAATGAAGCCACAGCTAACTCACTAACATGTGCAATCTGTAGTACCATAACCACTAGCACCACTACAACATCTCTGATTAAGACCATTAGACCTTCTGTTGTCTGATGCCATCCAAGTTCCTGTTTATTTCTTCCCCCAAAACACTAACTGCCTCCCAGAAACTGCCTCCCAGCCTGAAGTCCATCTACCGAATGTTTTCCAAAAGACTTTCCAACCCTTTCTATTATCATAGCTTTAGTAGCTGAAGTGGTTGGCCAGCTGTCTGCCTGCTACAGCCCTCATTACACAGACAACAGAACTCAGCTCTCATCAAGATTTCATGAAGGTGAATGTCACACATCAGAAATACCTCATTTGTGGCACCCCATGACTCAGCAGACAGACATGCACGGCACGGACGTGTTGGTTCTCATCGAACTCTTAATTACTTCTGTAAAGAGTCTAATTAACCCAAAATATCATACAAAAATCTCAGTATCCACCTCTGAGTTTACTTATTACTACAACTACTACTCTGCACAGACATGGTCACTTGCTTTCACACCATGCTTGTCTGTCTAGTTGATTATGTCTTCCTGCCTTGTGGAGTATAAGCTCTCTAACAGTATTTGTATAAGAGACTCTGAGTCCTACAAGACTTGTGCAGTGGACTAGGGTATGTGGGTGATAGAAACAGTGTGCAATCATGAGGGGGAGTAGATAGGGGGATTGAGCTAATGCCTAAATCCTGTCCTACTGAGCCTGTAGCGGGGCGTCCAAGAGATAAAGAGAAACAGAAGGAGAGAGAAGTAAGAAACAGAGAGAGATGGAAAGACAGGGGGAGGAAAAGGATCTTAGAGGAGTGACAGAAAAGGAAAAACTAATGAAAATATGGGTGAGAAGATGCAGAGATTGAAAGAGAAGAGTGGGAGGGGATTTATTAAAAAGAGAAAAGAGAAACATTTTTTCCACGTCCTACCCCTCCTTCTCCTACACATCCTGACTTATGAGCCACACTTTGATTATCAGGGGAAGGGCATCACTCCCAGACATCTTTGGCATGGCTGCTTTTCTAGCCCAGAGAGCTATTGACATGGTGTGTTACTGTAATGCGTGAAGCAGTGGGAGACTCATTGTAAATCTGTGTCAACAAATGCTGGAGCAGCAGCAAGCTCAATCTCTCTCTCTCTCCCTCTCTCCGTGTCTGCCTCGCTTTGCCTCTCTCTTGCATTTACCAACCTATCTAATGAATCTTATCTGCACAGCACACTGGAGGCTTAAGCTTTTGGTGGGCTCACATCTTTCCCACACACACAGACAGAATCTTTCTCTTTCTTATTCTGCTCGCTGTTTCATGTGGTTTACTCTCTTCAGTTCATTTTGAGGAACTGTCCTTAGAAAGATAAGATCATGACGACAGACCCAACCCAGTGGCTTCAGAGGGCCAACGTCATGCCAATCCCAGCATGTGCCACAGAAAGGGTCCGGAGTGAGCAGGAAGTAATGGAATGATAGAGGATATGTGCCGTGACAGAATTACAGATCTGGATTTGTGTGAGGCTTTAATGCTTAAAGGTACCCTTATGCACTGATGCCATGTTTCCTATCTGGCCACCGCTTTGATATTTGCTTTGAAGATTATGTCCTTCCTGACGGTCACTGAGTTACAGCTAAGGTGATGATGAACATAATCACATACTGGATGTTCACATGCAAGCACACATGCACTTCAGTTTAGACGCTATGACGTTACAACGGCTAACAGCAGCATTTACCTTAATAACGATGAATAAAACCCAATGCTATTAAACAGCCTTCCTGTTACAAAATGATTTTATTCATTCTTTTATTTAATCCAGTCCAGATTATAGATATGAAGAGACACCAAAAATTATATTTGAAAGGAGCCCCGGTCAAGTGTGGGATTTGCTGCTGTTACATTTGTCTTGGCCCTATTTTCACTTGTCACAGCATTTGACTTCCCTGTGCTGTGCTTCAGGTGATGAAGCAAATAGTGAATATCTGCTTATGAAGCCATAAGTATATTATGAAAGTATTTAGGTGTGGTTTGTGTTGTGCCCTGTTAACAGAAGTTAATGAACCTAATATTATATGGCTATTCTATTCTGTAAATCTTACAAAAGCTCCCATCTATCCAATGGCACACACACACACAGACACACACACACACACACACACATCCTTAGCTGTATGTTTCCTGCATGTTTCCTTTACCCTCTGTGTTGAGCCCAGAATGCTCCTGCTGCTGTCACAGCAACTCCAGGA
Organism: Cichlasoma orientale; assembly: GCA_034780415.1. Classification (NCBI taxonomy): domain Eukaryota; kingdom Metazoa; phylum Chordata; class Actinopteri; order Cichliformes; family Cichlidae; genus Cichlasoma; species Cichlasoma orientale. The sequence goes on along the minus strand of JAVDPK010001452.1, from coordinate 604,670 downwards.
TTGTGACAGATTACGGCCTGCTGCCCTGACCAATAGGCGCCAAGAAGTGTTGTCTGCCCACTGACTCATAATTCTTGGCATACCTATGCCGAGTTGACGTTTCTTTAATGGTCCCAAGACCTCCAGTAGGAATCTTGTCCTGAGCACTATGATTGCCTATTAGAAATTCACCAGCACCTGCATTTTTTCCTCCACTCCCTATGCTACCCTTCATAGAAAAAGAGAGGAACAGCAGAAGGTGAAGCCAGAGGAGGATAGAGATAGATGGAAGGAGGGATTTAGACAGGGACAGCGCCAAGCATGTTGGCTTTGGTTTGGAGAAAGGTGTGAGAGGAGCCAGAAACACAGAAACATACAAAAAAAATGGAGCCTGAAAAAGAAACAGACCTATGAACAAACCTAACCTAGAAATGAAGACAGCCTAACAATACTTTCTTTAACTAACTGGTTTTTTTTTCTGAAGAATATCAATATGTTCTCCCTTAACCCTTTCCCCCCTCCCTTTCACAGTACATACTCTTTCACCCTACCCACTCTCCTCCCCAAATCCTGTGGTCTACTCTGATTTGCCACTGTAGGTCTTCTCCGCTCTTCTCTCAGTATGACGCTGTGGTTATTATTGACAGAATGATCAGCCATTTGTTACTGAATAGGATTATTATCAAGTTGGTAAAATCTCAACTCGGCACAGTTGCCTGGTACATGTGTATGTTTTCGTGTGAGTCCATCAAAGGCCGGATTGTGACAAGGAGCCAGAACTCACAGGATCAGCATAGGACCAGCCTGCTCTGTCCATCTGCTCCAAGCTTCATTCCCAGCATATCAATACCCCATGTCTCATACACACACACACACACACGCACACACACACAGACACAGCATTCTGTCACCTGCGACTTCTCCTGGTTCCATCACTCTCCCACCACTCCAACCCTTGGCTGCAAAGCCTGCTTATGTTTCATCCTGACACTTAGAGAAAATCCTTTCCTTCTCCTTGTCTATAAGCACATTCAGCACCACACAAAGGGAACAGGCCTGTCTTCTAGCCGCTCCTGTCTCCTCCTCCTCCTCCTCCTCCTCCTCCTCTCAAGTCTGAGGCTACAACACGGTGAAATTGTTTGCTAAATAAACACAAAGACCCCTCTCACTGTGTCAGCTTCAACCTTGAACTGCACAGAACCCAGGGGCCAGACAAGCAGCACACTGGCCTGACCTCTCGCCATTTCTCCAAATCTGCAGCAAACACACTCTGACGAAGTGAGAACAAGAAGCACTGGAGCGGAAAACACATTGGAAGTGTCTTTGCCAACTCCCACTCCTCACTGCCTCCTAAGGCCTTGTGTGGCTTATTTCAATGCTAAGGTTTGAACAGGGTGAGTAAATGGAGTTTTGGGCAGTGTTCTGTATGTGTGCCTGTGTCTAAATTCTGTCAAAATTTTGGACGCAGAGGGAATAAAAGAAGTTTTGCCGTGTCCTGTATGCGGTTTAGAAAGAGGCATAGATTCAGGTTTAAAGACAAGGAGGAGCTGCAGGGCGAACTTACACCGCAGAGTGAGCTATGGTTTGGAACAGAAGATGAGGGATTTGTGTTTTCTAACACACAGGTGAATTTGTTCTTAGAGACTATGGGTAGATACCACATCAGCTAAGCAACTAGATTACAAAAATGAAAAAGTGATGAGGGCTGCAAGTGTGTCCAAACTGAACCAGCACCTTAAATTCATTCTTAGGGTATTGCCTCTTTTCTTTTCTTTTTGAACTCTAGTGCACGTAAATCTAGAGCACTGTGCTCCATCCATCAATGTACAGATATTTACCCAAAGCTGGAAAATTATAGAGATAAATAAATTTGTTAAGTAATATTAATATTTATTTTCTAAATCAGTAAATTAGACCAACTTATTCTAAAAATAACTTTGTATCGGTTATGTTCTAGTAAGTGTCTTGTTTAGTTCTGGCTATTTTTCAGATGAGACGATCTACAGTATGCATAAATCTACTTCAGATCAGATTCAGAAGACCTCCCCTGAGCTGTAAGGGAATTAAGCTTCAGTGAGAGATTCAGTTGTCCAGTTATGATGACTTACCTTGAGCACTGAAATGCTAAACATCTTCCCCCTCTGCCATCCTCACCGCTAACCTCATAACGCATCCTCCATTTTTACAGCAGCCTCTACAGACCATGACTTCACTTGCTTCTCATGCCACCCACCAGCCGGGGATTTTTGTATGCGCGCGTGTATTCATGAGCACGTATTAAATTTAAATATGTTTTTTACAGTCAACAGTCACTGATATACAGCTCTTGCAGGCCAAGAGGAGGGAGAGGTGTAGAGAGGGGGCAAGGGAGAAATTCAGTGCACTCTGTATGAACTCCAGCAAAATTACATTCAAAAGCCTTCTACGCTTCTCTTGCTTATTATATTGTTCATTGTTATGGTGTTTATCTGCACACATGTCTAACAAGTAGGGCCTGAAGATTTACCACTGTGCAATATCTGACCTTAAATCATACAAAAATTACATTTTAGATTTGAGAAGCATTCTTTTTTTTCTTTTCTGTCCTTCCTGCACTTGTTAGGCGAATGTTGTGTCGAGGTCAGGATTGTTTTTCTCAATTCTTTGGTTTTGATGGCAGTCCTGAGAGCTCTAAAGCTAGTTCACATTCTGCTTTGCATTTCTTCCTGAGTGCTAATGCCAAGGGACAATGTCACTCAGAGAGTGATCCTAAAGCACTTAAGGATGTAACCTACATACACTCAAGCATGGACGAAAAAATGCATGCAAAGATACTCACGAGTGAACCTAAAGTGCGCATGCACACACACACACACACATAAAGTCTTCACTTATAGGACAT
>JAVDPK010001452.1:588751-601784 GCA_034780415.1 Cichlasoma orientale | reverse complement strand
AACTCATGGTGGTAGTAAGGGGGGGGGGGGGTCACACAGGGGACACTTTATTTGCTCTCTCATACCACCCAGAGTCCTCAGCCAATATGGTTTACAGTGCTTATTCCAAAGTAACGAGGACAGAGAAATAAGAAAGAAATAGGAGACAGAAGAGTGCACAGAAAATGGAAAGGGCCAAAGAAGTGATTTTACCTCATAGTTCATCTTCATCTGGGTGCCCTGTCCCAACCCCCAGTTCATGAAATAAGTCCTGCTGAAAATCAATGGCAGTCCGAGCCATGTAAAGGTCAGCCATTCAGCAGCACTGGCCTTGGTGGACCAGTCAAGCCCAGGCTTGTACTGTGAAGCTCAGCTAAGTAGAATTAATGGGGGGATCGATTATTCTGTGCACAACTTAAATTGAACTAAGCAGAGAATCATTTTAAGGCAGGAACTGTACCATGACGTAGAATGAGATGCATTTGCCACATAGCCGACCCCAGAACTCATTTAGCAAGCACAAAGTAAACGGGTGGAATAAAAAAGAGATTTTTAAATAAAGGATCTCGGAGTCTCTCTCCACTTCTGTTCCCTTCTTTTTAAGTTTACCCTCTGTACAGTAACCTCTTGATAATACCCTGGAACCACCTGGGACTCAACTCATAGATTTGATACATAGAAGCACTTTTCCTCTTTTCTCTTTCTCCCCCCTCCTTCCTTCCTTTTCCCCTTGCCAGTTTTTTTTTATTTTTTTTATTTCATGTCACCTCTGGCACCTCATTCTTCTTGTATTTTTCCCTTGTTTAAAACTAAATCAATATGGAACCGGAGGAGACAAATCAACGTATGGTGGCACTGCAGGGGGAGGCCGGGCAGGCTCCCACCTCTCTGGTCACATGTTCCTTGCTCACTTGCTTGTTCCATGGTACGGGGGGAGGGGGTGAATAAGTGAAAGAAGGAAGGGTGGATGAGTGGAAGTAAAGATGTAAGATTTGACTTATGGAAGGATAAAATGATAAGAGACCAAAGGGCTGGAGAGGGATGAAAGGGAACTGGTGAGGGATGAAACAATGTTCCAATGGGAGGGCATATGGAAGGAGAAACGAATGGAGAGAGAGATGAGAGAAAGAGAGGAGAGGAGTGGGTGGCAGTAGCGGTGGTGTTGGTGGGGGTGCATATCATGGAAAATTCTGCTCCAGTGACTGGAGCGCGGAATGGGAGCCCTCATCTATAATGTATATCATGGATCCATGAGAGATTTTCATACATATAAAATGGAGCAGCACCAGGAAGTGTCTCGCTGCCACAGCACACCCGAGAATTGCCCATGGGGGCAATTTCAATATTCTGTTCTGTTTGTACTTCCACACTGTTAATTCACATATACCCCTGTGTTCCTCAGTGTTGCTTCATATTGTGTGAGTCAAAAAGGATTAAAAGACTCCATGACTATATGTAAACATGTTTTATTCAAGATTATTCAAATAGCTTCTCTACAGCATATTTAACCTCTATCTACCTTTAAAGGGAACATGCTCGATCCTTCCAAGCTAGAACTGCTCACTCCGTTTAGAAAAGTTACAGGCAGAAGTTTATGAAACATCATGACACAGTATAGTGCTTGTATATCGTTCATCAGCCCTTGTCTCCCCCTCTTGTCTTGCTTTTCTTTCTAAACAGCTTGGACAGTAAACATAGACATCATGTGGGTAACTGGAAAAATGAAATAAATAAACATGACAAGTGGCCACTTAGCCACAGCCTTCCTCATTGAAACCTGATGAGGGCCGTGTCTAGGCTAACTTCAACAAACGCTAAGTGACATGCCTAAGTGGGTTCAGGTTGCGCATCCGGGGTAATTCAGTAAAAATACAAATGAGGCTGGCTGGGAAAACATATCACTATGCACTCATTCAAAACAGAAGGATCGAGAGAAAGACTTTATTTTCTTTGTCTGTCCTTCAAAAGGTTCTCTTTGCCTCACATTGACCCCCCCCCCCCAAACTTACACACACACACACACACACACACACACACACTGCCCAGCCATAAACAGCATTATATAGACCTGGTGATTTCCCTCATTGGGAATCGATAACAAATAACCTCACTTTTCACTGGCCATTATGGTCTGTGTCGACCATACCAAGTCGTCTTTATCTACACACCGATGTCACGCCTGACCTTGAGCTCTCTGCTCTTCTCTCACTCCGCTCCCCAGGTAGATTTCAAGCAAAGGGTTCAGTCCTGGGTTTTGGAAAGGTTCAAATTGAGCCCGATGGGAGTGGGGAGCGGAGAGCAGCCATCTCCCATGACAGATCAATGGTAGGTCTTACCACAGGGCAGGGGGCCAGCACCTTGCACAACCTGCTAATAGAATCCCAATGTCACTGCTGACACTACATCGCCGGGGCTGCTGGAGGTTAGCCTGCAGGACAGTAGGACAGCCATGGTTTAAAATGCCTTCAAGGTCTCCATGTTTCACATTATTCTGGTGTATGTGTGTGTATGTGTCTCTGTGTGTGTCTCCAGACATATTTATGAAAAATGAAAGTCTGAATGTAATGTGTTTACAAGCAGAGTGGTATATTTCAGTTTATCAGATCATTATGTGATACATTAAGTATTACGCTGCACAAAAGGCAGTGCTAACCAACTTTCTTTAACTTTCTTAATCTTTCCCCAAACTCTTTGGTCCTTTGTAGTGTCTGTCTCACTTTAAAACTACTCAAGGTCTTGCCTTTCCTCTTTTTTTAATTTATGTTCTTCTCACTGGCAAAGATAGTTCCCACTTTAGGCCTTCATTAACACCACAGACATCGATCCACATCGTACAGCAGCAAAACCAATGATTCATAGCAGAAACATTTTAATTTATAAATATGTATAAACACCTACTGTATATGCCCACATATGCACAGACACATATACAGGAGAGAGCCATGAGTTCAGAGGAAATCTCGGGTACCAGCGGATGAACGTTTGAGAGCTCCAGATGAAGAAAGGAATTAAATCTTAAACCCACACACACACTTTTACTCTTTCAACGTTTGTGCATCAGCTTGAGCTCAAGACACAATTTTCTGAAACTTTGCACTGGGGCTGAAGCTTGTTTTTTTTTTTTTTCATATGGATATGCATTATGGATCCTGGCCGATAGTGTAACTGGCATTACTGTCAGGCTTAAACATGAAGATGTTTCAACAGTATCAACAGTTGAGATTTAGTCCATTTTCTACACTAACTTTAATTACTCATTGACCCATCTACAGTAGGCTCATCCTCTTCCTCTTGTCACTGTGAGTCATGACATTTATATAGCATGTCAGCCCCTGGGGAGACCTCAGAGATCCTCAGAAAACAGCTACTGTACGTTAATTAATTACCATGGACTCAGAGAATCATCTTTTCAAGTGGCTGCATTCATTGTGCATACCATCAATTTTTCAGTGACTTTACTGAGACCCATATGCCACTACAGTACACTGTACAGAAGTTATTAATGTTTACATGGTAAAGGACAAAGACAGATGGACAGTTACGATATCTAAACACATGCACATAGCCACCAAAGTAGCGAATGACTCAGCCTGGCCAGATACTGGGCTTTTAAGCCTGATAACATAACCATAAAGGAACTAATAAAACCCCAATTAAAATGTAGCTCAACTAATAAAACACCATGCCCAATATATGTGTCAATATTGTCCTACTGTAATTTATTAACATGAAATCAAAGACAGTAGCAGGTTTAGTTATTTTACATAGCAACTGCACAGTTATTTTATCTGTAAATTAGGCATTCTTGCTTCACTCCTTCCCCATAAAAACATCAGTCCTACTGCTACTATTTCAACACACAGTTAGCCAGTTCAGAAAACACCATAGGTCCCAAAGACTGTCTCTTTTAATCTGGAATCTACAGTGGATGTGGCTGTCTCATGTAATAAGACCTCCTCATAAATATATGTTTTGAGCTTCAAGTAATTCTTAGTAGGCTATGAGGAGGACCAGCACTTCTGACTTGAGATTAAACAGCCAGGATTACTGACAAGAAGCACTGGGAAGAGCCAAAGTGTAACAGACTTAGAAGAGGTGGTCCACACAAGGTCAGTAGACATTCCCTAACCTATTATAATAGAATAACATTCACTTAACACAAATTTAGCTGTCTGTCAGCTTGTTCAGGGAAAATAATTTGTATTTTTTAATTGGACACAGCCCTATAAAATTACCTATCTACAGTCACTGCAGTCATAGCAAGTGAATGAGCTCCACAGTGGAGTGAGCCCATGCAGAATAATATCCATCTCAACAAGTGAATCTAGATAGGTATGGTTGGCTGGCTCATTTTAGTCTTCAATGATGTAAACAAATTCGAACATAAACTAAGGTACACACACGCGTGCATTCACAAACCAACACACTGACACTTATTTCCGGACCAGGGAAGCAGAGAGGAGTTGCGTGTGCTTCTCCCTGCATTAATTCTGTTAATGATCAGAGAGGGTCAGCCTGCCTGTGATCCCTGTCCTACCATTAAACAAATAAAAACAACACTGATTACCAGGATGTTCACTGGATGCATCAATCTTGGGTAATTAGAGAGTGGTGTTTTGACTCTCTTCCCTTTTCTTTTCCTCCTTTTTTTCCCTTTCCCTTGCTTATACCAAAGTCAGGCAGCAGTGGCAGACTCCTTTTAATGAACTAATAAGGGTGCGTGCTTGGTTAGCCAAGAATGAGACAGGAAAGAGACAAATAAGTTGGAAGAGAGGCTGCTTTACCAGCTAAATAATGCCACTACAAGTACTAGCTTCCCTGCCTTCCTACGGCAAGGTTCATCACTCTCGTTTTCAGAGCAGAAGAAAATAACACTGTCCTGTGTCTGGAGATACCCAAAGTATATGTGTGTGAGTGGGTTGCAGCCTGGGAAAGGACACAGCTGTCACATTAAGATCATCCAGGCCTCTAGCATTAATCAGTCTTGTAAAACCTTGAGACTGTGGTACTTAGAGCGAGTGTGTGTGTGTGTATATATATGTGTGAGTGAGTGTGTGTGGGTGTGTGTTTGAACATTTGCGTGGTTTCATGTGTAAGGAAGGAGCGAGATAGAGATGCTAATAGGGCATATGGTTCAGGATTCAAATCCAGATGCTCACGCAAACTAATGACATATGAATGTAATATGGGAAGAGAAAATGATTGAGCGAGAGAAGTAAAATGTGGGAGGAAGAAAGATACATCGAAAACTGGGCTTTAAATAGGAATCGTAATTGAAAATAAAGGAAATAATGAATACCTAAGAGATTTTTGCCAGTAAAAATAATAAAAGTGTGTGACAGATGAACATACAGGATGCTACATCTGACATAAATTTGTGCTCTATGAGCTGAGTTGCTTATATGGTGTTGTACTCTCTTGTGCTATGCTGAGCTGTGTTATTCCTGTACTGTGATGTGCAAAGTTTGCTGTTTGTGTGCAATGCTAACCTGACTATGTTGTTTCTGTGCTCTGCTTTTCAATGCTGTGGCATGCTGTGTAACGCTGGCTATGTTGTTTCTTTGCTGTGCTGTCCTGGGTGGTGACAGTCTCAGCCACTGACAGGTCCTTTAAATTCACCAGTGCCAATTAGAGTCACTCCAGACCTGGTGGTGGGTACATGCAGGAGAACGGAGAAGTGAAAAAACTGACTGGGACAATGGCTACAGGCCTGACGGGGCTGATGTAGAGATGGAAATGTGGTAATTTGGAGTAATTCGGCAACTCGCTGGCGCTTGCTTTGCCTGCCCGTCTGTCTGTCCACTGAAATAAATGGGGTCAGCAGCGTGTGATCGGCAACTTTCATTTATATGTAAATGACCCCATCGTTGCAGCAGCAGCAGCTGTGGAAGCTGCTGCTAAGTCTGTACACACAGTCAAATGCTGGACCAGAGTTAGAAAGCTTGTCAGCCTGGCTGCCTGCGGCCTCTGCTTCTGTATTCCTCAAGCTCTGTGTTAGCTCTGTGTTTATCTAAAATTTTCAATGTCTCTCTGCATACAACAAAGTCACAATAATTAACACATACCCTCAGAATGCTCCTCAACTGTCTTTCTTTCCTGATAAACTTGCAGTATGTTAATAACTTTTTGCATCCGTCCATTCATTACACAACACAATGGGGGCACATATTTCAAAGATTTACCTGCATGCATTTATAGAACCACAGCTTTTTTAAAACCAAGAAAAAGGTTAAATCAAATATGTAATTCACACTCTACTGTAAGGAGGAATTTGCTATTTAAATGCTTTACCTTTTTTAAGCCAGAATATGGTACGCTTCATGTAAAATAAATGAAAAAGAAAAAGAAAATTCTGCTGCAAATCATGGGGTAGCAGATAAATATCCAATAAAAGAACAATAATTTTATTTCAATTTATCTTTTCATCTAAAAACATTTTAGATTGGCAGGTTAACATTGCCAAAAGTGATATAAAACAAAATGCAAAGAAATTCTATTTGCAGTTACAATAAGCAAATATTTGCAATTTTTCTCTGATAAATAATGTATCTAGTATCAAAGCTGTATGTCATTCATTTTATTTAAAACAACCTATAAACCCAATAATTACTTGGAGATATGAAAAAAGACAAAAAAAAATTCCATAAGGTATCATTAATAAAGTCTGCATCAAAGTTGCTTCTTTTCCAGTGAACTTTGCAATTATTAAGATTCTAATTATTATTTTGTACACTGCACACATATTTCCATTATGATTACAAACAAGTCATCACCTACTAGCTTATATCGTGCATGCCATTCATGACATTCTGAAATAGTGAGGAACAGTGTAGCAAAAAGCAACACTGAGAACAGTAGAGTAGATCAGATAGTGTATTGTAGGGCCTGGAGGTGTGTTTGCTTCATTACCTAGCTAGCCATTGTGCTGATGCAGAACCAGGGTCCTGTAAATTCCTGCCTGCTTGTGACACCATAGATAATTACACTTCCATAAATAATGGAGTGCGCCTTTCCCACTTCCTATAGAACTCTCCTAATGAGATTAATATACAGGGAGCAGCTGAAAACACTTGACAGGTAAATCTGAAATCTTTTTGTTTTTTCATTGTGGTTAAAGAAATCTGACCTAAACAATAACAGTTCTCACGTAACAGCTGTTGAACGTGTGTTGTCAACAACAAAAAGCAATTTCAGTGCAATTTTGTCCACTACAAATCTGATTATGTGGAAACACCACAAAGAGGACGAGCCATCCTCGCTTATAATCCATATTAAAAGGTTAATAAGCAGTTCAATTTAAGTAAATATGGTTATTAATAAGGTTACAGTTTAAACAGCTGAAGCATTATGTTAAAGTAGGACACCTACTGCAGTTTCTAAATTATGTTTGTCTTAAGAGATCATTCTCCTCATATATTATACTACGAAGTGATGGGTTTTACTTCTTCTTAAAGATAATTGGCCAAATGTTGACAGTGCAACATCAAGCTGGGGGTTTCTTCAGTGCAGCTACAATGATGTTCAATGAGAGAAAAGTTTTCAGCTTTCATCAGCGGGTGTCTGCAGGTTTTGGTGTCAGTCCCTCAGAATAAAAGCACAAAGGATATTTTCCCAAGCTCAGTCTTTTGCACTGATACTCAGAAATACAGAGAGAGGCAGTACACTTTGAATTGGTGTTTTTTCTTACTTTTTCCCATTTGCAATAAGAGACAGGACTGGTGCTGGTGCTTTTTTTTGTCTGCATGAAAAAAAAAACTGGAGCTATGTTTCTTTTAAGTGTCTCATCAACCACAAACAACCCCCAACTCTCTTCATCAAATCCTAAAAAAAATGTTTATTCTTTCTTTAACTGACAGTCCTGAACATGTTAAAGTGAGCTTTTATGTATATCGCTGCACTACATTTACTTTGCAGTGCCTGTGTATCATGTTTATTGGTCATAACTAATTCATGAAAGCGATGCCTTTGATGATGCACTGATTTCATTATCAAAATCAGTATCTTTAAGTTATCTTTCATCTAGAGTATCTCTCTTATTTCTGCTTAATCTTTAAAGTTAAAATATGGGGGAAAGGTCTAATTTGGTTTTTTTGGACTCAACTGTTTTGGATTAAAGTTGAGTAAATAATTTATGTGCTCAAATAGGTCTATCTGCAATACATATGGAGGGTGGCAACGATTTATATGAGAATCTTACATCTTTATTGTGAAAATGCTATACCTTTTTAATAAACTTATTTCTTCTGCTTCCTGTCCCTTTCCAGGACTCTTGTCCTAAAGGTTGTTCAAAGCATGAGGATAATCCCACAGAGTTACAAAGAATTTGTGTGTGTGTCTGTGCATGCGTGCATGCGTGCGTGCGTGCACGGTTTTATGTATGAGGACATACTAAGAAAATCATCTGGTCCTTGGCAGGTCTTAGGTAGCATTAGGTAAATACAACTTCAGATGACTTTCTATAACTACACAATGTCATTATTTATTTAACAAAAAATAAGCCAAAAGGCAGAAGCATTGTGAAAAACTATGTACACCCTTACTGCTTCCATAGGATATAAGAAGGTAAGTAGAAGCCAGGTGCTGCTAATCAGACTGAACAAGTATGGCTTGTTTGGAAGGGTTGCCAGGAGAAAGCCTCTTGTCTCATAAACATGGCAACATGGTTTAGGTTTGCAAGGTTGCATCTGAAGAAACCACAAAAAATTTAGAACAATATCTTTTACACACACACACACACACACACAAGACCAAAGTGGAGATGTTTGGCCATAATGCACAGTGTTACGTTTCGTGAAAATCAAACACAGCATATCAGCACAAAGACCCTATACCAGCTGTCATGCATGATGGTAGAGGGGCAATGATTTGGGTTTGTTCTGCAGCCACAGGACCTGGGCACCTTGCAGTCTTTGATTCGACCATAATCTCTTCTGTATACCAAAGTATTCTAGAGTCAAATGTGAGGCCATCTGTCCGACAGCTAAAGCTTGGCTATAATGGGGCCAGACAACAGGAAAACAAGCACAAAAATTCTGCAGCAGAATGCATGAAAAAGAAAAGAATGAAGGTGCTCCAATGGCCCAGTCAAAGTCCAGACCTCAACCCCATTGAAATGCTGTGGTGGGACCTTAAGAACACTGTGTATAAACAAATGCCTGCAAACCTCAATGAGCAGAATCAATATTGTAAAGAAAAGTCAAAAAAGCCAAAATTCCTCCACAATGATGTGAAAGAGAAAATGAATACTTCAAGTTATTGCTGCTAAAGGTGGTTTTACAAGCTATTGGATCATGTGATGTACTTAGTTTTTCACACATTGCTATTGCATTTTAGTGTGTTTTTTGTTAAATAAATAATTACACAGTATAATATGTCATGTTTTGCTGTTCATCAGAGGTTGAATTTAAATAATTTTCAAGCCTGGCAAGGACCAGATGATTTTTTTTATTAGGTCCTGATATGTAAACCTTAAAAAATGGGTGCACAAACAAAAACAAAACATGGCTACATATAAAACACTGCATTACCCTTCTCACAGTTTTCTCACAGATATATTTGCTCTGCTCTCCAATCTCTTCCTAACTGCCAAGCCAATAAAATCACATCACACTGGAACAGAGGCTAATAAATTTGATTTGTTTGGGTACACATACACATCTATACAAGCTGTTAGCACTGAAAATGTTCAATTCTGTGAGTATTTTAAAAAATACATACTGCCAAGGTCCATAGTGCAATTATCACAAGCTAAGACCAATAAATATGCACGTGCATTTGTGTGCTTAAATTGGACTATTGATGAAGCAGCTGCACTTGAAGGGCATCCAAGAAGTACAAAAGTAAAGAACTACTTAATTACATCAAAGTTTAAATCCAAGGAATGGTCCATACAGTGTTATGCAGTCCACATTAAATTGGTCATTGGCCAGCTCTTATCACACAAACTGACATTTAATCGTTTCAGAATATGTGAAACTGGAAGGTTGGGTTAGGATGGAATACTAAAAAGAACTTACACAAACACAGAGATTAAACAGGAATCTAATCTGTCACTGAGATTTATTATATTCCCCAGATTAAGGAATGTTTATCCCCAGAGTAAAGAATGTTTATGATGAGTTTTTCTTGACACTGGCAATGGAAATGAAGGGAATAGCATTAACATTAACTACTATACATTCCCACTTTCAAAAGGTGATACTAATGTGGACACTTTTGTGTGTGAATGTTTCCAGTAAACGGAATATAGCGTCACACTGTGGAACTATTAACACAGTAAATCAAGTTTGCTTTACAGAGGATGGGGACTGAGTGAGGCAGAGACAGGTGGTAAGAAAGTATGGGGAAAAGGTTGCTTCCTTTAACTGCAAACCCACAACTCCCCACTATCCCATCACAGGCTTGGGTTTTATTGAGGGAAAAAATAGTTCCACCGACTGTCTGAATACTCAACCACATTGTCTGGCTGTGGAGGAGAAATAAAGAGAGAGCTTAATTAAAATTTCAGAGGTACCAGCTGGGTGTCTGATCCCACCCACCCCCTCCCCCCCACCACCCACCAGTGTCCTTGTATCCGAATTGAGACACACTCACCTTGATTTCTTCATTTATTAACCTTGACAGGAGAAAATCCGCATCCCAACTCACAGTGCCACAAAGCATGGATATTTGGGGAGTATAAAACCAGTAAACGTGAAGCCTCACACACATGCATACCAATGTACATACACATTGGTATGCATGTGTGTGATGGGCAAACCATATTTTTGGCACACACAAACACTTGCAAGCATCCCCACACATATGCTTTAGATACTATAATGCACCTGTACGCACATGGACACACACTTACACACACAGACCCTCTGGGCCCAGACAAGGCCGCTCTTTAATGAACAGCTAATGGGCAAAGGAAAATACAACAAAGCCGTCTGGGATGACTGTTTGTAGTGAAGTGATCAAATACACTGAGAAATGATATCCTTAGCACGAATAGTTATAATGATACGCATAGAAGAATATGAAATCAGGTTCATTTCTAAATTGAAGCATCAGTTTTCTACCAGTGCAGCTTCCAGTGACAGGCAGATCAGTTGGAAAGCTTATTCTTCATCATTTATCCACTATAAATGTGCAGGTGAAGTAAGACTTTATTGTCACTTAGCATTTTGATTTAGTTTTGTGCTTGACTGATATGTCACAGATTTTCTGTCAATATGTGGAAACTGAGAGGTGATTGGGAGTGCGTGCGTGTTCTCTTTTTTCAAGCAATTGTGTGGAAAGCAGTACAATATGTGTCTATATGTTCATGCAGGTATTTTTGTGTGGATACATGTCTATGGTGTTCCCCTGAGAGTTGCTAAATTGAGGGCCACATCTCCATTTGGCCTGCCGGATGGCGACCTTGCAGCCCTGTCTCTGTGTGCTTTGTGACTGCGTAATGAAGTCTTCAGGGCCAGACAAATAAATTGTAGTAAACTACCGTGCTGTGACTGAAAAGTAGGTGTTCCAACACACATACCCAATTACAAGAAAATACATAATACACTATATTGACAAAAGTATTCACTCATCCATCCAAATTATTGAATTCAATCACATCCATGGCCACAGATGGATAAAATCAAGCACCCAGGCATGCAGACTGCTTCTACAAACATTTGTGAAAGAATGGGTCGCTCTCAGGAGTTCAGTGAATTACAGCGTGGTACTGTGATAGGATGCTACCTGTACAACAAGTCCAGTCATGACATTTCCTCACTACTAATTTTGCACAGTCAACACACAGTCAACTGTTAGTAGTATTATAACAAAGTGGAAGCGATTAAGAACAACAGCAACATGGTAGGCTGCATAAAATGACAGAGTGGGGTAGCGGATGCTGAGACGCATAGTGTACAGAGGTTGCCAGCTTTCTGCAGAGTCAATCGCTACAGACCTATAAACTTCATGTGGCCTTCAGATTAGCTCAAGAACAGTGTGTAGAGAGCTTCATGGAATAGGTTTCCATGGCCATGCAGCTCCAGTTTGGGGATGGCCTTGTTCTGTTCCAACATGACAGTGCACAAAGCAAAGTCAATAAAGGCCTCTGTAAATGACTTTGGTGTGGAAGAACTTGACTGGACTAGCTCTTTATCCTCTCAAGGATAGTCGAGTGTGCGTGGGAGTTTTCCATCCAGTCTACATGTGATTTGTGGACTTGGAGAGGGCATTCAACCACATCCCTCAGGGTATGCTGTGGGAGGTTCTGCGGGAGTATATGGCATCTGGTCAGTTGTTCCGGGCCATTCAGACTCTGTACAAGAGGGAAGTCTGGGCTTCTTAGTTATAAAAGAGTCTATGTTAGCCTTAACCAAGTGCTTTTGCTGCTAAACCTACCCAAACAGCAAGCGCAAGTAAACGTAAAGAACAAGCACTTTAAAAATTGCCGCAGTCTTCTAGTGAAAGACAGGTGTGTTAGCGGCACCAACTTAATACCTGTGTCTACTTTCACACTCTTTCAAAGCAGAAGCACTCTGACATGCCTACATGGATTTTTTCAGACAATAGTGATTCTGCACATGCCTTCTGTGCCTGAGCTCCTACTTTGTCATAAAACAACTTGCCATAAAACTTTAGCCAATTTCACAAAAGATGAAGCAAAAAATAATAATTATAAAGACAAAAAAAAGAAAGCTACATTGCAGTGGAAGGAAAGTCAACAAAAAAGTGAAAGTTTCATATTTGTGAGAGTTCAAACCTGAATGTTTGCTTTTCTACAAAATGTGCATGCATGTGTGTGTACTGGATGTTTTAGTTGCCACAGTGATGTCTGACCTTTAACGGTGTTCCAAAGTTAGGTGAAGTTGTCTTTCTTCTTCACCTAAAGTGGAGTGACATTTAATAGTCCCCACAGGTCAAAGAGGGTAACAAACACCAAATAAAGGCTGTCAGATGCCTAAAAAAGGACAAGCCTCACTCTGTAGTTGAGTGAATGAGTTTGTCTGTGTGTGTGTGTGTGTGTGTGTGTGTGTGTGTGTGTGTGTGTGTGTGTGTGTGTGTGTGTGTGTGTGTG
>JAVDPK010001452.1:563822-584085 GCA_034780415.1 Cichlasoma orientale | reverse complement strand
GTTAGGCTCAGCCCCTTAGTTCCAGTGAAAGGAACTCTTAATGCTTCAGCATACCAAGACATTTTGGACAATTTCATTTATTTTGGACAAATTAGAGCGGAAACTGTGAGCCAAACCTTCTCATCCAACATCAGTGTCTGACCTCACAAATGTGTTAAAAAAAATTCCCATAAACACACTCCTAAACCTTGTGGAAAGCCTTCCCAGAAGATTTGAAGCTGTTCTAGTTGCAAAGGGTGGGCTGACATCATATTAAATCCTATGGATTAAGAATGGTATGTCACTCAAGTTCACATGCGTGTGAAGGCAGGTGAGTGATATAGTGTAACTGAATGGAAACAACACAGACGCTAGATGAACTTCATGCAGGAGACTTGACACAAGAGGATGGAACACTCGGGGAGGACTAAACTCTAAAGCAATCGGGAACTAGGGAAAAAAACCTAAAAACACTAAAGAAAAATACTTGAGGAAAATGTAAACACTGAACAAACCAAAAATCAAATACATTATTTAAATGAACGAAACTTTAAAGTCCAAAAATTCCAAAAAGCTGGGAAAACTGACCCAGGACCATGACAGTATGTGTAAATACCGTGTCATTGAAAGCTCTACTGGTGCTACAATGACCTGATGCATGTTGACAGATGCATGAACCGTGTATATCACACACAGTTGTATGACATATGTACAAAGTAGCATGTTTTGGCCAATGTCTTTTTTTTCCCCTGAAGAATATTAGTACACTATTTATCTCTAGTCCACTGGTAATATTTTATTTTCCAAAGGACAAGAAAACTCCTCCACTGAACTGGGGTAATGAATTTATATTTTTACAGCCGCTCCACTCCTTTCAAGGATCCTCTTGAGATAACGCTAACATGAAGTGCAATCAAAATTATCATTTGATTCAATATTCATGAACAATATATGTTGATTTGCATCGAAAAGTGGCAATTACTTCACAAAGATTTCCCTGTTTAAGAGCAGTAAAGTTTTGCAGGTCACAAAAAAAATGCACCTTTTTGTTACAGTGTGCTACATGTACTCACACATAGCCTCTGCATACACATACAAAAAAAGGATAAAAAAAATACACTTTTCTCCCATGTTTATTTTGTTTTGTTATGGTGGATCAAGGAGAATACAGGAGGACTGAAGCCACTGTTGTGGTTAAGATACACAAACAAACAAACAAATCTCCTCCTTTCTGCCCCATTAAAACCTGTTCTCCTCTCCTGTGCCCTATTATCGCTGATCCTCAAAGATATTTCCCTGCAGTGCATAACAGACTAACTAACCATAAAAAAACACTTGCTAGAATGCTTCTTAGTATACCGTGACACTACCTTAGCACATTAAGCTAAAAAAAAAAAAAAAGGATTCACTACTGTTGAGAATGGACTGCGTAACAATTTGGAATTTTACTGGAATTTTTAAATACTGCCATAGCATTGTGGTCACAAGCCTACATATACTTATCATGGTCATGAATGGTATGGTAATTTGAGCTTTTAATAATTTCTTTGAACATGTCTGGGATGGAATAATTGTACAGCATACATCGTTAATGACTTTAAAAAACAAAAATTGGGTTCACAAGTTGAATTATTTGAGATTTTCTCTAATCCACAATTATACAGACAGGCTCAAATATATACACACATTCACTTAAACATTTTAATAAATGGGGCTGAAGGTTCTACAGTGTCTTTTAACTTGACAAGGCCAAGGCCTATTAATTTCTCATTAGTGATCATGACTGACTACAACTAATTTCTCGTTGCATAAAAAGAACGTGTTTGACAGCACTCATTGGATTGACCAATCATCTGAACAATGGGAAAGTTCAATGAACTCAGTGATCTAAGGAAAATTGTAGCTTTACATGAGTTGGGAAGGTCTCTTGGAGTGATTTCTAAACACCTGCAGACTCCAAGATCATGAATTCAAACAACTGTAAATAAGTATAAATTATTTAGATGTGGTACCACTTTGCCAAGCTCTGGAAGAAGACCCAAACTGTCACCCTTAGATGAGAGGAAATTGGTTAAGATGTTCAGGAACAACCCAGGAACCACCAAGGTTCAAACCTGCCATGAATAGGAATCTGCTGGAACACTGTCACTGTCCACAGTGAAGCAAGTTTTACATTGCCATGGACTGAGAGAGAGAGACAACCAAGAAAGAAGTGTCTTCTCTGCCCACATGGACAAGACAAATGCCTTCTGGAGAAAAATCTAAACATCTGAGTGGACTATGAAAAGTTTCAACAAAATATTAGACTGAACTATTGATTGAGATGTAGTTTAATGCAATATGAAGCATACTGAATGTCAATCACATTATGATCCATTTTACATGTGGCAGGGTTTCCGAGTAGGAATGCTGCTCCCTTTAATCTCTTTTTCGGGTTTTTATGTTCACACATTGGAAACAGGGAATACATACGATGATAAAATTGTGCATGAGGTGCCAATTAACAACAATAATGGTAACAGGTTGTCATAAAATGGACATGAACTGGGAGACTTTTGAGATTTTGAAACTTGTGGGTTCAGAGCTACATGGCTATAGCTGTGTGAGTTAAATTTATAATTTTCCCCATCTGCCTGATGCATACTTATGCACATCATGCTTCAGTCTGACAACGGCTCTGACAGAGAAACCAAGCACAGAACATGATGTCCTGTAGGCTCACCACCCCAAGCATAAATATTAATAGAGAAGTCAGAAGGCCAAGGAGAGTCATTATAACCTTGCATAGACCTAAGCACAGCATCCTTAAATCAGATATCTTATTCTTTACCATCATCACCACAATAGGTACTGATGTAGGTGCCATTTGTAATGTGTAAAGTGTGAGAAGAGCAATTAAAGAGAAGGAAGCATCTTGTCAAAAGTGTGATGACCACAGCAGAAGCCGAGAGTACCGTTCAAAGCAGAACAACCCCACCAGAAGAAAGACAGTGAGTGTTTGAGATGAAATGGTTGGGTCGGGGTGGGGGGTTGGGGGGTGAGTGTAGATGATAATGAAGTATGAGAATATAGAGTTGGTCTGAGAGACAGAACTGGATGCAAAAAGCAGCTTACTCACACTGTGGTGAATCATTGTGCCCTGCCTGATAAGCTCTGACTCATTGAGAGAAGGGGAAAACAGCAGAAAAAGCAGAGAGTGTAGGTGGAAAACGAGCTGAATCTGTGTGCATGGGAATACGTATGTGCATGTGATGTGTGCCCCATGTGTTCACCACATGTAATTTTGGCCACATACTGCTCCCTGCTATGGTCGCAAGAACATGGACCCATGTTAGTGCACAGCACTGCGTGCGTGGCTCTGTGGTGTGTATGTGTCTGTGAGTGTGTGTCTTTCCTGCAGTGGTGACAGTGAAGGTCAGTAGTGTGGGTGTGTCTCAGGCCTCCCAGCTGTGGCCCGGGGCTAAGGAGCCATCACTGTCACATCTCTGTCTTGCTGCTGTGTGCTGCTGGCCCCACAGCATGGCAGCACACAGCAATGACTCACACATACACACACACACACACACACACACACACAGTCCCGTGGCTCAGATACACACATACACAAAACACACTCACAGACACAGCACATAACACTAACCTCAGGATACATAAGCACATAAGCAGAGAATCACACATAAACCCACAGAGTGAGATGTCACACAGGCATAGTACACATGCTCTATCTACATCAACTTCAATTTAGCTCCAACATGTAACAACCACACACACACACACAAATTATTGAAATGGCCTTTACCTTCCTGAGATAGAAAGCATAATGCATGTCCCTCCTCTAATACAGTATGTGAACTTGATGACCTTGTCCACACTCATTCGCTCACCAGTGAAGTGAGCACAATTAATCCAACAGTCTGCTTCGCAGTCTCTGCTGTATCATCTCAGCCTTGCTCTCTGCTGTATTCAGCAAATATGTACAAAGAATCTTGTCTGGAAGTTTTGAGCTTCTACAAGCACAAAGTCATGCAGAGTGAAGGTTTAGAGGTGAACATGAGCTACTCTAATGATATTTTAGTCTCTAATTCTGCGCCTCATCATCGTTTTTAAGAGTTCTTTGCAAGTTAAACTTTTCCACATAATGTCTCCCATTAACATGTCAGTTTAAACAGATCACAAAAAGAAAACCTTGAATCTTTCTTGACCTGCAAAATCATTTTAGCAGAAGCAAACTTGATATTAGAAAAGAAACAGCATGTTTAAAATATCAATTGCAGTAATCTATAACTCATTACGTTAGATTGATACAGCAGTTAAGAGTGAAAGGCACGCAGGCAGTTAAGGAGACTGCTTCTTTCATAAGACCTTTTAGAGAAATGCAGCTGAGAGTTTAGCCCTGAAATGGGCTGATGCCACAGCACAAACCCCAGTGTCCCCCTCTCCCAGTCATCCTCACACTGGCCTCTTTATAGCCCAATGCATGGCACATAAAAAGGAGAGCACATTGCGCAATTACCGTCTAATTAACTGGCTGATATTTTATGTGGTCGGTGAGGCCGCAGACAGACTGCAGATTATTTGCTAGGATTTTAGAGGATGTATGTCTTACTGGACTCTTTTCAGGCTGATTTACTGACCTCCACTGCTAATTTGTGTCTGTGTGTGTTTGCCTACATGTGAGCTTGCTTTATAGGGCACATATTATATGTCTCTGGAAGGGGGAGGTTATTTGTTTGATTTGTCTGAGTCATGGTTTATTCCCCACACTACCCCCCCCCCCACCCCAACTCTCCTCCCCTTTCCTCCTTCCATCTCCGCCTCCCTGAGCCCTTAACAGCAGCAGGTTTGCATTGGGATTTGAGGTGTAATTAAATTCAATAAATAGGCGAAGGTGAAGAAATAAATCAAGCAGAAACTGATGAACAACAG
The DNA here is from genome assembly GCA_034780415.1 of Cichlasoma orientale. Lineage (NCBI taxonomy): Eukaryota > Metazoa > Chordata > Actinopteri > Cichliformes > Cichlidae > Cichlasoma > Cichlasoma orientale. The sequence goes on along the minus strand of JAVDPK010001452.1, from coordinate 579,180 downwards.
GAGATTAAATGCCACTGAGCCGTGCAAACAAATATTTCAATAGAATTTTCAACAGAGGGCACTCAGGGCCCCCTGCAAACCTCAAAAACTTTTTAAACTGAAAGTTGGGTCTCCTAAGCTGCCACTGCTATAACTATGTTTGATGCCATTGTCCTCGTTGACATCATAATATGGCACATGATAAGGAAATAAATAACCATTTGAAGGACATAGATTGTAGGAGATGACAGGCTATGTTCCGTGCCCTCTATCTCTCACATACCTCATCATCCTCCTGCATCATCGCTTATTCAGAGGCCAGCCAACACTTTATTAATGACTACTGAAGTACCAATTAATGTTGCATAATACATGAACTACAGCTGTGCAAATCTGAATAACGTCTGATTAGGTACTAAAGAGGATAGGGAAAATACTGCTGGTGCATATTAATGCTACTGTCTTAGAGGGAGGGGGTCAATAGGGGTCTGGTCTTTGTGTCAAACCTGCCAGACTGCCCTGATGAATCCGACAAAACAGCCTCACAGCCAGTCCTAAAAATCACAGCTAGTCAGTACCAGAGACCACACCAACTCGAGTACCCATGCTCCTGTTCAGTTTTATGCAGTGAGTCAAAGTGGCTTGGTTCACACACTGATTTGCTTGCTTTACTCCATATAGCACCATACTGCCCTCCAGGGCATAACAAGCCTAAGTGCTTTAAGTCCCCAGAATGGAAATGAGGTCTTTTTTTTTTCTTTTTTCTTTTTTTTTTTTTTTAACGGGCATCATTCAAGGCTACACACGGTGTACTGAAAGCACCCAGGTTCAGTGCTCTATGAATTAATGAAGCAACCTAGCAGCAGGAAGGTCAGCCTTTGACTCTTACTACTCATTCACACAGCTCAGACCAGGTACAAGAAACCTGACAAACATCTCTGCTTCCAGGCAGGGGGAGTATTTGTGCGCTTGTCTGATCATTCACTCTCCGACATGTAAACCGATTCATGCTGCCCAATTCCAAATTAAAATGACAAGGATTATCACCCATGTCCTTTCCTTTTTTGAATTCCCTCTCTCTTTGCTCTTCTGCCACTCAATAAATCTTTAATTCCTAAAAAATAAAAAGAAACAGTCTTGTCTTAGTATCACTCACTTTCTGAGGCTTTCGCTCTCATTCTTTCCTTCTGTTTTGTCTTTCCCTCTTGTCCTCTTTTGAACAGCTGCACTGCCTTTATTATGTTGTGCTCCCTCTCTCCTTGTCTGGTCTTTCACTCTAATCCTCCATTGGCCTTTCACATGCACAAAATTCCCCCCTGAGCCCCCATTCCTCTGACAGGCTTTCATATACAGTATTAGATTAGGCTTAGCTGTGTTTATTTATTTATTTATTTTGTCTATTGTCTCTAAAACTTTCGGAAACCAAATCCAGACCCTCACTCTCCCTACCCCCAAACAAACCCTGCTGACTGCAATTTTCAGCTTCCTTTTTTTTTTCCCCCCCAGCAGCAACATTCTGTTACATATCAATTTGGCTCTTGTGTCCTCGACTGCAAACATTCTTTGGTGCTAGTTTTTGGCAGTAAACATGGCAGCACTAACTGAGAGTTTTAGAACAGGCTGTCTAATGGAGGCTTGCAGCATTTTGTGGTTTCCAATCATTTGGCGGTAAAAGAAACACACAGTAGCAAATGGGTTGAGCAATCACCCATTAAGCAGGCCACCAGCACCTCAGCCTAATTGTGATAATGAAGTCCAGGCTGACCTTATAATGCAAGGGCCATGCTGCCATTCTGATGATTTTATAGACCTGACCTGAGTTATGACCCACTCTCTGATAGGCTAGTAGAGAGAAAGATGGTAGCAGGGTGAGAGGGGAAACAGGAGAAAATAAAATAGCACGGAGAACAGTAGAGAGCAATAGACTGCTAAAAAGTGAGGCAATGAGAGATGGATAGAAGAAGGAATTTCCAGTAAATCATTTTAATGAAATGAGTCATTTACCTAAAGGAAAGTGCAGCTTCAAGGAACTGTTTTTGAAGAACTCTGTTCTGGCCTAGCCCTCCCCTCCTGGCCCATTAGCCCTGGGGCTGGCCTTCCATCTCTCTCCTCATCTCTCTAACCTCTCTAGTGAGCAGACCCAATCAGGAATCAATATCCATGTCACAGGGAACCCACGCTGCTTTGACACCAGTGGATACGACAAAAAAAGTCTATTACACAGCAGTTATCTCCATTACTGCTGAGCAACTTGGTCTCTAAAAGTCACAGAATGGAGGATGGCAGGCTGAGAAAAGCAGGGAAGAAGGTGGTGGTGACACATTGTGAAACTCTAATTCAGAGCAACATGTCTGATTAACCTACATTTCTCCTTTGGGACCGGGTAAGTGTCCAGGCAGAAGACAGAAGAAAAAAAAGACATGCTCAAAATGGGCAAACACATATGTTCATCACCTCCACATCTACTTTCTGTATGCCACCGTTGTTCCTGTTCTTATCATGTGCATACTGTTTTCTAATTTAGCCTACTGGAGCTGGAATCAGAAGGAGGTTTCGGTTCCCGAAGTGCCATATTTCCTTAAATCAAAGGGTTAGGGTTAGGGTTAGGGTTAATATAAATATAAACAAGTTAAATATAAACAAGTTAAAATGTGAGTTATGGACACCAATGAGGTTTTTTTTGTAGTTTTAGTTATCTGTATTAATCTGTAATCTCCTATTTGCGTTCAGTCTGAGCGGTGACAACAAATTGCGGGGTATGAATATGTCCACACAGAGCCCCGCATGGACCCATGATGAAAAAATATACTACTATTGTTTTCTTGTGGCTGTGCAACATATGACACAAGCATACTTGAGTCAGTGCTTTTCATAGTATTAACAGCAAAATGCATGCAGTGAGTTTAACTGAGACAACAGGACCAGGTTAAAACAAGGCTTCATACTTCAGCATTATCAATTATACTCACTGAACAGAGGTAATGAGAGATAAAAGCCTGCCTCTAATAAAAAGCCTGCTTGCTTCAAATAAAGGGTTGTTACCTTCTGCAATTACGGTAAATAAAGGCCCCATTTTGAGAAAAATCTGTGTTGTTCCCCATTTCTAAACTACCTGAAACAGCCTTTTGCAGCTCTACATATGCAGTATGTGTCATACTACCGAAACACAAAAGTAGGTCATTTGTCAGTGTCAGAATGTGACACAGGCATATGAACCTCTTCTGATCCATCGCCCACAAGCTTAACATTATTAAACAGAAGAATTGACTGATATGGACACCAGAAGAACTTTGAATCATACATTTCATGCATCAGTGTTCTGGCACATCTGGCCTTCTGCAAAAAAAAAAACAAAAAAAAAACGCATATAACATACAAAGATTTAAAATCTTGATTCATAACTTTCCACCCTTCCCCCAGACACTTTTAATGGTAAAGGGTTAACGTGAAACAGAAGAGTGTTGTTATTTTCCTTGTACAAAAGGAAATTTAAACACATTTTGTATCAAAAACAGCAAAGACGACAGCTACACTCGCTCCATGACCACAAGACATCAATTACCAGAAGAACATAAGCATGGGCAAAATATTGTTGACACTTTTAATGTAGAGAGTGCATTAGTGCACTTTAGACTCCATACAGATGGAGACCTATGTGACTGGAACCATAAACCAGTGTGACACTGTTCATATGGCTTCACCTTGGCCCGGTAACCTTGATCAGTCAGATCATCAGTCAGTGTTTAATTGCTCAAATGTTGCATGGGACATGGGTGGAGTGAGCTTATGTATTCCCTGAGGGTGGGACTCTTGACTCAGTGGGTTTTCTTCTGTGCTGTACTCTGCTACCACCACCCCCAGACACCCCCACCCAACCCCACTTTGCCTCTGGCTTGCTTTATGACATTCATTTGTCTGATTAGCTAAACAAATGCTGAATGTTCCCTCACACACTTACAATGAACAATGTGTATGCTGAAAATTATCAGCTGTAAAAGTGCTCATAAATCATGGCAAGGTCTGAATCAGCAAACAGTTGCATTAATCAGTGGATTTAGCACTGATACTGTACAATTAATGCAATCTATTTATCTTCATTTAATATGTGTGGGATGAGCGTACCGTACAAGCGCCACACTTTATAATGTATGATGGGTTCAGAATGAAATGAAAAGAATCCAGTAATATTTTCATCCAGCACTTTGCGTACACAGCATAAGGTATGCAAATGATCATTCAGACCCTCCCACAGTCAAAGAATCAAAACATAACAAATACAGCCTTTGATGCACAGACCGTCAGTGGTAGTAAAAGGTTTCTGTTAGTGGAGATTGCTTTTCCAGAGCTTCATTTTACAGCTTTGTGTTGAATACACTCCTCTAGCAACTCCTCTTGAATGTTTCATCACAGACCAGATCCCAGGGGTTGATACAACCCCCTCATCACACATACACACTCACTCTGAGGAACCTTCATATCATGCATGTGGAGGATATGAGAGTCATCTGGATGCCATTTCATCTGCTAGGGAAGCGATTTTATTGCATATTCAATGTGGGAGGATACAAACATGATAGAATGTCAAGACAGGCAGCTATAGACGCTATAGTAGCACTGGTTGCTTTTCGAAGTGTCATTTTCATCTATGACGCGCAGCTTCAAATGCAGATTTTGGTGGGTCACAGATCAATTGTAACATTTTTCAAAAGCATGCCATAACATTATAAAAGCAATTTTTGTGCTGTCTTAGTGGCTTTTTGTTCACTACCATGGTTTTTCTATTTGGCTCACACTGGTTAGAATGGTTTTAGACAACTAGAAAGCGCGACGTTTTGTTTTTTTTCCCTTGCCGAACAATCAGTCATGCAATCGTAATATGATTATGCTGTCCATAAACAGTAGCCATAGCCAGGAAGATGCCAGATGGCTTATTGAGGGATTGTGATTGACGCATCTCAGTACAAAAACAGAGTGATTCTCTTCGACTCAGTAGTTCAACAGAACTATACACTACATCTGTCTCCTTGAACAGAGAGACAAGACATGAACGAAAGAGAGCCAGTGGAGCCCAGTCTTTGAAGAATGTCGGGACTGTGTCTAGATTGAACCCACCTACCTGGGGAAACCATGGAGGTGTGTGTGTGTGTGCGCGCGCGGGTGCATTCGCACATGCTTGCACATGGCTATCCTCATGCATTGGCGCTTATGGTCTGTTTGAATTTGAATTGCATGAATTCCTGTCTAAAAGCATGGGTATGTGGGTGTTTCAGGAAGAGGAATTTACTTTAGCGAGCTTAAAGCATGTGCATGCTGCTGCCTCTGAACTAGTCTTCAAAGGCATGCTAGGCTGATGTGTAGTCATTTACCAGCGATAAACACACAGACACAGACACGGAGAAATGTGAGAATTGGTGTTCATATTCAGAGAAAACCCTCGTGAATGGATATACATTTAATAGTTCTCTTATTGTCTTGCTTATTGTCTTTTGTGGAGGTCAGCTGGCAGAATACATTCAATTTCCTTTATGGTTAAAACTGAAAAGCATGTGCTCTGGAATAATATGCATTTATTCGACTGTTAGACATCCTTGGCTGCTTCACAGCATTCTGTTTTTATTAGAAGCTGTTTTCTCTGAAAAAAAAAGGAAAGTCAAAAGCCATATCGCCACGTACACACGATGACACGGAGCCTGATGTAGACACTGCTGTCATGGCTGGAACTGAACACATTGCTCGGATACCATAGGCTGCAATTCACAGCACAGGTTGTCTGCTATTAAATCCCATCACCAACACATGAAATACAGACAAAGCAACAAAACTAAATGAGTATATTCCCTTCTTGCTGCATGTGTCTATATGTATATACTCAGCACATGTATATGCAAATATATTGGGGCCGTATTAAATGAGAAGGAAAAGAATAAAGAAAATGGGTCTGATGCTTCAAACACAAGCACACAATAAGGGCTAAAGCATTCAGCTTTTAATTAACATTAGCCATATCAGCATGGAGTAATTTGAAATTGTCTTTAGGACTTCAGAGAGAAAGACTGAGAGACAGAGACTTTAAACCATTAAGCTCAGCTGATAAACCAGTCATACCGGTGGAGTCACTATCTCTTGCAATAATTTGATCTCTTTCTCTTTGTATTTTGCTTCTTTTTTAGAAACACATGGTGCTTTCCTTCCTTCCTCCCCCTTATCCTTTTGATCCAACCTCCTTTTCTTTCCACACTTCTCTTCCTCCAAGCTTCATCTTTTTTTTTCCACATTCTTTTTTTTCCCATGTTCTTTATTTCTTCTTGCTCTCAGCTTTTCTCTTGCTTTTATCTCCACTTCATACAGAATAACTGTGCGGCTTGGTGAGTGTAATGAGGCTGTTCCTCTACAACTTCAAACCTTCCCTTCACCCGTTTGCCAGGGTTCTAAAACAAACCCGGAACAAATATTTTGACATTCAGACACAAGGGAAGACGTGTGCAATGAGTCCAAGCATTCTGATTCATCTTTTACAACAACAAAAAAAAAAAAGTAATAAGGAGAAAAACCCTTTAAAAATAGTGTACCTTAAATGAGAAAGGGAGGCCAATCAAATGCTTATGTTGTTGCTTTTTTACTTTTTTACTGCTGTGAGTCCTTTGATCCCGATATTAGCTGTCAGCTGTGGAAATTGTAAGCATGATATTGGAGCTTATTTAGAGTGAGAGCAATTAAAGCCAAGAACAGGCTCTATACATTATTTTGTAAATGATTTAGCAGGCCAGCAGTGTACCACATTGTCATGGATCACAGTAAATTGGCCTGGGCAGCTTATTGCAGATTCACAGTCACTGTAGCATGTTTATAACAGTAATTGCTACGAATGAAACGCCCATGGTACTGCATGGCATGCCACTCTACAATAAACTTAATTATTATGGTAATTATATAAGTATAAAACATTTGATATGAGTGCATAGATTTATCATCACAATTGCTTTAAGTGCATTTACAGAGCTGGGAATTGGGACTGGCTATTCAAAGGCCAAACCACTGAGTTGATGGGAGTTTAGCAAAATTAGAAATCCATCTAGAGAAAAGGCAACTTTCTTACCATTGTGATCATAATCATTTTTCTTGTACTACTATTGATTTAGGTAAGAATGCTCTGGTTGCTTTCTGCTCATAAGAACAGCAGGGGGAAAGTAGTGGTTAAAGTAGGATAAAATAGTGGGGTGATGGGAAAAGGGGGCAGAGAAGAAGGGTCAGTGATGAGTCCTGAGCCGCCCTGAGCAGTAATGAGGAAGCAGTAAAAATGAGACGGCATTGTGTTGTACTTTAAGGTAGTTCATCTTTAAAATGAATTGTCCCTGAAGGGCCAGGTGGTTAATGCCATTTATTAATAGACAGACAGGGCCAGCAGTTTGGGCTGTGGCCCTCTGAGAGCTTTTAGTTACGATGGAGAGAGAGAGAGTGTGACTACAATAAAAAAAAGAAAGGGTTTGGAGTGAGGGCTGCAACTGCGCAAATGAAGGACGGAAAGGATGAAAAGGGATTGTGTGGAGCCTTCCTGCTGATTGCTAGCTATAATGAGCGTTAATGTTTACAGCTGACAGTAAAGAAAAATTGGACAAAAAAGTGGTGAAATTAAAGTATAATCATTTTCCACAGTTAATCCCTAGAAAAAAAAAAACTTTTCATCTCAGTCCTTTAGCCCAAGGTCATGGGTCACAGGTAAGGGTTTATTTGGGAACTGATACAAGACTTCATGACTGAAAGAGGGCTCAAAGAAATCAACAAGTCACACTGATTTTTTTCAGGTGCAGCAATGCAAGAAATATATTCTGCAACCTCAGCATTTCTGCACCCATGGGTGAAAGTATGCATGCATTTATTTGTGCATACATTAAAGGACGATGCATCTGTCCATCAGCCTTGGAACAAGAAGCATAGAGTAGCCAAAGTCTGGTCCTGGGCCCACAGTGACCTGGCCTACTAATGAACCAACAGGCATTACCTCCCTGTTAGCCTGCTCAGTGCCCCACCATTTGTCATAAACTGGGGGGAGCTGTCACAGGAGGGCTGGAGACTGTGGAGACACACCACACAACGGCAGCAGCACTAAAGCAGCCTGAGCCAGGCACTGAGCTGTTTTCACCATTAGCCAGAGCATCTTTAGCTCCTTCCCAGCACACCACACAGTGACAGCTCTTGCCAAATAGCTTTCATTACATGGGTAGTATCAGTCTTGATAAAAGATCCAAACAAAGAACAAGAGGTGGATTTACTGTGCTACTCCAAGCGGGCTGTGATAATATTGTTGGTGTCTGAAGTAAAATATCACTGCTGCTATTTGCACGTATCTAAATCTTTGAGTGTAGACAGTGCCAGGGTGTAGCTAGCTATGGGCCATATTACTATTGATTGGTGGAATGATAAAACAATTTCTTACCTGATGTTGGAGATGCACCAGAGACGATGGCATGGGGGAGAGAAAAAGAGAGAATTTGATTAGTGGTGGCCTTGTACTGTCTACAGTACATGCTCAATACAGAAGTACTAAGGGAGCTGAGTACACTCCATTATTGCTGTCAAAGTCTGCAAGAATCCACCCTGAAAATTATTTCAACATTTCCTGTGTGGTAGTATCAATTTCAGGGATTTAAAAACACCTTGAGTTTTACAGCCTCAAAATATATAAAATATTTTACCATCCTAAAAGCTTTTTACAGACTTTTAAAATACTTTTTTTAACCATCTGTAAATGAAGAACCCAAAGCCAAAGACACTTTTTTGTTTTTCAAGTACTGTATATGTACTTAGCTTAAAAAAAAAGGATTTATGGTGACATGTGACAATGTCACCATAACGTGTTCACATTATTACTTTTCTCCTCTACTTCAGATTTCTTTACAATATCATAAATAGTATTAAAATTCTACAATAAAGGAGGACTTCCTACATACACTCATGTTCAAGTTTCGGTGATAAAGACAAAGACATTTTAAGCCATAAAGCCAGGTGAATAGGAATCCTCATCCCCTAAGCCACACTCCAATGCCCGTTACAGGCCCCTGACACTTACCGAGGCTCTGAGTGAATTTCTTGTTCTCATATCCACAGGAGCCTCCCACCACAAATGTGCTTTAAACACATAAATATTCATTGGCTTTACACATAAACCCTACCCATACGCCAGCAGAAGCAGCCATCTGCATTAACAGGAATCAAGCTGTGAGCTCGGCTCCATCCACCAACCTTCTTCATATGTATATACATCAGTGGGAGCCAAGGCAAAGCCAAATCCCAGCACCCAAATCCAAAGCAACCTACTCTTGGCAGGTGAGATGGTGCAAAGTACAGTTCGACTACTGATGCTACAGTAGCCCTCTGCCATATATAGCAGTTCCACATGATCTTAGTTTGGAGTGTTTAGTGGGCGAGTGTTACTTTTATGCTACTTTTTGAAGTACCTCCACACAAAACTGCAGTTTGAAGAATACAGCGTTTGGTTGGTTTGTGTACTTTGCTGCTTGTTTGTAATATAAAAAGAGTTAGAACCCTTGTTAGGTATAACTTCATTTGTTGTGTTTCTCCATCTGTATCACCTCAAACTATATATAAACAAAGGAGGTTCTGTAACTGTCCTGCCTTTGGCTGAAACAATTGGATCCAGCGTAACAGTCAGCATTTTAAACATTTGAGTAAATTCTATATAAGACAGTGGGAAAAACTCCTCTTCACTAAAAACAGTGTAAAAATGAGAAATTATGACTTTTTCCAAGTAACACTCGGCCACAAAGAAACCTAACCTCTGATCTGTAAAAACTCTTCAGTAAGGATCATCCTCTTTTTCAGACCTTGTCACTTAGATAGCTCTCAGCTGACAGATTCCTTTTACAGATAAAGTCTGGGGATCTTCAGGCAGATACTCTGTCACTAGAAGGCTGTTTTTCCCACAGATTACATCAGACCTGGTTCTTAACAGCCAGCCAAACAGACATAAAGAGACACGCACAAGATGAAGACTTAACCTATTCACCAGTGTGGTGAAAGGGTTAAATTTCACCGAGCCCTAGCTTCCCATTCGGCCGCTATGGAAGACTTCTCTGTGTAATTATTTAAAGGCCTTGTATTGCAGTCTAGAACAGGAGAGAGCAGAAAGAGGGAGGGAGAGATGGAGGGATATAAGGAGGGATCAGTCTCCTGCTGAGAGACGTGAAGCCTTTAAAGTTAGTCCTATGCACAAAGACGTTGAGGTAAGTTATATTATGTGTGTTTCCTCCATGTTGCCTTGCTGTAAGGCTGCAATAGTCTACAGCCATCAGCTGGCTCCTGGGATCAGCCACAGGGATGAACTAATTCCCTGTGAAATCACAAATGAACCAACAGCACCACTGCGCACACATGCGCACGCACACATATTTGTCGGTGCTAGTCAGCCTGCTAATGCTGATGCAACAACCTGGAGCAAGAATGCTCCAATGGTGATAAACAAACAACATTTTGGATGAGGAGGGACGGATGGAGGGCTGGATCTAGAGAGGGAGGGAGGGAGTGTGGCAGTGCTGGGCAAATAAGACTCAGGGGCTTTTTTTTCTAACATGAGATAGTTTCGGTTCTTTTAAAATGTATGTTTGAAGTTGGGGTTCAGCTGAACACAAGCTGTTTGAAAAAGACTGATGCAAGAGTGGAGCAGAAGATGAGAGAGAGGCCACAGAGAGGGAGAGGGGAAGGGGTTGAGGGAAGAGAGAAAAGGATCCATGAGAAAATTACGCATAAACTCAGCGAGAGGAATGTATGGAAAGAGCACGAGGTTATAATGCAAGACAAGAAACTAGACGGAGGGAAAAAAATGGAGAGGAGGCCTCCAGTGGTGCAAAATAGTTGCTGCAACAGATATTCAAAATGCAATAAAAAATTAGACAGAAATGAACGAAAAAATAGGGCATCGTTGTACTAAAGCTTTTTAAAAAGCAAAGGAAGCTTGCAGAAGAAGTGGAATACATTCCAGTAACAAATACAATCTAGATTCAGTAGATTTTGCATTGATTCTGATTTTTTGAAGGGGGATTCTGAAGTGGGAAGGTCAATTTTTTTTTCTTTCTTTGACTTCCAAAGCCTTTCTACTGCCCAACACACACACACACACACACATGCATAGACACAGAGGCACACATATTTCTGCGGCACTTTAATCAGAGCGTGGCATGCTCTCAGTCCAGACAAAGCCCAATCAGGGCGGTGATAATTTGGCCTCTCCTTCAATCAGCAGCAACGTAATTGCATCAGTCACAATCTCCATTTCATCTCTCATCTCTATGTCAGGGTGGCAGACAGAAGGACACTCTGAGGCACGGACCTATCATTAAAACAGACATCCAGCAAATCCAGGGGAACAGTCAAGGCGAACAATACAACAAATTCTTGTCATTTCAATGAGGCTCACTCAAGTCCTCCCTGCCATGAGCTCTAATGATGGTGACATTTTTTTAGATTTTGTGTCTTTTCTACGTTAATCTAAATGGACAAAGAGGTGGTTGCAGGTGAAACGGAGTAGATGGCCAGGTAATGTGGAGGATGCTGGGACAGCTTTAATTTTAGACATACTTTTAAACCAAGGGGGTTGGAATTAAACCGAAGCTAAAAAAATGTGGAAGATGTGGAAGTTTAGGTTGTAGTGCACATTCTGACTTGCAATCAAAACTATGACACCCCTGAATGTCTTTCTGGATAGACAATAGATTAAATGAGTTTTGTATTAGCAATTTTTCATCAGTGATAAGTATTATCTGTAAAACACATAATTGAAATCAGAAAGGAAACCTTTCTTTTCTGTCTAATATATACTAAAAATCAAGCCAGACCCACAGGGATGAGGCATAAGGATTCGTGCCTGGATCTGTGGTCACTGAGCCACATATGTAAACATTAAGTCACAGTGAATAAGCTAAAATTGCTAATTATCAGTGTCAAAAATCATCCCAACCAGGACTTAAGACTACTCAGTCTGGTACCACAACTGCCCTTTCCCTCCCCCTGCGCCCGGAGTAGACTGCCCTTTGCCTTGCTTGAAGTACATGAAATAATTTGTTTAGTAAAAAAAAAAACAACAACAAATAAATAGATTGATGTGTGAGCAATGAAACCTCTCAATTACATCTGCTAGCATTCATGCCGAACGCACACGTTCTCAAATGCATGAATACACACGCAACACAAATACATCTGTTCCGTCTTGTCCATACATAACCAAACACATGAGGAGCGTGTCTCACACTTCAGACTAATGGATCCATGCTGGGCAGCATAGATGAAAGAAGACAGAAGGATCAATTTTGATGATCTATGAAAGTTATTAGTAATGACATTTATGAATATTTTATGGAAGGTAGAGAATGTCATCATAAATTTTTATATAAGGAAATGAGGCAGGAATATAAAACAAACAGCATTAAACATTGAACGTGGCCCCCATGTCAAAAGAATTGTGCCTGGAATAATGGGGGCATTAACAGGACAGAGGTGGTGAAATGAAAAGAGAGAGACGACAACCAGATGTTCTGGATAATTCAGCTTCTTTGCACAGACAGAAAGGTCAAGCAAGCGTGCCCACCAACCAAAAGAGACGAGGCCATGCTGGACTTCTGTGTGAGCATTCAGCGGTTCCTCGAAAGTACAGAGCCATCATCATTTATTCATTTATTGATCTGGTTTGTCCCACCACTTGTGTTGTTCCTCTTAATGTACTGTGTTCAAAATAAAAGCCGGCAAAATGTTTCATGTTCAATATGCCTCGTTCTGACATTACCATGCATTTGTAGCAATTTAATGTGCAGACAGAGTAAGAGAGGAGCCAGACAGCTATCTGCCTCAAATACCCAGGATACAGTCAACCACATGGAGACAATTAACACTGGATCCACCACCTCAGACGATACCACACCGACTACGCATGCTACTATCTTATGTGTTCTTGAGTTGCAGCGTGTTCTGCAAACACCGCCTATGTGGAGGAAGTCTGCTCTTTCCTAAAAAAAAAAAAGTTGGTGCAATTCGAGCCTAAGGCTTTCCAGAGTGTTCTCTGTCTTCTCCTCATCTTTTGCTCACCTTCTTCCATATTTACATAACAGTGAGTGGGCCAGTGTGTACCCTCCTGTGTATCTCTGTCAAGTCAGGTGAGGCCTATAAGAAGCATGTTGAAAAGTTGATCCCCAGTGGCCAGGCAAAGGTAAAAAATAAAGAGATATTGCTCATTTTCATTGGGATGGCACTCAAGCAAAGACAGTGAAATGGACTATAAATACAGGTACAGGAGCTGACATTTTTATTCCATACCATAGTCACCGTGCAGCAGCTGAGGTAGTACGTACTGATGTCCTTGCCTCTGTTAGTGTATATCACTTTAAAGAGGCTATATTTTGCCATTTAGCGCTGACGTGAGCAGATTTCGTAGGGACAGGGGAGGCATGGAGCATCTGGATAGCATTTAGGCTGTTTATAAAGACAGGAAGTCCTCTCTGACCTGTTTTTCACACTTCATTTAATGCCATGGATTGATGTCAAACCTGTGCATGTGTCTGTGTATGCAGACTAGGCTCAGTTACATGTACTACCATAAGGAGGAAAGGCTGCCACGACATAATTCACACATATGTCTACGCATACACATACTATACACGCTCAACAGCGGCTTTACATTTTAACTACTCTTGACATCACACAACTTAACATCTCTAGGCAGTCTGATTATTGTCCACATGCATGCAGCTCTGAAGGACTGTGCAGCTTTGGAGTGTCTTTCCTTCTGCCAGTGACAGTTGGTTTGTCAGAGGCCAGGCAGAAGAATAGCATGTGGCCAGGGGGAGGGGATTAGCATTCACATGGCACCTGTTGCCAGCCAGTGTGCCCATGCAGGCTACAGATAATTACAGTGATTTTGTGGAGGAGAGGAGTGCAGGGGTAATTGTAGTTTTGGCAGAGCAGAGGGAAGAGGGAGAAAAAGGAGGACAGCACTTTCACTATCTCACAGCACAGAGCTGTTGACGAACACGCCCGCTAATGTGCATGTTAATACACACAAACTGATATAGTAGGGACTAAAGCTGAGGGCGACATGCACACGCACGCTCCCATACACACATATGCGCATGTACGAATATCACAATTAAGCCTGGGTTTCCATGGCAACTCCTAGCTGGATGGATGATGGCGTTAGGCTACAGAGGCACAAATATTTAGAATGGTAATCAGAAGACCTAATGGCACTGATGTCTGCACAACTGCCGTAAGTAGACCTGCCAGGACTCTCAGCACTTCATAGATCTGCTTTAATAAAAAAAAAAAAAAAAAAAACTCTCAGCCATAAAACACTTGCCTCTGCTCACTCACTTAGCAGGCCTGTTGTGCCATCACTTCAGCCATTACAAATTATGTTATTTAGTAAACGTCTGCCGCGGCACCCGAGGGATGGCAGCGGGGGTGGGAGTGGGGGTGGATGAAGGGAACATATAATATTACATAAAGCTTTAGCACGGTGTAAAGCTTCAATGATTGGTGTTAAGGTTTTCATTACACAAAATGAGTAATTGCTTGTCATTTGGAGCTGGCATATCCCACAATCATCCTCACTTCTGTGCCATCAATCAAGCGTTTAAGTGCTGATGACTCGGCTCACATTTAAAGCAGGGCAGCCGAGCCACAATGCACTGGGGAAACTCATTGTTTGCTTCGTTACTCCTCAGAGCTCAGCTACTGTGTGTGTATGTGTCCCTGTATGTGTGCCTTTTGTCTGCATGTGTAGTTAAGTGCGCCTATGTGTGTAGAGGAGAAACAAGATCAGGATGTGGTCTTGCTTTTCTAAGTAGCACTTCATTCCTCAGTCCATAATATGTCAGGCAGTGTTGTGAAGTAGCTCACAGAGCATACCTAGGGGCATAGACAATAAACTCTACTGTAGACTCATAATGCATCATTTATATGTCTTTGTGTGCATGTGCGGGCTCATGTTTATGTGTGTGGTCTCTGCGCAAAAACCAAAGGAAAATTTACTGGGACTAACTTTAAAATTTCATAAGCTCCTCATTGACTGTAAAGTAGGACAATTTCCACACACAAACAGCAACATTCACAGACGCGCTTCATTCGATGATGTTGCTCGACTGAGGCCACAAAATAGCCCCATCTGCACCCATACAGCTCAAGGAGGTGGTGGTGAGTTATCATTGCTTATAACCCTGCTCGTGATCAGCAGGACATGGGGGAAACGGGAGCTCACACCCACGTACACACGCCTTTCTTTTCACTCCGGAGGAGATGGCAGAGCAGGACAGAAGATGAGGGTGAGGTGGGTTTTGTGTGTGTGTGTGTGTGTGTGGGGGGGGGGGGGGGGGGGGGG
>JAVDPK010001452.1:526395-540081 GCA_034780415.1 Cichlasoma orientale | reverse complement strand
CCCCCCCCCCCGCAGGGACAACATGAGAGGCAAGGCTACTGAGTGCTTTTGTTTGTGACTTCTATGGGTCAGCAATGAAAACACATATTAAACTATAAATGTTTCTCCAAATACATTAATATGCAATAGCCTTTGTCATTATTACCTTAGATCATGAATATGGTGTTGCGAACTTTGTTAACAGTGTCGTGGCCTCACTATTACAGCTGTCATTACAGTGAAACTAACAGTCTTTATAACATGAAAGTCTGAATGTCACTGATCAGTTAAACCAGTGCAGCTCTCAGGTTGTGTTTTTTGTTGTTGTTTTGCGTTTTCGGGTAAAACTTGGCTACGTGCGAACAACAAAATTAAAGGCTGGGTGAGCGTTCACGGGTCTTGACGATGACGATGACAATGATGACGATGACGTCTGCGCCGCTTGAATCGAGGGGATGGGGGGGCATGTATTGTGAAATGCTTTTCCCACCCAGGCAGTGATCTATATTCCTGCTAACCAACTTCATTATGGAAGATGGAAGTTGTCGCTGTATGTATAGTGAGCTGAGAGCATTTAGACCCTCTGCTTCCATTTCAGCAGAAGCAGCGCAGCATCACTGCCCGCTCTCCGCGGCGACGTCCGTCATCTTGTGACAGTTCTTGCGCCCTTTGGAGACATTGTAGAATTGAACTGATTTCGGTGTGTCGCGGTTGCGCCCAGCCCGCTCCATTCACACATGGGGAGATGTTAAAGAAAGCATATGGATGAATAAATGATGCCGCCCCCTCCGCAAAAGATGGGACTGGCAAGAGGAGGCTATTGAAAAATGCATCCTTCCCGAGCGCCTCTGCCCCACTTAGGAGCGTGTTAAGAAAACACTCAAATGCAATAAAATAAAGAATCATTGCTGGTGGTCAAAGCACTCAAAATGATTGCAAATCTTCCTTTTTGTGATCATATAAAATACTGAATTCTCAGGATGGAAATACAAAAGCTCGTGGAATCATCACTAAATGATGATTACTAAAAAAAAAAATCTAAAAACTTGCCTTACACACAAAAACAACTGGGGCAATATTCCAAACCTCTTAAATACTATATGGAAATATAAGCAATGATAAGCATGGTGATACAGATCATTTGGGGGGTGGGCTAACAATTGCTCGATTAAGCCTGGTTAAGCATAAAAAATAAAAGTGGCAAATCTCTGCATTTCACTACAAATCAGTTCGAAAGGTACAGATATTAATAAGCAGTTATTAAACGTCATATGGGCCTCGCAGCCATTTGAGGGGCGACACATTACCTTTGTGCATGCCGGTGTATCGGTCCTTGAGAACTGTCAGTTCGTGGATTTTCCCAAACTGTTCAAACAGGGGTTTCAGGTCTTTTTCTTCCAAGTTCCGCGGTATCTGCCCGACAAACAGTTTAATGGCATCTTGGTCTTTCATGTTGCCGCTCTCCGGATGAATTGAAATGGGTTCTGACCCGTTCATGGGTTTCGGAAATGTGATCTGAGGGTACTGGTGCTGATGTGGGATAAGTAGTAGTGGTTGTTGGGTCGGTGGTGCCCCCGGTCCGGTGAAAACCAGGCTGGAGTGAGAGGGCTGGGGCTGCTGTGGATGGTGCTGCCTTCTTGTTTCAGTCTGAGTGAATCTGGCCATTCTGAGCTGGGAGCAGAGTGGATAATAATGACAACACACACACACACTGTGAGAGAGCAAGCACTCAGCTGGAAACCAGGCTGACTTTCTATCCGACACACAACACACACGCACACATAACGAGGAAGAGGGGGTTGATATTGGCGAAATAAGCGCGCAGAAGCGATATCAGACACTATGGAGCGACACCCAGTGGTGTTTATGTGGCGTTTCAAGTCAGGAAAGACATCTTTCGGTTGCTCCCTTTAGAGGTCGCCACAGCGGATCATCTGCCTCCATCTCACACTCTTCCTAGCATCCCCCTCTGTCACACCAACCCTCTGTATGTCCTCCTTCACTACATCCAGGAATCTTCTCTGAAGTCTTTGACTTTTCCTCTTGCCTGACAGCTCCATGTTCAACATCCTTTGTGCAATATATCCACCATCCCTCCTCTGCACATGTCCAAACCATCTCAGCCATCTTGCTTCTCAAACTTTCTCTCAAAGCTGCTCAACCTGAGCTTTCCCTCTGATGTACTCATTTCTAATCCCGTCCATCCAGGTCACAGCCAATGAAAATCTCAACATCTTCAGCTCTGCCACCTCCAGCTCTTCCTCCTGTCTTTTTGTCAGTGCCACCATCTCAAAACCACACATCATAGCAGGTCTCGCTACCATCTTGTAAATCTTCCCTTTCACTCTCGCTGCTGTCCTTCCGTCACAAATCAGCCCGACACTCGTCTCCACCCACTCCACCCTGCCTGCACTCTCTCCTTCACTGCTCTTGTTCACTGTCGGTTGGTACTTAAACTCCTCTACTGCTTGCATGTTCACCTTTCCACCTGTTTCCCTCTCATTCACACACATGTATTCTGCCTTGCTTCTACTGACTTTTACTCCTCTTCTCTCCAGAGCATGCCTCCACATCTCCAGGCTCTCTTCCACTTCCTCCCTACTCTCGCTACAGATCACTAGGAGTACATCAACTTGTGCCACCAATATTTTGTCCCTGGTGCCTGGACGTCATCAGGAAGTTAATAAAATAGCTGCTCTGAAAGCCTGATTAAATTGTCATCATTGTGCCTGTTTTAAAAAATTGAATTTTTAATAAAATGTTTTTTTCTAATGTTTATAACACGAATATTTCAGTGTCCTAAAGGTCAAACTGAGGCTGACCTACTGAGTAGATTGCAGACATGCTCTAAAGTTATTGCAAAGGTTAGTTAGTTAGTTAATAACACTTAACTGCAATATTTATTTTTGAAATATAAAAATCTCAAACTTTTAAGCACCTTCACTGTGCTTTGGTCCCCTGCAGTAATTGAGTTAATGTCTGTAAATACTGCTGCTGTACAACAGAGGTGTGAAACACACAGTTAGGCTAGAGGCACCGCTCCATCAGTTCCCTAATCATAATGAAAATGAACTAAACACACATGTCAAGGTAAACCTGGATGCCAGCTGTAACTCTAAATGTTTTCTGTCAGTTTGTAAACAGCAATGGATGAAATTACTGGTTATGTACACCACTGTGATAGTGGAGAGTGCAATAATGGAGACCATTTACCATTTATTTGAATTCATGGCACAGTAATAATATCTCAGTGTGGCTCAGGTGATACCTAAATCAAATCTTCAAAGATTGTCTTTTTAGTACAGCATTCTTTTTTGTTTCTGTTTCTGCGCATACAAAGTATCTCAGCTGGAAAAAACCCAGAAGAATTTTTGTTCTAATTAGAATGTAACTTTAGAAGATAGCCGTTTCATTTGGCTAATTTGGGCTCCTGAAGCTTAATATTAGAGCTCTCACTTGAATAAGGATTTTTGCCCCGAGCAAGGGCTGTGTATCCCCCCCCCCCCCCTCATTTACTCACTTTGAAAGAGATCACTTTACAGCCAGTACTGAGAGGAGGAATGATTACAGCGATCAATAACTCTTTCAACACTTTCATTGTAAGTTGCATGTACAGTTTTAATGAGTATAGGCATGTGAGTATTGTAGAGTGCTGAAAAATTCAGAACCTCCTCTTCAATAGCCAATTTTCAGCAAAAATTATAAAATTTCAACTATTGTAGACAGCCAGTTAAATAAGCAAGCATTGCAGTTTTGAAAGAACAGTAACCACAAAGACAAAGAGCTTTTAATGCTGCTTGTTGTCTCAACATACAATGTCATGATGTCAAAAAAAATTAGGCTAATTATGATAAAGAATTCAAATATCGCACTGATTCCAGGGTCCTCGTGCAGTCTGATTCGCCGTCATGGAACTGAGTCATCAATTTTGTTTCACCTGTGCTTTTCCAAGTTAACATGTTGGCAGTAAAAAAAAAAAAAAAGGCCTATTGTCATCAGATTGAGTCAAGAGACCAACAAGCATTAACTACAATTAAGAGACTTACCATATTTTTTCAAACAGCATGCACACTAATCCCCCAAGAGAGGATTTATTTGCATCATTTGCTTTCTCTTTGCAGACTCTGTCAATAGCACTCAAATCCTTCATGAAAATAAAATACCGAACAGAAGAACAACACTGACAAAACTAATGCAAAACAGAGTAGGTAGTTTTGCAACTTAGCCACAAGCCATCCTTTAGATAAAACACATCTGCAGGACAGATTTCTAATTACAGCCTATTTAACAGTGGATTAAATGAAGTGATATACTGTCTGTGACAGCAGGCTCAAGGCTGCAAGGTGAATCAATACTGTTGGATGCTGCTGCTTCTCTCACTGTGGAGAAATGGCACCACAGGGGTGCTCTCCCAGATCTTTGACTTCTGAATATCTGCATCACTGTGTAAGTGAACTGCCTTCAACAGCCCCTGTTGTTTTGAATTCAGCGGCGCACCTAAAAAGCAAGGCAAGTCTCACTTTCCGAAGGGCCTAGTGTGTAGCAGAAACAGATTGGTCAGCAAAGTTCAGTGTTGGGAAGTTTGGTGGAAAACATGGGCTATAAAGAGAAGATGGCTGTTTTCTCTGGGAGGGAAGTGGGGGTCATTTCAACTTTATTGAATTCTGCTCATATAATTTATTTTTTGCAAAGTTCAATAAGTGCAAGCATAGAGAGAAAGACATAAGCTGGCAGGGGTACACATTGACACATACCAGTCAATAAAACAGTGGGTGGTGACTACACAGACACAAGGCATTTTGAAAAATGAATGTTATTCTTTGAAGCAGTGGGTCCCAGAATGCCATGTAAGTTAGAGTTGCTGAAGCTGCTGTTTGTTTTCAATTTGCGCACCCAAGTCAAAGTCTTATTTTATGCTCTGTTCATAGTGTTATTAATTTATTGATTAAAAGAGGCAGGGTTCTCTAGCCATTTGAATGGGAGTTGGCAGGGACAGGAGTCGAAGTAGATGAGTTTGGCATATGGCTCAGCATGTTAGCCCACTTACATCTGTAGTGGGGAAACAAACAGGGACACAGTACAGCTCATATTGAATAAGGGTAGTGAGCTGTCATTGCACTGGCTCAGTGGCCTCTGAGGGAGGCTGTGTGGCTATTTTTAGGGATATGGTCAGTGCAGGGGGAGGGGTATTGAGAACTTCCACTTCATGGTTTTTATATTGACCAATGCCATTAGTGTTTTACCGAGCTGAAGGCAGAGACAAGAAATCAATAAAGGTCACACTATTTGTGCAAACTAAAAAGTTACATACAATTTAACTTGCTGGCTTTTATTTTGCTGCTTGTTAACCAGTCTGGACCCTGAGAGGGAGGCTGCCTAGCTTGAGCTGTTCAGCTTGGGAAGTCTGTGAGGCCCAGAGGGAGACAAAGGCAGCTAAGGGAGTCATTTTGCATTCTGTGAGCTCTTGTAGACATACAGTCAAGACAGACATACTCCTCCACCCATATACGCACACACACACACACACACACACACCACCCAATTATCCAAATTCAACATTGTTCTCCAGATTGAGTAAGTCACTTGCATAATAAGCAAACACAGTAATGCACAGAAAGCATACAGTGCATATGAGCACGCACTTTAAAATGCCATATGCCATCTTGTTATGAGTTGAAGTCAGCGAGTGAATTAGGAACTTGACATCACAAAGTGTGCAACACTTTGCCGTTCAGAGAAAGCGCCTCTCTGCTCGAGCTGGCGTGGTGAGTGCAGTTGTGGGTTAATAAGCGGCAAGAGTAAGATGTGTCCCCTGGTGCCTAATTCACCGTTGCATTCTGGTTATGCATTGCAAAGCATGCTTGTTCAGCTGTAAGATGTTTTTCAAGAAAATTAGGGTGTGATGTGATGATGGCATATCACACTTGAGACAGCTTTATGGACCAGTGACTTAACATGCTGATGAGATGTGATAAGAGCTGGTTGAACTGTGGCGTTTGGGTGATACACCTTTCTCTACAAGCCTTAGCTCCCTGGAATAAAAGTGGCTCAGAACTCTTTGATATTAATCAGTTATTCCACTGAAGGACATTTCAGCACATTTTTCATGATTTTTGGTTCTATTGTAACTGTTAAAAGGACGGTCTATGTCAAATACCCAGCCATCCACTTTCTTAACTGCTTATCTAAACAGGTTTGCAGAGGGATGAAGCCTATTTTTGTTGACACTGGGGAAAATGTGGGGTACATGCTATCAGTCCTTCACAGAGCTAATGCAAAGAGGCAAATTTAGAAACACCATTAAACCTAACATGCATGTTTTTGGACTTCAGGACGGAACTGGAGAACACCTGCACACCCACAGGGAGAACATATAAACGTCCCACAAAAAAAAGGCTTTAGCCCACCGCAGGGTCGAAGCCAGAACCTTCTTGCTGCGAGGGGACAGCCTTAACTACTGCAGCACTGTACTGACTGTGTGTCAAACAAGATCAAGAAAATAAGCTTAAATGCTTAAATAATTGAAAGAGTGATATATTTTTTAAGACCTAAAGTAGAGATAAGTGCTACTTCACTACATCTGTTTGCTCTAATAAAACTCCACAACCCAAAATGACAAAATAGTAAAGACTTGCACATAAATTCTATAATCTTGGTGAGTGTATATATAATTATCCAACAGAGCTCATTTAAAAAGCAGCCAAAGAGTACACACCAATCTCCCTTTTCCAATTGCAGTTAAGAAGGGCCATGAGTGTAGTCATTAAGAAAAAGAAGGAAATGAACTGCCTCTTGGAACTGTGCTTACAGTAACTAGCTGTCTAAACCACAAGTTCTAAATAATAATTATATCAACCTTCCTTAACTCTCTGTAGAATAAGCAATATAATTTTTTAAAAGGACCTCTGATTTAAATTGCACCCGAATATATTTAATTCTAATTGTCCCTGCCCATAGATGTTCATTATTGTGGTTGGTTTGCAGCAGTTCATTTGGGCAAAAAACAGATGCAGATCCAGTTTGTGGTTTCCTCCAGCTGAATTGGAGGAACTGGTTGTTCTTTGTCCACGGAGGAAATGAAGCCGACGGTTTTCCCCTGCACTAGCCTCTTGCTGTGCATTACATGAGTTGACGAAAAAGAGAAGGGACGATCATTGAAAATAATTTTGACACATTGCAGATTAATTTTATCACCCAAAAATTGCCTCCCAGAGAATCCTGTCACCCACTGTGACTGCAGTTTTGTTGTAGAAGAGAGAAATACTCAGCCTGCGGAGCAATCATGTCTCCTAATCTGAGTCACTGCTGTGATCTGAGTAGCCTCAACAGCTACCTCAATTTCAAGATTGCCTGGACTGCTGCTGTTTTAGTATTGATACAATTATTGCCAGAAAAACATCATTATATCAGCAGACTACATGGTGTTCGAGCTCCTTTTCCACAACCTGAGGTCAGCGGTGTCCATTTTATTTGTACACAAAACTGTCCATTTCATAAGAAGACGTGTCTGTCCTATGATGCAAAAATATGCGGCTGAAAAAAGAAAATCGCTGTAATGTTACAAGTTAATCCTCGCATATATTGAAACAGGTGATGCACGAGAGTGAGATGATGCACCAAGGTTCTATATATATATGGAAGTTGGAAAAGTGCACAGGCCTTGCAAATACCCTTCAAAAAGAAAATACAAATCTGGACCAGAAGAGTGGAAATCGCAGGCAATACAAACAAATTTTACAAGTCCTTGTAAAATATGTTCATTGTGATTTAAAAGAAGTTGACCAGTTGTCTTTATATCATTGATTATGCTTATTTCAAGGGCATTGTACTTCCACTACAACACATTCACATGTAAGAATTGATTTTGGACTCTTTAAAGTTTCAGTTTAGACTTACAGATTATAACCACAAGGTGGCAGTCATGCGCCACTGTGATTTCGTTTCTGATCGCAGTCGTGTGAGGACATCCATGTCTAAATAATGACTAACCTATGATAAATTATTGCTAGTTCCCCTAAAGCTGTGTTAGGAAAGCCAAAAAAGCAAATCTAGTAGCTGGCTCTGTATTTTGGCCTCCTTGGTTGGCTGATTATTTCTCTGCTCTGGCACAGTCTATGCAGAGGAGGCTTTTGCACAACTTTTATGTCAGGGAGTTCCTATTCGCTGACAGTAACGAGCAGTCATTCCGGTACTCAGTAACATACTTTGAGGCATATAATTGCCAAGTGTGTGTTTAAAGCTGTGAGTCAGTTTCAATTTTTTGGTACACCTAATGACATTCAAACTGATCAGGGCACAAACTAACACATAACACACGTTTTAAGAGATTCTGCAACATGCACAAAGTGAACGCACCACAAGAAAGGTTTCATCAGACGTTTGGGGTGAATTCTACCATGTATGGGACATGTACTTACATATAGGAAGGCTAATAACAATTATGATGTATTTGTCCCAAAAACTCTTATCCATTTGCCATTAACTGACTCTATGGCTTTTCAATTTTCAGTATTTTTGTTCAGTTACTGAGTGATTGAAACAAAGTTCAAGACTGTGTAATAACACATGTAATAAAAGTGGCCCTGCTTTGAGTCACAAAACACAATTTTTCAGACCTTTGGTGGAATGATACATAGTATATTTACTCAAATTCTCTTCTCAAGTACAAATATGTGGTATATTTAGTTACTAAAACAACAATGCTTTTGATGTATTCCCAGCAAGAAGAGTGAACAGTGATGATAAAGTCAGGTTTTTAAATTTACCTTTGATTAAAATAAGAAAAACCAGACCTTTAACATTAACACAACCTGACTTCTGAGTAGCATTAATGCTAACAATAATGAAACCGTGTCTTGATGCATGCTCAATCATTCAGATAAGGAAATCCTACAAAGTTGATTCTGTTCATCAGAATGTAGCCTCCAGATGAACAGAATCAAGTTTCTGGGATATAATGAAAGCAGACGATTTGCTAACTACATTTTAAAAAAGTAATCTGCATTTAAAGACAGGGTCCCTGGAAAGTTAGCAGCTGCGGTGTTCGACCTGTGTGACCTCACACTGTGGTGAGCAGTGGGATAGATTTTATATTAGAAGTGTCAAGTGCATTTGACTTTGGTAAAAGGGAAGAAAACAACAAGATCCAGCAAGGATCGCGCTGGTGCATTGTCTCTTATTTTCACTTTGCTTGGCAGACATCTCTGATGATTTACACAGTTCTGTTGTCATAAGTAATGTTTCATCATTTGCCACGGCATGAGGTGAAGTCGCACTTACTCCACATTTATTATTTCTGTATGAGGATACTGTGCAGTGTCTTCTTGAACATGTGCCATCGATCATTTACCATGGAAGCAGCACAGATCATCACCAAATAAAGATGTATGCACTTATTCTGATTTACAGATAATTTTGTGACATTCATGTAGCCTGCAACACTGCAAATTCCCTATAGTTATTACCGCTGTTGATATATGATATGATGTGTGCGTGTATGCGGAATGTTTTTTTTAGAAAGATAATGAATCATCTTGCATTTAGCTACACTACATGAAAATACGTTTCCAGTGTTTTTGTCTATTACAGTCAAGTAAACTTTTTTGGGGTTTTCTTTTACATTAAGAAAGCAAAACATGAGGAACACTTAAGTGGTGGGGAGAGTATTATTGTGACACTTGTGAAGACTTTTCACCATATGCAAATAGGGAAAAAAAGATACTGGAAACAAGGTTTGGACCTCTCAGTATCACTGGTAAATATTGAGAATATGGCGCAGTGCACATCAACTCAGTTTTGTGAAAAAGAAAAAAAAAACACTGTGGGACCCCCTGATGATGACCTGTACTCAGACCTTTCTGGCGCCTGTTGCTTGAGGTGGACCCATAGACCATATTTTATATTTCCAGTATCTATCCAGTGTGACAAGTGTGACCAGACTGCCTGAGCATAACTGAATCAGCCATACAGACCACTGAACCACATAAGGTAAAAAAAAAAAAAAGATTAAAGGCATAAAGTGTTTCTGAGAAGCTGGGGTTATTTGGCTCCTAAGGAATTAAATATTACCCTTAATTGCAAACAGTTTTGATTTAAACACATTTTAAATCGTACATTTTAAATGATCCTACATGTTTTTTTGTTTGTTTTTTTAATTACACTTGGTGCTCAGACATTTTTGAACAAGCTCAGCTCCTTTGAGTTGTGGTGTGCTAAATATGCCCATAAAGAGCAAAAACAGTGGTTAGTGACCACTTTTGTGTTTTTCATCAAACAAAACAAAAAAAAAAAAGGTCCTCGGGGATGGTTAATAGTGATGTTTAATGCCCTTAGGAATATTATAGGAACATCACAGGCTTTTTCTGTGCAGCCATCTTTTATTCAAATTTATCCTACTCAGGGTTGCAGGGTTGCTGGAGCCTGTCGGAGCACATATTAGCAGGCACTGGGACAAATTGTCCTCATAGGCAATTCCATTTACACCCATTTTCATACCCATGGGTAATTTTGTGTTTCACATTTCTGACCTGCATCTCTTAACTGTGGGAGGAAACGGGAGCAAGCAGAGAAAAGATAAAATGTGCCATAAGGTGCTGTTATTGTGTTTAAAGTTAACCAGCATTAACCGTTTACTTCTTTGTACAAATGTTTCCTTTGTAGTGAAAGAATATTGTAATCCAGACAAATCCTCCTATGAAATGAGTATTACTGGAGCCTTACAGACATGAGAGAAATTTAACAAAACAAGTCGAAACATAATGCTCTGTAAAACAGTTACAGTGAGGGAGGTTTTTGTAATGATGTCTTTTCATCTGGTTATGGTGCCGGAGCTGTCTGTGCTTTAGTAAATGGGATTTGATTTTGTCACAAGCTGATGCATCTCAGTGCTGAAGTGAAACTGAGTTTGTATGGGCAGCACACAGAAAATATTCAACTTATTATTTTGCAGTAGCTCCAACTTCTCTCTCTCTCTCTCTCTCTTTTACCAGTTCTAACTTTGCTGGCATGTTGCATGTATTGATACATGACTGAGGTATGCATTGCACAGAATTTTTACACTAAATAAGCATGTTACAGTTCATTGCGATAACACACTTTTCCTATTTTATGGATATTTAAGTGGTGTCCCAAATGCAGGTTAAAAAACATTATGCAAATAGAAAACAGAAAAAAAAATCTCAACAAAACCTGAAGCCAGGTACAGTCACTCTGTGGTCCGTGAAGTGTGAGTGTGGCATCAATAGTATGAAACACATCATACTATTATATTACACTCGTGGCGCTCCCTCTGGATCTTAATCATCCCACCAAGCTGATCCACATTATTGTCCAAAAACCTTGCGCTCCTTATGATGATAGCTGGAATTGCTCCAGCGCTAAGCCGTGTCATCTCCTCCATAGCTCCTCCAGGATTACAGGACAGCACAATCAGCTGGTGAAAATTATCTGTTGCCAAGAATATAATGAGAAATCACTTGCAAAACTTGACAAGACAAGACTTGCAAAATAAGATGTAGCCATTTCACCTTTACATAAAACACAATGAGCAAAGAATATCGACTTTATTTGTATGCACAAAATGCTTTGATTAAGCTCACAGTAAACTGTACTTCATAAGAAAACTTAAGATGGCTAAATTCCTGCTTCAAGATCTGGTTAAAGTCTAAAGAGGAACAATAGAAAGCATCCTAAGTAGAAGCACCACAAATTGGTATTAGATGTGCACAGCCTAAAACCGCGAGGATAAATTAAACCTACCGAGAACAACACTGGCACCCATCTATCAAGAATTACTGATTTCTTTGACATACGGTGTTTGTGCAGATCCACAGGATACTAAAAAATATCCCCGTAAAAACATGTTTACCCTGCTGATATCAGGAAAGCCATACAGATGTAGGAGCGCCCGGTCACCAGATCGTGAGCAGTTTCCTTTATCAGTTTGAACGAATTCATCCTCCACACTTGAAAATGATGACAAATATTTTTAATGTTTAAATGGTGTATTTATTATTTTACCATTTTCATATTTTTTTTATTTACTAGCTATGAGGAAACTAGATCTGCACTTGCATCCTAGTCTTGGATAAGTAAAAAGAGGGGCTATGAAGCCACTGACAATAGACACACACTCTCACATTGTTTTTTAAATCACAGAGACTTGTGGGCCATAAAAAGGAAACGAATGATTTCATCTATTATTTTATTGATTTTTACTTCTGTACTGAAACTGAGTTCCTCTTCATTCAGGGGCATTACTAACATATCCTAATGCTCGTAAGATAAGATAAGAAATCCCTTTATTAGTCCCACGATGGGGGACTAATAAAGGTGCATATATAAAATCCTCTCAGCTGGAAATCCGAATCGCTCTTAACATGTTCTCAGGTGAGAAAGCAGTGATTTTTACAGATGATTTTTCCATTAACTTTGAACATAACTTTCAGCCTGTAATCATGAGGAGACATATGCATAAAATGGCAAGTTCCTTAACTCATTTCATTTTATGTCAAAAATTGCTTTTGGTTTGTGATTTTTAGTTATTACATGACTCACAAAAAGCAAATAAATGTGTAGGCACGAGATGCTAAACCTGCTTAAAAACAGCATGTTATTCATACATATATCCATGATATCACACAGGCAGGTAAGGTGTGCAGAATAAGTACAGTACCTGATCTCACTTTGAGCTAAATAAATGTGTCAAATTTCAATTTGCAAAATTAAATCTAATTATATGTATATGTTTATATGATCAAATATAATATATTGTAGGGTCTTTACCTTACAATACAAAGCGCCTTGTGGCGACTGTTTGTTGTGAATTGGCGCTATACAAATAAAGTTGAATTTAATTAATGTGTTTATCAGGTAGTCACATAGGCTTTCACCGTCACAGTAACACAGATAATTGTTATTTATTAAGAAATGTTAAGCAACATGTTGCTTCAGAGAGCAACTTGTTCCATATCTTGCCCAAGGATAGTTGGGCATGCAGACTGCAGCAGCCAGGTATCGAACCACCAACCTTCTGATTAGTGGATGACCTGCTCTACCTCCTGACTCACAGCCACCCCTCCAAATCTAACAGCTGTCACACACAGCTAGATTATGCTTATTCTTACAGTATGTGAGTTTCATCAGTATTTTTGTTTTTGTGGTTTTTGCTGTTCTTTTGTTGTTGATGCTGTTTTTGTTTTTTTGTTTTTCAGGGAAACTGAGTTTTTTGGTTTCCTTGGATGTTTATCTCTAATCATGCTTCTCGCTTGGGAGGTCAGTGTCACAGTTCCTGTCAGCCTGGCATTTACAGTAATGATTGGCATTTGGTCTTCTCTGTCTGTAAATCTCAGTATGATGTTGTTCACGGGCTCATTACCATATTTTTCCCTCCAGCTTGCAATTAGGAATATGTTGTTGTCTGACCATTTTTCAGACTTCCTGGAATGTGAAACAAAAGAATAGCGCTCTGACAAATGTCATATAAACACAACAGAATTTAGAACTTTTGAGAGAGAGATAGAGAGAGAGAGAGATAGATAGAGAGAGAGAGAGTGATAGATAGAGAGATAGAGAGAGAGAGAGATAGAGAGAGAGATAGAGAGAGAGAGAGAGATAGAGAGAGAGAGAGAGAGAGAGAGAGAGATAGATAGATAGAGAGATAGATAGATATATAGATAGAGAGAGAGATAGAGAGAGAGATAGTGAGAG
>JAVDPK010001452.1:512236-526295 GCA_034780415.1 Cichlasoma orientale | reverse complement strand
TAGATAGATAGATAGATAGATAGATAGATAGATAGATAGATAGATAGATAGATAGATAGATAGATAGATAGATAACCGCTGTTATGATGTGCTTCTGGTATTCATGATTCTTAAGTGAACAACCACTTCATGTCCACATAAGAGAGACTTACACTGTAATCTGTTATTCAACAAAATAAAATATGGGATGATGGATTCATGGTGGTGAGCAAAGTTAAATTTAATTATAGCGTTTGTGTTCGCTTGTTTGTTCTTCCTTGCTACAGGCAGCTACCCAGAAACTGCTGAAATGAGCTGGAACACTCAGTTCTAACCTCCAACAACCAGAAACAAGACATTTATCT
Organism: Cichlasoma orientale; assembly: GCA_034780415.1. Taxonomy (NCBI): domain Eukaryota; kingdom Metazoa; phylum Chordata; class Actinopteri; order Cichliformes; family Cichlidae; genus Cichlasoma; species Cichlasoma orientale. The sequence goes on along the minus strand of JAVDPK010001452.1, from coordinate 525,951 downwards.
TAAACACTTTTCACTGTGTGTATTTCAAAGGTTCCAGGAATCATTTATGTAATTCTTGAGTTGATCTGTGCAATTATCTATGTTTACATAGAACCGAGGGAAAACACTCCTTTCAACTACTACAGAACACATAAAGTCTCAGGAGGATATTTCACTGGAATAAATCCATATTTGTCATATTTGTTAAATAACAGGTCTGTGTGGGCATTTGATGGGCATTTTCCTCATCATAACACTGATTCATTTAACCTAATATTAAACAAGAATCTAAGAACAAGATTCAGTTCCGCTGTAAGCTCCACAAGGCTGTAGACTATTCCTTCTTCCTATTCAATGTGCATGATAGTTGTTGGGATATTTCAGTCAAGACTTAAGTGGTTCTGACTCACAAACAGTCGCAAACTCAGTATCACATGAAAGAACAGTAAAACACAGTTTGTGAAAATGACAAGTTCATCACGGAGTGAGGTCATCAAATCCTGGAGTTAGCACTAACAAGAGCTGTGGACACCAGGAACCTTTTGTTTGTCGTATTACACTACTTTCCTGTTTGGTTTGAGTGTGCAGCTGGCATCCCTGTAATGTTAGTGACAAACACATACAAACATGGCCTAAAAGGGTCTGTTTTAATCAGAGTTATGGTCTTTTCCTAAACCCAAACCTGATTTTCTTTTATGTTAAACCAACCATACATGAAAACATACTCCAGGCACCTGGCTGAAAGCATTTGTGGAAACAAACATCCTCTGATCTCCTAACACAGACTTAGTAATTAATGTTAAACTGGAAGCACTTCTTTATCTCAATACACAAATGCTTACTTGGGTCATTTCCAACAGCAGGAACAAAATACATATATGAATGTTTAGTTGGAGGACTTGTTTCATGAACCATATCTGTCACTCTCTGAGGATGCTGATATCAACATGAAACTGTTGAGGCAGGGAGACCCTACTTTAATTATTTTCTGTTAAACACTAACATTTCTGTGTGTGTGTGTGTGTGTTTGTGTGTGTGGGTTCTATATCAACTTTAAGGTTAATTAGTGTGTTTGCCCTTTGGAACCATTCTCATTCTGATAACAAAGCAATAATGATTATGTAACCGTTCTTTTATGAAATCCCAGGAGACTACTCCCAGCAAGTCTCTGACTTTGTGCTGTGTCAGACAGCGAGTTTATCATATCCATCAAATCTCAGCACACTGACTTGGATGTCTTTTAAAGGTCTGCACACTCATATTCACTATTGCTGCAGCTTCATAAAAGCCTGTTCTTCCACAGCTTCCACCTACTCATGCTCTGCTTTCTTTTGATATCTCTGTTTGCTTTGTTTCTTTAATTACTAGTTACTTCTTTATGTTGTTTGGCATGCTCCTTTTATGTTCTTTATCATGTGCAAGCTTTCATGCAGCCTATTGTTGGAAGCCTTTGCTCTCAACAGCAGATCTAAGCCAAGTAAACTTCCTGCCATTTCCATATATGCAATACCTGACATCAGTAAGTGATAAAATGATTATTGGTGGTGACCTCATTTGAACTTTTGCATAGTGGTGGTTTAGAGAAAACGTGACGGTGAGAGTTTGGTGAAATATATCAAAGTGTGTGCTGCAAGAGCTCATTGCTGGTGATTAAAAGAATAGTTTGATTTTCATGTTTGTACAATATAGCTAACATTTGGTTACCTTTAACACAATTGGAAATGGGGGAATCTGGTTGCCTGTGAATTTAACTAACTAATCTTTGAACAAAAAAAAAAATGAACCTTTAATTAAAAGTCAGAACCCCACAAAAAAAAAAAAAAGAAAAAAAATGGAACTCCAGAAATTTCCAAAAATAACCGAGGGAACATGAGGGAGATTACACAGGGACTCTGACAATGAACAGAGGGAAGACTATAAATACACATAGAGGAAATTGGGGAAACAAGGCTATTTCAGGAAGCAGGTTTAGCTAACAACTCTGAGTTTGTTAACCCTGAGATGAGAGAAACTCCGGGTTTTCTTTTCCAGATGGAGAGTTAACTTCAACTCTGAGTCAGTTACCGGGGTAACAGACTCTGTGAATGTAGCTGTCATTGTCAGCCAGTTCCTCTAATCTGCATCTTACCGTCGCACTCGTTGTTTAAGTCAAACAGATTTCCGTGTAAAACTTTAAACACAGAACACACTGATCGATGGAAAAATGTCTGTCACAGTTGGGATCTTGGAGATGATGTAAATATTTGAGAGAAGATGAGGCAGAAATTATTTTAAGACTCTAAAGATGTAGTTTAAAGTGAGTTTTTAAATGGAGCTGCAGACAGTCTGTGTTCTGAACTTTTAAGGTTATAAGTTCACAGATTGAGATTCTTTCGTTAAATTATGTCAAATAACATTTTGAAACGTAAGGTGTCTGAAATAAGTGTGTATCTTGACATATTTTCAACTGTAAATCATCTAAATCAGTCTCAGTGGGTCTACTCAGAACCATATCCGCCCGAAGGGATCATAGGCTCGGAGTCTACATGCATGGCGGGAGGGATCCAAAACCGTTGAGCATCACGGATTCAGACAGGATCAGGCCTGAATCCAGTTCGGTTCTGGTCCCATTCATAGCAGCTTATTTTTGATCTATACGCCTTATTTAAAATGGCACATCCTCCCAAAATCTTAAAAAGCTGAGGCGTTTCATATAACATGCTTGCCTTTACTGATAAAGTGTTACATTCATTTAAGACTTGGAAAGCAGCCCTGTAGATTTTCATTTAAACACTTACTATTACTTAACAGTAACTCAGTAAAACAGCTCTGCTATGGCTGTAAGATAGTAATCATCTGTCAGTGAAGACTGACATTAGATCAGAATAGAAACAGTTAAAGTGAGGAAAATTAAAAAATTTTAACCAGTAATGACAAAACTAATGAACTATTGAAAAAGAAAAAGAAAATTGTCATAGACTGCAGCAAAAACTGTTTTTATTTAATAAAAAACTGACTTGTAAGTGGAGTCTATGCTATCTGGGTAACTCACATCACAGGTCCATCAGTAATCTGTTCCTCCATATTTTTATCTTTTTGTCCCCGTCAGGTTGCAGCTGAATAATAAAATTTAAAAATCAAATGTAAAATTAGGATTCCAGTTTCATCTAATGAAAATTAAAGTTATGTAAATGATGACCATAGACAGTACAAAAAATTATATATCTTATATCAAACTATTCTGTCTATGATGATGATGACTAATACTAATGGCTGATCAAAATGACAAGCTGATAAAAAAAAATCCTCTTTTTTTTTTAATGATGAATATCATGGCCCACAAGAGACAGAAACTAACAAAGTAAAACAGGAGGTAATAAACACATGGAACAAGGAAGTGCTAGGCCAATGAACCAAAACAACAGGGACTGAAGCAAAGTGACAAAGTCTACTCACAGAACCAAAAACTCCAAATACAAACAGCCTTGAGCTCAGAACTAATGTTAAAGATACTAAAGAAAAAACTGTTGAATGTTCAAGCGTTTCAGTTAATGTGCTTTTCCATTTGTGCACCTTTTCTTCGAAATGTATAGGAAACACCGAATTCACCAGTTAACGCAAGTTTTGTGTACTGGCTTATTCTGCCAGTTTTTAGAATTCATATTGGTCTACATCTAGCTGTAAAATTCTTTTGTTATATGTATGGTTTTCTGGGGTTTTGGTAAACACTGAATTACACCGCTAAACAAATCAGGCAAAAAATAAAGTCGGTGTTTAAATTGTTTCCATGCAAATGTGTTTTCTTTCACTACTTTAGAATTCAGTCATGTTTTAAGCTTCCTTTCCATCCATTCTAGCAATTTCATTTCATTCATTTAACCCGTCGAATTTATGTTAGTAATGTACTATCTTAGAGCATTGTTTTAAAAAACAATAGAATTTTTTATTTATTCATTTTTTTTAAAAACCTTGTTTATTTCTTTTCAAATGTCTTGGAGTTTAACTTTTTTTATGACACTGGATGCAAATTGCTTCACTGCTTTAATGAACAAATGCAGAATAAATAATGGCAACGCCTTCTCTTTAAGACTGAAAGCTTTTAAGGAATAATAGCTCTAAAAATGAAAATAAGGCTACTGGAAGAATTACTGTTCCATTTATGAGTCTAATTAAAAATAAGATTGCAAGTACACACATCATTTAATGACATGTCTGTGAACTCAAATTTCACAAATTTGAAACTAGTAGGGGGCGGCACAGTGGTTAGCACTGTTGCCTCACAGCAAGAAGGTCCTGGATTAGCTTGTGTTAATTGGTGAATGCAAACTGTGTGGAGTTTGCATGTTCTCTCTGGGTACTCCAATTTCCTCCCACAGTCCTAAAACATGCAATTAGTGGGGTTAGGTTAATCTGTGATTCTAAATTGCCCATAGATGTGAATGTGAGTGCAAATGGTTTTCTGTCTCTCTGTGTTAGCTCTGCAACAGACTGGCAACCTGTCCAGGGTGTACCCTATGGCAGCTGGGATGCTCCTCCAAGTGGACGAAAATGGATGGATGGACACACACAAACAGATTTAACACATGCATGTGTAGGTCATCCAGATCATAGTAGTTTTGAGTTTTTGAAAAAAAAAAAAAGGCAACTGGACTTCTTCTTGGTTCATGAAGACTAGTGGGGTTATCCTGTTCAAGGTTGTTCCCCAACAGGACAACCCCAGTTGGAGTTAAATACCTGAGACTCTCCATTGCTTTGTTTTAGAACTTCTCTTGGATGAGAAGTGAATTGTCGTCATGAATCAAGAAGTCCAGGTTCCTTTTTTTTTTAAAGCACTGAGCTCCAACAAGTGTACTCTCTTCTGAAAATTTACTGTCATTCTACTGTTGTGGTCATGGGTGGAGAAAAAGGAGAAATGCTGCACCTTCCTAATGAAAGCAATTTCTCCTAACTATATCAAACTGTATGGAAAAACCACTGTAAATGCAACTGCAAAGAAATGCACTAATTCTGTTTTGGGTAAATGGTAGTCCACAAAAATATGGATGGCTGGGTGCAAGATATGTTTATTGATAAATATATATTAGTGTATAAAAAAGATAATTTTACATGAACTATAACTGACAATTTAAGGAAAATTTATTTAAAAATTTTAAAATATATATATTTTCTTTGAAATACAAATGACATGCCTTAAAACAATAATATAAACAATATGTTTTATTTTGTCTGTTGATGAAATTTCACTTTTCTTGATTAACCACATGATTTGAGACACAATTGTGAAATAATGGCATTAAAATACTTAAACAGATGATTAGAATTGTTCCATAATGTTTTTCAAAACCAGACTTTGGGGGGTTTACAAAGAATCCTGCCCTTGTTTGATCCTTGTGTCATGAATATGTGCTAAAGGTCACAACTGTCCTTATGTCAACAAACTATCCACATAAAAAAAAAAGAAAGAGAGAAAATAAAACAGCAGACTTTGCCCTTTCTGATGTTCACATCTAACAAGTGACTTCATGTCTTCTGAGGTAGTCCAATTTGTGAAGTTAGCTAGCTGTGTACTCTTAGCCACCAATAAGATGACTAGCATATCATCTGAGAGCCAATAAGGACAAAGCAACCTAGTCAGCTGGCTGTGTTGAGTTGGAGTTTAAACTTTGGACCCCAGAAGAGTCGAGAGATACAGTGGAGACTCTTCAGGAACGGAGACAACAAAGTAAATCAGATATTTTGTTTGGATCTCAGCTGTTTGGGAGGCTTCTTTGTTGTGCCGCTCAAGCAGGTAAATTATGGAGCACTACCCAGATCAGGTAAATGTTTTAATATTTTCATACAGCTATAGGACACTGCGGTGGAGGAAGTCTTTAAGACCCACAGAGCAAAGTTCAAGCTTGAGAGCAAATTGAAAACCTGTATACATTCTTTAATCTACATATCTACACAAATGCCTTAAACTTATTTAAAAATCATACTGACTTGTATATAGAGGAGATAGACATGTATACAGACTAGAGGAACATAATTTAAGAGGTGCACAGTGAATTGTTGGCAGTGAAACAGACGTTCCCAGCAATCGAAAGCTTTATAGACTTCTTGTTTTTGCATATTTCTTGCTATTTAATGTCTCTCTTCAGGGTTGTGACGGCCTTGAGCTGCTTGACTGGCTGTTTGATCAAAACAATGGTATTCTTCGTCATGAAGAAACAGGACAACACGCTTGGCCAATCCAAGACCCAAATGTGTGTGAGACTGTTGTATCTCTTTCTTTCCCACTTCCTTCTCAGGGTTTTCTCTAGATCAGAAAAGACTGTCCCACTATTTTGTTACCTCTCGAACACAGACTAATGATAGCACTTAACGTGTTCACCCAGCAGATGCTGCAACCAGCCGAACAAGCACACGATGACTTTCTCAATGCCCTCCTGAGTGGAAATGATTCTGTCTCGGCGTCTCCACTCTGGTCGCCATCTCCCAGTGACAGCGGGATCAGTGAGGACCCTGCCTCAGACCACATGGACAGTCCTCAGCGACCTGAGAGCCCACCTGGAGACTCTCAGTTCTTTGGTACAAGACCACTAACCAAGGCAGCCCTGGAAGCCAAAGTCTCCACTGACCTCAGTAAGTCACAAATATCCAAAAGTAAAACATTCACACTGGGACACATTACAAATTGGGTTGTAATTAATAATATTTTTTTCATCATTACAGATTTAACTACAGATTATTTTCACTGCTAACTGTTGGGTCTGTTTAATCATACTGTGGAAATTAAGTCCCAAGAAATATCTTCAAATGCCATATTTCTTCTTATGATAGCCCTAATACTAATCTATTTGCTTTATTATAGAAGAGAAGAACGTGGAAAATATTCTCATTTGTTTGAAAAATTGCCATCGGTTATCTACATTTTTAGATAACCAATGTCTGATAATATTATCATTTCATTCTAATGACATTAAACTAAATCCAGCCCTTGTGGGCAAGGAATCATAATTGGCACTCAATGTGAGTTTAAAAGTTTTGTTTCTGAATATGAATCCCAGTATCACAAAAATAAAGTAGGATATCATGCGTTATTAGTGACTATGTTTAGGAATAGTTCAATTTTAAAGACACTGACATTACTGATAATGACAAAAGAAAGTAAACATATCCAGTACCTAGCAGTGTAATCAATATTTACATAACCAGGCTCCTGAATTGTTGTTCAGAATCCAAACAGTGAGACGAGCATGTCTTCGTGATCTTTATTTGCGTGTGCTTTATGTTACATTGTGCCTGTGTGTGTGCAGGTGGCTGGAGGCTCGGCTTTCCAACGGGCAAGACAAGGATTACACAGCATCCTTCTGACGTATATAGACCACAGCTTTCCTCTAGCTTCCCCCTAACCGTCAAAGATTTGCTATTGTCGGGCACATCAGAGCCAGTAAGTAGCCTGGCGCTTTCTGATAGAGAAGGTGGGTGTGGTTTAGGGTAGGGGGAGAGCAATAGTGTCTAATGGATGTTTGTGTATCTCTCATTGCCTTCTTGACTTGTGCAAGAGTCCTGTTGTTTACCTTTTGTGTGTGTGACTGTGCATGTCTACTTTGGTGAAAACAAGTGGATTACTACAGTCCCTGATCTCATGAATTCAGCAAGGGGCAAGGCCTTTGGAATTGCAAATGAAATATCTATTTTTACTCTTTTGTTTATGGGAAGCTTTGCTGAACGTGCATCAACTGGGGGCTGTTTGTCTGAACCAGAGAGAAGGAATACACAAAAGACTTTAATTAGTATTCTATTGAAGATGATTTTTTTTTTACTCTCCCATAATATTAATTCATCCAAGATATTTGAGATATAAAGCACTTAATGTGTGCAGAATGCGCTGTTGTGTAGCTTTACTTAATAGCATTTTGTGGAGAGACAATTTATTGTGCCAACATATCAGATACTCTTATTTCACACACACACACATAAAAAAATTAGATCATCAAGTCAAGATCACCATGACCAGAATAATATGTTGGTGCTTCTGAAACTTAAGTAGATTTCAGTTCACTCCGGGTATTGATCCATCTTCTCAGCCTAGTTTAATAAGATGAAGGAGAGACCAGCAGAATGCAACTTAGGTTCTCACACCGTAATTACTCTGAGGAAACCGTGTAATGAGAGTGATGAAGCTGCCCTGATAGTCTGCACCCGTTTAACTGTGAGGCTCATCCGACAGAGAGTGGTGGTGGTGGTAGAGGTGAGCAGAGAGAAAATGTAATCAAACAGTGGTGGTGATATTTTAAAAACTGGAATTTGTATTTTCATACCAGACCCCACAGCCATCCCAAAAATCCATTCAAGAGTTGGTTCTCAATGAAGATGAGAAGAAGCTTTTAGCAAAAGAGGGGGTCACTCTGCCCACCCAGCTGCCTCTTACAAAGGTAAGCTGCTATCTATACCCAAACAATGAAAATAGTTTCCAGCTCCTAGAATTTATCACACAGAGGCTCAAAATGAAACCGCTCACTCCTTTGTCAATCAGTATGAAGAAAGGATTCTGAAGAAAATACGCAGAAAGATTCGCAATAAGCAGTCTGCCCAGGAGAGCAGGAAGAAGAAAAAGGAGTATATTGATGGTCTGGAAAGCAGGTAATATTCTAATTTATATTAGAGAAAAAAAGGACATTAGAATGGGTTTGAATGTTTTAGCACTTTAATTCTTGCTGATAATAATAGTCTTACTTACTGATAAGCATAAAGCAATTCCTTGATTATTTTTGCCATTGCACCCTCCGGGTAGTCTTCTGCTTTTGTTACAGGTTAATGTATTTATGAGCAGGGAAATTAATGAAAAAATCCACACTTATGGGTGTTGAGTATCAGCTCCTAAACAGAAACATTTGTAAGGCATTATGGATGCAGTTTTTAAATAACTGACTGGAACATTCAAAATTCCCTACATGCCTTCAAATCAATTAATGCATAAGATAGGCAGCTTTAAACCTCTTTTGAGGGGCACTATTCACTGAAGATGAAAATCTAAAATAGGGGGGAAAAAAAAGGTAAAATTATATATATTTTTTCTACTCCTGTCTTTCCCCTCATGTATTCCCTCTAGGATGGCTGCTTGCAATGCGCACAACCATGAGCTGCAGAGAAAAGTGTCCCAGCTGGAAAAATGTAACATGTGAGTGATCCAAGCAAAAAAAAAAAAAAAAAAAAAAAAGAATTAATCGTTGTGTGATCTCATGGTAATGTTTGTTTTGGCATTTACTCTTATTAAAAAAAAACATTTGGCATTTTGCCTAGCTGTTCTGTTCCCTCAAACCCTGTTAATCCTCTTATCACTGTCTTCTCTTTGTATTTTCTTTTCCTCATTCCTCCCCACAGGTCACTAATGGAACAGCTGCGCAGACTGCAGGCTTTGGTCATGAATACATCTAATAAGCCAGCCCAGACTGGGACATGTGTACTGGTATGGACATCCTCTGTGAAAAGATAAATTGTCTATGACATACAACTCTTCAAAAACAAATCCTAACAAATAGACACCAAAAATTATTCCTGTTGGATGAGCCATTACAAAAGGACAGTCTATATTGATACACACTGGATAATGCAACAAGGGACAGATTCCCTATAAAGAGAGATATACTGTTTCAAACAGAAGCCTCTGATCACTACACTGGAATAAAGCTCTACACCAGAGGGGGAAATAAGTTGAGAGGAACTTTGTGTAACTTTTATCTATAAATATAACTGAATGCCTTCAAAAGTCAAATGATGTAGAAAACACAGATACTTTATGTAACCGTCTTTTTTCATATTCTCAGGTGCTCCTGCTGTCCTTCTCCCTAATACTGTTCCCAAGCCTCAAGCCCTTATCTGACCCCAAAGTCAGCCAAGGAGACTTCACTCCAGTCAGAAGTGAGTAACCTTCAGCACCAAACAGCTTTGTGTGGCTGCCTGCCAGCTAATCCAGTACCCATACAACTACATTCACACACACTGCTGGAACGGTTCTCATCTGCAGAGCTTTCCAGCCAGTTCTACTGTTCTGAGGATTTACTGTCAACTTAAACTTTTTTACCATTAGATGGAGGGCAGAGATGACCAAGGCCATTTATTATCACTGTGGTTATTAAGCTCTGCTCTGTCAACAGCATCTGAATGCTTACCATTAATTGTCAGTTTAGTATTGAATGTTTTGGCAGAAACCTATTAAATGGTTTATGTTTTGTTTTTTCTAGTCACAAGGCCAGATTAGTATTTGCACAGCAGCCAGGTGTAATTTCTTAACATAAGTGGTTTGACAGCCCTGAAAAAAAGCAATCAATCTTGTGCTTTTCCTGACTGCTTAAGGCTATGCTACAAGTTTTTAGACATTTTTGAATCTTTAATGTGTTTAGGTTTGAGTTTTCAATCTTCATTCAAACACGTGAGAGCATTCAGACACGACGATGTGCACTTAGAAAAACTAAGAAAGGCTGAAAAATAAGCAAAAATGAGCAAAGCTGAATACCCACAGAGCCCCAATTATATATATATATTTTTTTTTATTTCTGTGTCTTATTCTACCATAGTCCAGTCACGGTCCCTGCAGAACCTTCAGGCTTCCCGTGTATTGCATGTCACTGAATCCCCGTTCTTCACCGAGGATGAATCAGAGCCTCTGCACCAGCATTACCCAGAAGACCAGGGATTGGAAGATTTTACTGCACTGATGGAGAAGATGGCAGTAGACCAAGAACAATCCACTTTGGAGTCCGTGTCTCTCAACAGCACTCAGGAAGACAAAGTCAGTCATTTCCATGTAGACCCAATTACTGGTCACATAGCTACTGTGACCTTGAATCCTCCCCACTCTGCCAAGTTACAACCACATGCTGATGGTATGTAAGAGAAAGGAAGATACATTTTCTAAATGATCTTACTCCTAATAGTAGAGCAGGGAATTATCAGGGGCTTTTGTTTACATAAAGGGAAATTGTGTTGTAATCATTCCCATTTTGTCTTTAATACATATGTAGCCTGTATTCCCTTTTTTTTTCTATTTGTGACACTGTTTTATATCAGTATTTGAATTTGAATCCCACTCTGAAAATTATTTTTCTGTGTATGCTTTGCCTTAGATGAAACGCCAGTTTAAATTACTGTTTCAGAATGTCAAAAAATTGGTGAATAGAGCTGTGATTAACTGTATAATTTTGATCGTAACGAGTAATTTTTGAACTGTTTAAGGATTTTCAAAGCATGTTTTCTCTGGAGAGTTAAATGCAGCTGTTTGGATTTATTCATGGTTTAAACATCCTTAAATAACGAAAAATAACAAAACAAAATCAGTGATTTGAAAATACTGTGGATTCCTTTTCTATATTTTCAAGCTTAAATGATTAAAAAGTGAAAGCATAGGGTACAGCATCTGTGTTGACAGCTCTGCTTGAAAACGAGCGCTGTGGGCTGGATGTCAGTAGTGGCATGGTTCATGCAGAGGGAGACGGAAAACTGGGACAAAGGTGAGACAGGTGACCCGTTATCTCGTTAGTCAGACTTGACATGTTGATTTACTTTACTTTAAGCATTTACTTGTTGAAGCCAGGTTGTAGCTAGTGTCCCTGTTTGTCACTGTCAACCACACAAAAAAATGAATGGTGTGCTTAAGCTTGCTGCCATTTCATCTAGCATTTAGGTCTGACCTGTTCAAGATGACATTTTCCGAGGTTAGCAAGACTTTATTTCAAGGAGGGGCCAGAGATTGAATTCTGGGATTAAATGATCCACTCCATCCAACCCTTTGGTCCTTTTTTTTTTTGTCTTAGATTCATAGAAGAAAAAATAAATAAATAAACCACCATGGTTTATATTAATACACATTCATCCCAAAGCAGGAAGATACATCTCTGACACATGGACATGTTATAACAAAAATCCTCTTTTTGAGATTATTTTATAACATTCATGAGATTACTTGAAGCTCTTCATAGGGTCCTGGCATACTGTCAACATGCGAGGCTAACTAAATCTGACAAATATCTGGAATTACTGCTGCTTGTTCAAGTGACACTGGACATATTACATGAAAGCTGAAGGCGTAACGTTCTGTATTCATGTCTGCAGACTGGGTTCAATATGAGGGGAATATCAACTTTGTTGCAATCCATCAAAAGGTTTTTGAAATCCTTTGGTCTAACCTAAAATATTTCAACCGGTTGTGACAACTCGAATGTTTTTTTTTTTGTTTTTTTTGGGTTTTTTTTTTACCAAAGATTGTGTGAAATTGCACACTTTTAATCACATATTTGAATGATTATAGGAGCTTTCCTGTTGCTATGGCAGCTGGCTTTTTCAGTCTGACTTTGAGTGTGGCTTTTGAGAGCAGCAGTAAACACTTTTGCCTTCAAATATGGTCAGATGGCACCGTATCTGAAGTAGCTGTGCCCCTTGCGTACCCTAGTGTTCAGTAAGTCACTGCTTTTTTTTTAGCAGTTGATAGTTTAACTACTAAAAGTTAATGTGGCGATCAAACTCCTGATTGTTCTGTGTGCTGTTTTGTCATAATTCATATATATTTGTGGATGTGATTTTCAAAGTAGTGAAGGATGAGCGTAGGGAATCGGCATTACCAATAAGTCTTAGAAAGCCTTATTATTATTTTCAGTTGGGGAATAGATAACTAATCACCAGCTCAAGTGAGATGAGAGTTAAGAGATAGGAGGAGGGTGTAGATGTTAGATTAATAATCTAATAATACAAAGACAAGAAAAAAATACATGGATCATACAAGAGCACACTCATAAACCTGGTAGATAAAAATGATTACATTTAGCCTTTCACGTGAGATGGGTAGTCACTGTTGAATTTTAGTTTGAGAAAAATACTAACATATATAACTGATAAATAGTAAATGCAACACAGTGCACACCATTCCTGAAATTTATGGGTGAGTGGACTTTCAATAAAGTTTAATACTGAGTGCAACAAGCAAATTCAAGTTGCCTCACTCCCTAAGAGTCAGAGAAGCTGACACTTGTACCACCACACATTAAAATCCCAGGAGGTCATGATTACAGCAGGACAAGATAGTCATTGAATAAATTAAATTAATGGTTAATTTGTTTTTATATAAATGTGTTTTTTATTGGCTGCTGTTGTTAGATTTTGCAAATATTAAATGAAGCACAAAATTTGTAGTTAATGTAAAATTCTCTCTTTTTTTAATGTGTTTGACTCAAAGTGTTCATTAAAATCCCTGTTCTCAGTGATGTAAAGTACTGATTGTGTATACATGTCTAAGCCAGATTCCTACTCAAAGGTTCTGACTTGTTGTCTCTAGATTAATAAATAAATAAATAAAATAAACATTTTCTTAGCAGTGATATTTACTCCATAATAAGTATGCTGCAACTAAGAACTTTTACATTTAGAAGGTAGCTGTTATTAACCAACATGGTTTCATGGGGATTCTCAATGCTGGAAAGGAGGGTCGGGATGCTTATAAAAGGAAGCAGGAAAGGCTTCTAGTTGAAGACATTTAGCAGCAGATTCATCTCCTTTGCCTCACTCTTTCTAAAGTGATTAGAATCTTTCACTGTTGAGTAGTCAGGCGAGCTAATCACGCCGCTTTAATTTTAAGGCTGAACGAGGCCCCTGTACTGAAGGGCCAGGGTGAAAATATTAACATATTGATTGATTGATTGATTGATTGATGATACTTTATTGATCCCACAATGGGGAAATTACAATTAACAGAACACCCATCCAAGAAGACAAAACAAGAC
>JAVDPK010001452.1:487879-503677 GCA_034780415.1 Cichlasoma orientale | reverse complement strand
AAATAATGTATGGTGGTCAAAATGACCACCTATGGGAGTTCTAGTAGTTCTAAAATCCTGGGAGTTCTAGTGTTAAATCCCTTTTCTTCCCCATACTGATGCTCAGACTGAACTTCAACAGGCCATCTTGACCATGTCTACAGAACTGTGTAAAAGTCTTTTGCCACCTGTTATGTTTTTGTATTTTGCTTGGAAAGTGCGTAATAGGTTCAGTGATTTATTGAAATGTGTAAACATAAATGCAAATCTATGTTTGCACATTTGAATATAATGTAAAACAATTCAAATGAGTTTGAAAGTCAATATTTGGTATGACCATCTTTATTCTTCCACACAGTCTGAACTTCTTAGGTAAACTTTCTTGCATTTTTTTTTTAGTATCAGTAATCATTCTTCAGGCTGCTTGAAGGACATTCAAAGCTATTTCATGAATTTTGGTTGCTTTTGTTTTGTTCTCTGCCAAGACGGTTCCACACTGCTTCAATAATGTTGAGGTCTGGGCTCTGGGGAGGCCAATCCATGAGTGATAGTGTTCCACTGTGTGTTTTTCTATCCACATATAGATTTCCTGCACTGGCAATGTTTGGGAGCATCGTGATGCTGAAAAATAAAGCTGATTGGTAAAATCAGATGCTTTTGAGATTGTATTGCATGGTGGAACAAAATCTGACAGTACTTTTCTGCATTCGTAATTCCATCAAGTTTGACAAGATCTCCAACACCACTGACTGAAATGCAACCCCAAACCACTGACAGAGTCTCCGTTGTGTTTTACAGATGGCTGTAGACACCCACTGCTGGACCTCTCCCATGACCTCCATACATACTGAGGACAACCTGAACCAAAAATTCCAAACTTTTGATTAATCACTCCATAAGACTGTTGCCATTGATTTATTTTCAGTCGAGTTTTTGTGTAATTTGGCATACCACAGCCTTTTCTCCCTGTTTCCCTTCCACTGAGACCACTTCTGATAAGCTTTCAGCAAACAGTGGATTGAGTAACTCAATGGCCAGATGCATCCCTCAGGTCCTATGTTAGGTTTTTGCTGGATTTTTTCATATTTCTTAAGGACATGACTTTCAGATACAGTTCATCTGCAGCAGATATTTTTAGGTCTGCCACTTCTTCCTTTGGCCTTCACTTGTGCAGTTTGTCTTTTTTTTTTTTTAAGGACAGCACTGGTTAATCCCTTGAGTTAGGAGCCTTTTCTCTGCTTGATTCCTAGGTCAGTATTAAGTGGCTTAATACACAAACAAACAAACAAAAAAAAAATTTCTGAAAATGGTCAGGACTGAAAAATTATTTGCTTGAGACCACTTTGAAAAGTAGAAGACAGTCCGGCTCCTTGGAACGTAAATATAAAGAAATGAGAAAAGGTTCAAGACTTTCGCACAGTACTGTACTGTGGCAACTCAATGCCTAAACGCATTGAGTTGCTACCATGTAAACTGGCTGATCAATATTTCTTAGCATGAATGCATTATTATTATTATTACTGTTAATACCTTATTAATGGTAGTTGCAAAAGATTAAATGCTATAACCCCGGTACATACAGCTTTGTCCTCTTGAAATTTAGGCTGTATCGAAAATAAAAAATAATAATGATAATGGAGGGTTATGGTGTGTCCTTGTTCCTCGTCCTTCAGCTCCTCAACAAATGTCCCGAAAGATAATGTCAAACACAGCACCGTGTACAGTCGGAAGTCAGTCCGCTCCGCACCTGTGCATATTTTATGTGTACCACTGTCGTCACGTCTTCAAAAGCTCCTTTTTAACTCTGACGCTGTACAAACATGATTAGGGATGTGCCACTGTGTGTCAAAATACATTAAGATTCACCGCTGATGGACATTCCGGTTGACTTTGATGTGGCTTCGGCTGTAAGAGCGCGGATTCGCTCTGGTCCTATCATCCTCTCGGTAAGGTGAAGAGCGTCGACAGCGGGGCAGAGCTTTGCGCGTTCACGCGAAACCTATAAACGGACGTGGCGCGCACAGAGCTGTGAGTAGTGAGTGGAGAAATGAAGAGAGAATAACAGCGGCAGAGGATGACATCTATCGCGACATGGGAGATCATCTGATCACAGATACAACAGGAATGCTGAAAATGCCAGCAACAGAAACTTTTTTCTCTATATTTTAAAAATATAGCAGCTGCTCAACTTTCCCCTACAAGGTGATATGTGAGAAAAGAGAGGCCAACCATGCAGCTGAATGAGTCTGGAGTTCAAACAGTGGCACCTGAGCCATGTCAACAGCAAATACTACAGGACGACTACAATGGAAACTGCAGCGAAGGTTCCACCACCAACCTGTCACTGTACTGCTGGCTGCAGCTCCTTACCAAGGAATCTATCATGGAATTTCAAGGAGACAGCTCCAGTGTAGTGGTACGTGTGATGATAGCATGTGTCTACTCTATCGTCTGTGCACTGGGGCTGGTGGGGAATTCACTGGCTCTGTATCTGCTGCACTCCCGTTACAGGCAGAAGCAGTCGTCCATCAACTGCTTTGTGATGGGGCTGGCTATCACAGATTTACAGTTTGTTTTGACATTACCTTTCTGGGCAGTGGACACAGCCCTGGACTTCCGCTGGCCATTTGGTCGTGTGATGTGCAAGCTCATTAGCTCTGTCACTACCATGAACATGTATGCTAGTGTATTCTTTCTCACAGCCATGAGTGTGGCACGTTATTACTCCATCTCTTCTGCACTGAAGATACACAGCCGACGGACAGCAGCTGCCAGAGCCAAGTGGACAAGCCTGTGCATCTGGGGTGTTTCTTTGCTGGCCACTTTGCCTCATGCCATCTACTCCACCAGTGCCCAGGTGTCTGATGAGGAGCTTTGCCTGGTGCGCTTCCCAGACTCAGGCAGTTGGGATCCACAGCTACTTTTGGGTCTATACCAGCTTCAAAAGGTCCTAGTGGGTTTCCTTATTCCTCTAGTTATAATAACTGTCTGCTATCTGCTGCTGCTGCGCTTCATCCTAACCCGGCGCTTTGCAGGTGCAGCGGGCCCAGAAGCAAACCAAAGCCGGCAAAATCGTCATTCCAAAGTGACTAAATCCATTCTCATCGTAGTTCTCTCCTTCTTTCTCTGCTGGCTTCCCAATCAGGCACTGACACTGTGGGGTGTGCTCATAAAGTTTGACCTTGTGCCCTTCAGCAAAGCTTTCTACAATGCACAGGCCTACGCCTTCCCTTTGACTGTTTGCTTGGCGCACACCAACAGCTGCCTCAACCCTGTACTCTACTGCCTGATTCGTCGGGAGTTTCGGGCAGGTCTCAAGGAACTTCTCCTGCACGCCACACCATCCTTCAGGAGCTTAACTCATCTGCTGCGTCGCAAGGCCAAAGTGGCCGAGGCACCACCTGTTCTAGTGCTGGTCCAAATGGATGTCTGACGAGAACGACTGGGGAAGCCAAAACATTCTGCCTGCAGTACTATTTATAGGTTTACCAAGACAGTATATTTAAGACTACTTTGTGAAGGCAGAAAATCACATTTCTTTAAAAAAAAAAAAAAAAAAACAGAATTGATGGACTGCACAGTAGGATTTGCCCCAATTTTACTGTGTTTCTCAAGATTTCCTCTGCAGCAAATCTTTATATTGTCACAGCTGTTCACTGTCGAGCAGTACTGCGCTCGTGTCATGGACATGTGTAGCTGTTAATCCAAAGTGAGAGTCAAGTAGTTGCAGCACTCAGGCACAGTACCTGTGATGATGAGGTTTTTCAGCATACCGGTCAATTACTGTGTTTGTCTTTGTTCACTGGTGCAAGTGTGTAATTCCTTTATCAGTATAATCAATCATGAAATTGGAATTATTTATTTATTTATTTTAAAAAGGGCAATGGTGTCTAGAAGTCTTTCCTTTGTTTAAAATACTATAAAGAGCAGAGCAGTTATAACACCTGTTATTGTATTTGTGGGAAAAACTAGAGAAATGTTTTTTTAAAAAAGGAATCTGTGCAATTTATTTTTGTAGGCGTATGGAGTAGAATAGTAGTGTTTGGTGCATTGTCCTGGAGAAATGACTCACACCATCTCGTGCGAAAAAATAAAAGTCAAATAAAATGTGCAAGAGCTAAAATCAATTTCCTGTGCTTTTCGAGGCAAGGCAGTACGGCATCAAAGACTTCAGTGTAATGAGTGTATAGTTGGAGAGATAAATGTCTCCCTTGTGGAAAGCTTTGGGGATTAGGTCTTGAGGTGATCCATTCGAGATTTTATAGTCCTGTGCAACAAATAGTACATCATTCATATTTAAATAGAGCACGTGTGCTGAGTTTTATGCACACAAGCTGAAAAATGTAAGCTCATTATTTCTCTTTCTCGCTCTTACATATAGCCATGCAAATATACTCAGATGTGGTTTACTTGCTTTATATATGCCAGAATGGACATTATAATCAATTATGTGAAATTTCTATCAAAAATTTGCAGCATACTTTAAACCAGGACATTTATTCATTAAAAATTAGACATTTCTCAGTGAACAGCCCGCGAATGCCACAAACAGCCCTCCGTTCTCCGGTAAATCAGACAGTTACTCATGTTAACTAGTGCACATTAACTAACACTGATGCTATTAATGTGAGCTTCTGTGAAAACTGTATTCTGTCATTCTGTGTCCATGACTGTGGTCATAACAGGATCTTCCATATAAGACAGTTGCTAATTTGATGTTTTTGCTTTTAACTCATATTGACTGATAACTCTGTACATGAAATAAAGATGAAATAAAAAGCTCTCAACTTGCACTATTTGGAATAATTGGGCCAGGCCACATTAGAATTCAGAGTCCATAAAAGGAGAGGCAAAAAAGGAAGCAGAGGTGCTGAGAGTCTGAAAAATAAAGTGGTGCTAATGTTATGTAAACAATCCTACACTGGCAAGAGGGCATCAGACAACAGAGACTCCCTTCTCTGTTCTTTTATTGATGAGTTTTAACTTTCTCATTCTGTGTTTGTGCAGCTCTCCTTCAATCACTAACAACATCTGCACTGCGCTGCACAAATAATGAACAAAGGTGCTGGCAAAAGCGCTGCTAACTAGATTGCATGTCAGATAGAGGGGGTAGATTTTCTTGATCTATTCTGATGAGATTCTCACTCTTCAGCAGGGCTTTTGTGACATGAAAGATATAAAAGCCATAGTCAACACATAAATCCACCCATCCATCCGTTTTCTTTCACTAGAACCAATCCCAGCTGCCATAGGGTGAGAGGCCAAAACATAAATATTAAATAAAATGCTTTGAGGCAATATGGTTTGAAACATGTTTTAAAATTGTTTTGTGGACCTTAAAAGTTGCTGTTTAGTGTCATTCTTCTATAAAAGTATATGAAAAATGCCAAACGAAAGCTTGAAGAAAGCAATGACCAATTTGTAGAAATGGTTGTTACAGGCATGATTCTGTTCTAAAAATTGGCCTACATGACTGATTTTGCATAGTGCTCATAAAACCTATACTAAGACCTGCACATGCTCATTTTGTATTGTGCTTGCAGGGTGCCTATTTCGTAAAGCGATATGTGTTCATATTATTTTAAACTAGGTCATTTTGAGTCAAGCAGAATTCCAGCTAAAAATAACATTTGATTTCTGGGGCTTTTGAGAAAAATATACCCATTTGCTATAGTCTGCTTTGTGCTGTACTTGAAGGTAAACTGTAACATACATAATGCACAAACAGCAGGAACAATAGCGTCAATAGAGTCCCAGCCCATTTTTCCAGCAGCACCTTCAGCGGGTCAACCTGAGCAAACTGAACAAGAATTTTCAGCAAATAAGCGAATCAGTGACGTCATTAAACTTGCCTGGTTGTACATTCGGCAAGGAAGGATCTCCAGATCAGTTTTGTCTTCAGAATTCCCTAAAACAGAATCCTGCTAATATTACAGCTATATTAACTCTAAATATCACGGGCCTTTATTTATACGGCAGTGAAGAATCAGTGCAGCAATTAAACTTGCGTTCCACAGAGCGATGTGACAACAACAGTTGTCACATTGCATCTATCTTGGTTGTTCAAAGACACAGATGTATTACGAGTGCAACCAAAGTGCAATTGTTCTCCTGGCATGAGTACATTTCAAAATCTGTATGGCTCTCATGTCTTTGAGTTACAACTAAAAAAAAAAAAAAACCCTGCATGATACAGATTTGTACCATCAGCATGTGAGTAAAGCCTGCTGGGAAATCCACAAAGAAAGGATTCGGGGTTAGCCTCAGCGTAGAAACAACTGGCTTGACTCTTGTAAGAAATAAATATACAAACCACAACACAATGGTGATGATGACCGAGTTTCATGTAGAGAACACCTGTTAAGCATCCAACTATCCCCAAAAGAGCTAATCTGTAGCCCAAAACAGACAAGCGAGTACACTTGCACTTTTTGTTTTCTTATTACATCTATAAAATATCTAGATAGATTTAATTTATTATAGATCATTTTATGACAAACTTTTTATTTATTTATCATTTTTATTTTGTACGGGCATCCATGCACACAAATATAATTTTCACACAGTCCACTGCCCTCAGCAGCTGCATTTGGCAGCAAAATAGAGATTCCCTGGATATATAATTCCCTTAAAAATATTGCCAGCACTTGCTGCATATGGAGGGACAGAGCAAGAAGACAGATTTAGATTATGTATCTATCGCAAAACCAGTAACCAGTCAGGGCAAAGCCAGAAATAAGTTTTCATTTCTAGGAAATGAAAATTAACCCCCCGAAAGGAAATGGATCCACTTTTAAACCTTCCAGCAATAGAAGGAAAGCGATTCAGGGCATGAAGGGCTGGTTCATTAACAGGGAAGCTATGGTATCTGAAACACTCTCAGCTCTTAGTTCTGTTGTTTTTATCCTTTATATTTCATTATGCTTTGATTGCAAAAGATCTGAAGGTCTGTGTCTGCGTTTTTTTTGTTTTTTTTTCTCGTTTTTGTTTTTCAGTTTCTGAGACTGTTCTCATCTGAATTCTTAGCATAGATGAAAGAGTCATGCAGAGTCCCAAAGCATCTTTTCTCCGCCTTTCCATCTCTTTCTTTCTTCCCCTCTTATGACCTCTAACATGTAGAAGGGCACTGCCAAAC
The DNA here is from genome assembly GCA_034780415.1 of Cichlasoma orientale. Lineage (NCBI taxonomy): Eukaryota > Metazoa > Chordata > Actinopteri > Cichliformes > Cichlidae > Cichlasoma > Cichlasoma orientale. The sequence continues at coordinate 496,563 of JAVDPK010001452.1, read as the reverse complement.
CAAGAGTTATAGAGTTTTAACAGTAAGCTAATAGACTTAACAAGATGCACTTAACTACCATTCATGAAAGGCTGTTTGATCAATACTCATCTAAATTTCCCCTGGGACATAATGTGATAGTTGAAGGTTGCACAACACCCTTGGTGCTGACCTTTGAGGCTTAATGATAGTCTGATGATGCTTGTATCTCTAGAATATTTAATTTTCCCTCATTAGCAGACTCATCAAATACAACGCTGACTTTTTCAGCCGTGGATGGGATATTTTAGAAGGCAAGACACATTGTGTTTACCCCACATAGTGAAGCTCCTGTGTTGAAAGAGACCCCATATTGCTAGTCTGATTATTAGTACATGACAGGGGATAAACCGAGCAGGTCATGAAAAGTGCTAGGGCTATCATATATGCAGGAGATGCTGGTTCCCAATTTGATCCGTGTAAGAAAATGGAGCACACGAAAATTCCTGTTGGAAATCCTCCAAACACACACACACACACACCAGGTCTTTATCAAAGACAGTGTGTGCACTGACGCTAATTTCTTTTGTCATATCCTCTTTTTTGTGTGTGTCTCTTTGTTTTCTATTGGCGTGCACTCCTCTTAGCTTCTTCTTCGTCTTCTGGCTGCTCCCTTTAGGGGTCGTCACAGTGGATTGTCTGTCTCCATCTCACCCTATCCTCAGCATCCTCCTCTGTGACACCAATCCGCTGCATGTCCTCCTTCACTACATCCATGAACCTCCTCTGTGGTCCTCCTGCCTCCTCTGTATCAACATCCTCTCATACTCCCTCCATCTATTAATTCAAAATTATATCTGTTTTGCATTTATCTAAAAAACATTCATAAATGAGAATTTTTGCCCAGCAAAAATAATATTCAATGTACTCTCACAAACCTGCCATCCTATAATTTATTAATTATTAAATCATTCAGAGCGACAAATTAATCGTTATATACATACACTGTGAGATTAGGTGAGCTGCTGGCAAGGAGGATAACTGATGGCTAATTTATACTTACATGAGTTTGTATAATAATGAGAGTGACTACATGCTCTAGTGAGGAGTGGGACACCAAAGGCAGGCAGCACAATATTATGATGCACTGTAATATGCAGCACTCACTTTGATGATTTTGCACTGGGGCAAAACGGTCAGAGTGGATGACTCACTGGCACTGACTCGTTACACAGACGAAAGTCCACTATAGGTCCATCATTAAAGTGAATTTACTCCTACAAAGCAAACTCATACCCCTATCTCTCTAACTATTAAACTCTATTTTCACATTCCATAGATTTCTTTGCAAAGTTTATAAATTATTAGGCCACAGTCTAAACAAAAAGGGGCACTCGTATCATTTTAATCCTGCAAATTTTGGTTACCAGCTTTGCTGTTGCGAGGAATAAGGACTGAAACCTATTCTTTTGAAGGAGAGTGCAAATACATTGCTGTGTGTATTTATCAGAGTGCTAACAACAAAGTCCACATAGATCTAATGATATATTCACATATGCTTTAATCTTTGTGATACTGCTCAGTAAAATCTTCTCCTCTCTCTTGACTTGTCTGACTCTCTGTTTGTTTAAGTCACTCAACTGTCTTGTCAGCTTTGCACCCTTCATGATGCCCATATACTGCAGAAACCGCGGAGAACAAGATTCAAGAATCCCGATTTCTTTTATTGTCCCCCAGGGGAAACAAGTCAGTGTCAAGCAGCTCCTCTTTGAACCTGGAATCCCTGCAGATTAAGTAGGGAGGCTGAGTTGTGTTGTTGTTCAGTGAACATCCCGAAAATAGATCAGAAAATTCCCCAGGTAAGTCAGAGGTTACATTCACTGGCAAGTCTTAAGTTCAACGGGAGAGTAATTTCAGGGATAACAGAATAAATTTTAGAACTACAAGATTTTTCCAAGACTAAAGCCATACGAGTAGCTGTGTGCAACAGTCCTCAGGGACGGGGCTGCTTTGTGACAAATGTAAAATTTACCATCACCACCATCTTTGTTTAAAGAGTCAGTATTTGCTGACATTTGCAAATTACTTATGTATCAGGCTTTTTTTTTTGTGACAAAATTATTTGCAGACCTGTATGGAGATCCAGATCCCAGACAATGTGAACGGCCATGGTGCTGGACGATTTTGTTAAATGGTGTGATGAGTCCTATCTTCAGTTAAAAATTGATTATAAAACATTCTCTTACAGTAGACATCACATCCACCAGGGGTCAGATGGTGTAATGTGTTCAGTCTTATATATTTTGGAACAGTTATTGATTTAAAACAGAACTTTGAAGCAAACTGTGAGGCTGCGTGGGGAAAGGGGGCAGCAGCATCTGTCATGCTTGAGGACACATTCTTATTTCCACACTAACAAAACTGTAATGATTTTATTTTGTCATATCTTTTTCATCCCTTTCCTTGATGTCAGGGTTCGGATGTTTATCTGTAAAGAGCAGAAACCCACTCCATCAAATTGTTAAATGGGCCAAAGGCTTCTTCATCATGTTGTATTATGCTTATCTGTTGTTTGTTGCATGCATTCGTCTTGGAAATATGCACGTGGAAATTGAGGGATGACTCACCCACTGCAGAACAAACCTACCAACACTTAGAAATAAAGAAAACCTGAACCTGTGGAGAAAATATTCATGCAGATTCCTGTTCACATTCACAAATCTTAATATGCATGTACTGTACTGGGGGAATTTTTTTATTATTATTATTTTTTGGTCTTTATTAGATAGTGTTTTTGCAGTGGAGAGAGACAGGAAGGTGGGAGGAGAGATGGGGAAGACACGCAGTGAATGGCAACTGGGTCGGGACTTGAACTAGCACCGTCTGCACCGCCACGCGGTATATGTGGTCACCTGCTCAACCGCTGAGCCGACCTGGCGCCCACTTGTAATTTTTTTTAAAGTGGTGTTGAGCAGTCGTTCTCCAGGCTTTCTGAAGGGAGTTCAACATTTTCCTACTGGTTGCTTTTTTACTCATTTTCAGTCCAGCCCTTGTGGCTGTGTTTCTGATTATTTGTTTGTTGAACCACTTAACTCTGATTTATCATAATCATTCAAGCATAAAAAAGGCACCACCTAACTCAAGGGATGAACCAGCATTGTGTCTACACATAAGAAACAACTTGGCAAAGAACCAATTTTAAATTGTATCTTTAGGCTGTTTGTTACTAGCAGCCTGTTGCAAAAATGCTAAATTTGTCCCCATTTCTTTGGTGGAATCTATAAAAATGCCAAACATAACACAGTTGGACAGGCATATATTGTATTTATGCACAAACAAGATGAAAAGAGCTATAAAACTAAAAACTTGGCATATCTCAGCATGGTATTCAGCGCGTCCTTTGAGGAAACAGGATAATTGGAGGGAAAAAATGACACACACGTAAAAACCATCTATAGCAGAGGAACAGTATCTGAGAGTCATATCAATATGACATCGGGAGGAAAAATCCAGCAAAGACCTAACACAAGACCTGAAAAATTAATCTAGCACTTCAGCTGAACTTCCTCCTATTGTTTGCCAAAGCCTCGTCAGAAATGCTTTCAGTGGAAGGAAACCATGTTTAAGGACAGTTAAAAAGGACAAAAGGCTGAGGTATGTCAAATTACACAAGAGCTGGACTGAAAATCATTGCCAACAGGTCTGATGGAGCGATTAATCCAAATTTGAAATTTTTAGTTTAAATTGCCATCAATACAGAGGAAGTCAAGAGAGGTAAAACAGAGTGTCTATGGTGGCTCTCTACCGTAGTTTGGGGCTGCATTTTAGCCAGTGGTGTTGGAGATCTTGTCAAAGCTCATGGAAATATGAATACATAAAAACAATGTTTGATTTTGATCCACTATTCAAGCATGTAGATAAAAGCATCTGACAAAGCAACAGCTTCATTTTTCAGCATGACAATTATCATAAACACACTGCAAATGCACTAAAAACAACCTGGATAGAAAAAAACACAATGGAACACTATCAGTCATAGATTGGCCTCCCCAGAGCCAGACCTCCACATTACTGAAGCACTGTGAGATCATCTTGACGGAGAACCGAACAAAATGCAGCCGGCATCCAAAGAAGTGCTTTGACTGTCCTTCAAGAAGCCTGGAGAATTATTCCTGAAGACTACTTGAAGAAATTACAAGAAAACTGCCTAAGAGAGTTCAGGCTGTGCTGAATACCAAATACCAAATACTGACTTTCAATTTCTTGACCTACTTTCCATTTTCCTACCAAAATATAAAGAACTGAGGGGTGGCTCAAGATGTTTAAATGTGTGGGTTATAATTTTCAAAAAGGATCAAGCACTGTGGTGGCTGTTGAATCATTATGAGTGTTATAATAATCATCAAGCACTATGGGTCACTGATAAAGCTCACAGTAATGATGCTGTAATTGAATATTTTTTAGCGCTCTGACTTTTTTCATCTTTAGAGGGGGCACAAAGCAGCAACAGTTTAGCTGCCAGACATTTAGAATTTAATGGATTGTCATAATGTTATAGTCCCCAAATGTTCTGTAGCATCTGTGAAATATAAACTGCGCCTGTGCTGTGTGTAATTCACTTTGTGCAAGTTCTGCCTGTATAAGATGGTTAGTGAAAGCTGAAACACTAAACATCTGAGGGTTATTTCCAGTCCTTCCTATTTGCCTTCAATATAATTCAGTCATGTTGACATATTTTGTGTTGGGATTTGTGCATTTTGATGTTCAATAAATAAAAATGCTCAGAAACAGACACTGACTGACACAGTGGAGGTAAAAAAAAAAATGAGCAACATGTTTTCACTACTTTCAGCCAACAGCATATTAATTACTTAATATAGTGGCAAGCAGCAGTGAGGTGGACAAGCAGTTTAGCAGGGCACAGTCGCCATGGAAACTTGATTTGGTCATGTTACACTGTTTTGAATTAGTAAAATGCTCTCATTCTCATTCAAGTTTGGTCATAGTAATTTTTTACACTTGCATTTCCTTCATCTGATCAAATCAGTATAAAGCAAGTCAGAGAGAACTGGCAACACAGGGGAGCTGAAGGTTGATGTCAATGACTGAAAACAGTCTGAGAGGAAGAGGAGGGAAAGTGCACATAAGAGATGATGAACAAGGAGAAGGCAGAGGATGGTGAAGAGCAAACCAAGAACCATAATTTTAGATGAAAATTGAGCATCTGTGATGGGGCCTGTGCATCTCCATAGAATAATAAGTGAAAAAGGACAAAGACTACATGTCAGATTTAATAGACTCTCCGTGACCACCATAAGCAGAAGATTCACAAAGTAGTTTATTATTTTGATCTTAGAATGTTTACTGTACACAAGTGTTTCAATCCATCACTTTGAAGTGATAAAGGAAACAGAGCGATGATGTCCATTCCTGTTTTTACATGCATATTTTTAACTGTTCTAATGCAGGATGTCCACATAAGGGTGGAAAGATAGATTGGTCTTCTCTGTAACTGCATGCCCTGAATACTGTGTTTTGAATTACTGGGATTTAAAAACAGATAGGACTGTTTTGATGTGATTAATTGGCCAGAAGACTCTAGTTTGAGTTTTAAGGATTTTTTTTTATTGCAAATTTTATGTATACAAGTTGTTCTGAAAAACTTTTATAGCTGTAAACATTGCTAAGAAGATGCATTTTTTGTTACTGTAGTGCCCCAGTGGTCAATCAGTAAGTCTTTATTACAGACTCAATGGTCCAGATTTTAAAAAAAAAAAAAAAACTTACCCATGTTTTTTCAGCTGGTAAATTATAACTCACATGTTTCAGACTCAAGGCCCGCGGGCCACATTCGGCCCGCGATCTAATTTATACAGCCCGCGAGATGATTTCATATAGCTATCATTAATAGCCCGCGGGTAAATGGCGCTCCCATCATTTATACTACAAATCCCACAATGCACTGCAGCTGCGCTAACCTGTTTTCCGTCTTGCCAATGACTATATTGATCAGTGGTCAGAGGATAACATCAGTCAGCACTTTTTACACAGTGACATTTAAGCTAGTCTGACCCCCAAAAATGACCAAATGAAAAGTGGAAAACAGGGATTTTCCAAACAGGTGGGAGGCAAAGGACCTGATCGTGTGTCTCTTTTCCTCGCCTGCGATGTGCGGGGAAAAGAGCGGACTGGTGGGACAGATGCGGGAGAAGATGCAGAGGGAGACCTGCACAGGTGAGCTGGCAGTGCATCACTGCCTCACACACCAGGAAACGCTGCGCAGCAAAGTCCTGAAGACCGAACATAAAACAGACAGTGAACTTTATAAGAGATAAAGGTTTAAATCACCGGCAGTTTCGGTCTTTTCTGGAGGAAATAGCTTCTGAATTTGGTGACGTGCATTATCACTCGATGAGCTACCTGAGGAAATCTGTCAAGTTCATGAAAAGTCAAGTATAAGAATCAGTAGGGCTGAAAGGTGGCTGTGTGAGTCGGCCTTTCTCTGCGACATAATGAATCTTAACCTGCAGCTTTGGGACGGGACTCCTACCCCCCACACAAAAAAAAAAAATCAGACCAGGTCTCCACCGCTGTGTTTGCAGCTGTGCTTTTTGCTGATAAGCTGGACACACTGCGCATTTACGCAGCATTTTTCCGGCTGTGAAGCGCAGAAATTCACATGACAGCTGTAGCTGCCCCTGGGATCAATAAATAATGGAGAGCTTAATTCTTTATTTATACTTCAACATTGTCGTCGTGCACCGTGAAAACTTAAATCAAACAAAGGGAAAAAGGGATTAATTTCACAAAACTCAATACATTACAAAGAAAACTCAAAACTCCAACAATTTCAAACACATTACACAATACATAATAAACATAACTCAAAACCCTGAAACCCACTTTCTCATAAGGAAAAACACACCTCGTTCCACTACCCGAAGGGCGCTATTTAAAGAATCTTGTCATCCGCAGGAACCGTGCGTCTCCTAAAAGCAAACAGTGGGTATAAGAATCCTCCACACCAATACATTAAATAAAATAAATCCCAGCAGGCAAACTTACCCAAAGTCTAATGACCAGAAGTCAAAGACAAACCTGACGCCACACCACACCAGGCAAACAAATGAGGCAGAGCTCCTAATTGAAGGCAGGTGAGGGCTATAAGACCCAATTTCTTCTTCTTCATATCCCTCACCTAACCCCAGCAGACACTCTGCCCCCTGGCGGCCACTCTAAAACAATCCGGTGTCAGTTACAACAGCTTTTACCTAAAATTTTTGCAAATTGTCAACAGCTTGAAATATTTTCATTTTTCCTGATGTTATTTTTGAAGAAAAATATAATTTTATATTTTAACGTGTTGCTGTATTCTGGCCATTCAAATTCATATTACTCATTTAAAATTATTATTTTTAATCCTGTTCGGCCTGCGACTCAGACTGTGTCATCCATTTTGGCCCGTCCTATGAGTGAGTTTGGCACCCCTGTTATAACTAATAACTTGATAAGCCCATAATGTTTTCCTTTCCAAAGCACTGATCATGCAAACAAATTTAGATGTAAGAGCTTTAAGGTACTGAATCCAGCAGCTACCAGCAAGTTTATTTACGCTGAACCATCTAGGCCACTTCATTAATAATTTAATGGCATCATAAAAAGCTGCCTGAAGTTTTTGTGAACTTGCTTGTTTCATTTGTTCACAAGAGCGCAGTATTCAGAGGTATTCAGATGTTTCCATACATCTAAACTTGCACAAGATCCTACAGACACTAAGATTATCCATTAATTCTCACGGAGGGCTGGAACCTATCCCAGCTGTCAGTGGGCGACAGGTCCACAGCCTATTGCGGTCTTACACAGAGTGACAGATAACCGTTCACATTCACTCCTACTATCACCAATTAACTTAAGATGCATGTCTTTGACTGTGGGAGGGAGCCTGGAGAAAAAGGCACAGGGAGAACAGCCAGCCAGTGGCTTTGAACCCAGAACTTTCTTGCCTTGAGGCAATAGTGCTAAACAGTTCACTGGAGTGCCACCCACAATGGCATATTTTATTTTATTTTATTTTATTGATAGCGGACTGTAGGTCACAAGCCATCCAGTTTGGTGCCAACACATTAAGCAGTTGTTGTATTATGACCTCACTTACTGTTTAGCAGCTTCTGTTTTGATTTGATCCCACAATATTATTCGACATAAGAACTACTTGCTTAAGGCAAACAGGTCAACAACTTGAGTCCTCATCTGAACAAAGATTGTAGTAATTTTGGTGACAATTATAAGAACAATGTGGCCTGTAAAACATTTTTTGACATTAATATAAAATCTAATTTGGCAGAAAATCAATTGCATTGATGCCATTGTGTTCTCGGCTTGATCGAAGGGCTCCAACAATCCCAGATGTTATAAAGAAATGAGGAATGAAGAAGTGTACTCAGCTGCCTAACCTTTGCCCTGACAATCTTTTTCAGCCGTTTAGATGAGTTGTGAGAGTCCTGACAGTTGTGAGAGTCAGTCTTCTAAAATAAAGATTATAAGTGAAATTCCTCCAGAGACTAAAAGTTCTGAAATGTAGGCCAGGCGTATCTATCTATCTATATTAGTGGTTTGATTGTAAGAGACAAATTTCTCCCAGTGAATTAACATCCATCCATTTGCTTCCGCTTATCCTGTTTAGGGTCGCGGGGGGGCTGGAGCCTATCCCAGCAGACATAGGGCGC
>JAVDPK010001452.1:436966-456103 GCA_034780415.1 Cichlasoma orientale | reverse complement strand
TATATATGTATGCGCGCTATCAGATCAGGTAGAAATAAATACAAAACCGATATAGAGAGAGAGAGCCTCGTAGTCACCTGGTATGCATTTATGCATGTCTCACTGATGTATTGGAGATATCTTGCCACAAAATAGTGAGCGCTTCAATTTAGGCGAGGCACTAAGCGTTTCATGCACAGTCACAGTGTACAACTTTTTACTATCAACCTTACAGCTGTATCAAAACATGTAGGAGAACTTTATGTGTTAATATAAGCCTTTTTTTTTTAAAGTGCGCAACTTATACAACTCAAACTATACGTAGACGAGTACAGTGTGCTTTACTTCACTATTTCTATTTTCCGCCACCGTGACTTGCCCGTAAAACATCTTAAAAACTAATAACGTGTTTAAAACCTCGGTTCTGTATTTATTTCTACCTGATCTGATGGCAGATGCGAGAGTGCTGCGCATACCGGTTCGGGGTGGAAAGGGGGGAGGGGAGTCTTCAACGAGTCGACCAATCATGAGTCTCCTTACCGACCAATCAGGTGACAGGCAGGCTGTTCTTCCTGTTTGGCCGAGGGATTCATTATCGGGTGAGTAATAAAATCCAAAAAGTAGAAATATATTTTTTAAAAATCTTCAATTTGCTGGAGTGAAGAAACATTGCTCCTATTAGGAGTCTTTGATTTTCTTGGGGGGGTTTTCTACCTGAAGGGTGGGCGGTTTGTATTACCTTTTATTGTGTGGATTTTTGTCCGCTGTGCATGTGTGTGCGTGTGTGCGAGCTGCGACCAGTTAACGTTAGCCACACTGAACTGCTAGCAGTCAGATTAGCTTAAAAATCGGCGTTACTGTGGGGAAATAATCCATTATAATCCATGCTGAAATGTGCACTTGAGCGCATCTTTTTTACACTACTTAAGCCGTTTTATTCTGCACAGATTTCTTCCCACGGAATAACTCTAACGGATTAGCTTTCTTTTTTATTCTAAGTCAGCTGCACGGACAGAGATCATGGGAGGGATCAAACAAGAGCAGAGTGATGCATCACAGCAACCCAAAGCCTCACAGACAGCGGATCAACCACAAGAAGAGGTGGGTCCTGCTGCATCTGACCAAGGTGGTCAGAATTTGTGAATTAATTTAGCTTTACTCTCTTCATTTCTTAAAGGTGTTCAGATTTGATTAAAAATGTTGCCTCAGCAGGTACAGTCAGGTGAAAAAGAAAGTTTCAGGAGTCTATAAAGAGTCTTGAAACTAAGTACACCCTATGGCTCTGTAGCTTGTAGAACTTCCTTTAGTGGCAGCATCTTGAAATATAGTTTTCTTTATGACTTTATCAGTCTTTTCCATAATTGTGGAGGAATTTTGTTCCACAATACAACAGACTTCATTATGATTATAGGGATTGCACATCTGTAAAATTGTTGGAACAAAAAAACCAAAGTTTTTCGCCTTCATGTGAATGACAGATAGCAAAGAAATAGAAGTTACAGTTTTGGAGTGACATCTGAATGCAGTCTTCAACATATTAATATCCCTGCCTTTCTGAGACTTTGATTTTACATTAATCAACAGCCTAAGAAAAGAGGCTGGCCGAAGGGAAAGAAAAGAAAGAAGGTCCTGCCAAATGGTCCCAAGGCACCAGTTACGGGATATGTGCGCTTTCTGAACGAACGGCGAGAACATATGCGGGCCAGATACCCTGACTTACCTTTCCCAGAAATCACCAAGAGACTCGGAGCAGAGTGGACGCGATTAGCTCCGAATGACAAACAGGTAGCGGTTAAACCCATTCCATGCAAATAATAGATATTATTCAATATAACAGTAACAACTGGATATCTAGTGATGCTTTGATTATTTAGTTACAAGGCCATGTGGCTTGTAACTAAATAATCTTGCAGAGGGTGTTGCTATATTTGAGCTGTCACATTATTTGTATACCAATAGCGCTATCTGGATGAGGCAGAACGAGAGAAGATGCAGTATGCCCAGGAACTGAAGGAATATCAGCAGACTGAGGCCTATCAGATCACCAGTGCTAAGATGCAGGACAAGAGGATCAAAAAAGGTAACAACGAGCCTCAGCTTACCTAATGGTTGTTAAGCCAACCACCACATTACCAGACATATAAGCAACATACAGCGTATTGGTCTCTGTATGTAATGCACATACATTTTTCAGAAGACACACCATCTGCTGTCATCAGCGCTACTTCAGGGCCATCCTTAACAAAGGTATGTGACACTCTGTGGGGTTTTTGTTTGTTTGTTTGTTTTTTCAGTGTGACTTTGCTCAAAGTTTCAAAGAGCTAAGTTCCCCGTTTGCTGACTGTTTCTGTTTTAGGCCTCTGACCTCTCAAGCAGATTTGACATCCCTATTTTCACTGAAGAGTTCCTCGATCAGAACAAAGGTAACCGAGTAACTGACAGCATGGAAAGTGTGTTCCCATGCCTAAGTAATAGTGTTAAGACAGAATTGTGCCATTGCTCTATTAGGTAATCGGACATTCTCGCATAAACTTATATCCCTGTCAAACTCGTTTTATTTTTAATCTCTGTGTTCAGCTCGAGAGGCAGAGTTGCGACGCCTCCGTAAGGCCAACATTGAGTTTGAAGAGCAGAATGCAGTGCTGCAGCGGCACATTAAGGACATGTACAATGCTAAAGAGCGCCTGGAGGCTGAACTGGGGCAAGATGAGAAGCGCACTCAGGCTCTTCAGCAACACTTGATGGCCATTAAACACACACTGGTCAACAGTCTCTCAACGGTGCCCCTGCCAGGTCAGCATTGTTTGGGTCAGGTTTCATCAAAGGGAATGCAAATGGAGAGTAGAATATGACATAGAGCTCCTGTTGTTCCATCAGCAAGTATTTGTTTATTAGAGTTTCCTATGAAGCTATATGAATTGAATATTTGCAATTACAAGATCAAAATAAATGAATATTTGATCCTTCTGTATTTACTCTGAACAGGTACTGGGGAGACAGCATCTCTCGGAAATCTGGACTCATACCTGAGTCGTCTCAGTGGAGTACTTGAGGGCAACCCCCATAAACACCGTGCCCTACTTACGCAGCTTTGTGAGGTCTTATCTCACCTGGACAGGTAATTAATATATCCCAGGCTCAGACTGATGGGGTGGTAACTTTATAATAGAAAATTGGGAGCTATAATGCAGCAAACAGATCAGCAACAGCATCATCTTACGAGAGATTTATCCTTTCACTTGCCAAATACTGATTCACTCTTAAAGCATGAGGTTATACCAGAGTTTGAGTAAGTGTTTTTGGAATAATCTTTGCTCTTGAAATTCAGCATGATGGTCTTAAACTGGGTGTAACGCCATCAGGTTTTTCCATTCCAGTCAAACTATAATCACAAAACAAGAAATTAATAAGGTTTCCAATCAGTATGTCAGGCAGTGAGTAGTGCTAGTGCCAGGTCAGGTGCAGGTTCAAAGAGATGAATTCATCTCTTTGAACCTGCACGAGTCTAATGACTCGTGCTTCACTTGCAATTTTTGCAAGAAAATGCAATGCAAAGTATTTTGTTATACTTCAGGTCTAATGTCCTTTATTTTATGCATGCAAATGCAGTGTGTGTGTGATTGTGTGTTAAGTCCCGAATGCTGCCAGCGCAGCACTTTGCCTTATCATCCTATTTTGACACAGATAGAGCACCTGAGCTTTTTTCACAGTCCTTCCTGTGTCAACACAGGTGGTCCCCGTCTTTGAAGCAACAAGATCTCAAGTTCATTGAACACTTTTTCCTTCTGTGACTGAAGCATTAAAGCCGCCCACACAGGACGTAATTCGCTTGTCGCACCTCACTTTGTCACTGATGGTTGGTTGTTAGTGGACATTTTAGGCTCTGGTTGCCTCTTGTTTACCACCACCTCATATGTCAATCTGTAGTATTCTTCACTCTCATTGGTAGTCACTTCAGTCCCTTGAAGTTGAGAAAAGTTTAACACATGACCTGCTCACTTCGTGGTTATTTTGCCCGTTATCACCTGAAGCTGCTGAATGCCATTGACTTTCTCTGGTCTCAGGTCACGTCATTGCCACTAGTCGCTTCCTGTGTGGACGCCTCTTTAAAGTGTCAATGCAGCATTAACCAGCTGTTGTCACCAGGTACATTTTTACCTCACAGACATAACTGGTGTCAGTCTTGTCATCAAGAAAGTGAATAATGCTATTTTTCAAAATTTTGAACCTTTCCTTGAAATCAGGTGGATTGTCCTTCAATGTATTTGCCCATATTATTAATGTAACTTAAATCAGTTCAAGCTTCAAAGGCGACTTCATTTGAAATCACTCCATAATTGCTGTCTAGAACTCCGCATTTGTGCCGTGCTATATTGGTCCAAAAGTTACAGTTATGCAACATAAACGATTAATTTACCGCAGCTATTAGGTGTCCATTTTATATCGTTTCTTTATATCTTTTCTCTAACTACATGCTTTCATTTCTTGTCAGTGAGAAATTATGAGGAGACAGCAGTAAGAGATCCACCTACTCTTGGATTGCAGTGACACATGAGAGAGACACGTGGTGGTTTTAGGTCAAATCATTGCCAATCAGCAGAGCATTTAAATATTATAAGATCAGCAAAGGAAAAGGTACTTCAAACCAACACACATACTCCATGTCTGCATGCCTGTTGTTTATGAATATGTGTACTCCTACACATAATTTTTTGTGAATGTAAGTCTGTGTTGCATTGTTGTTGTTTTTTTTTTTTGTTGTTGTTGTTGTTGTTGTTTTTTTAAACAGTTCAGAAATTTCATCTAATAAAATGTAAGTTTACTTTCTGAGCTGCCTTAATTAAGTCTTCTGGGGATTACCCTATCCTTATTGTGTAGATATGTATCAGCAGTTATCTACAGGTCCATGGCATGTACAGCAAGCCTAATTATCAGTTTACTGTAAATGATGTTTGGCGTGTGTTGGGTGGGGGTGGGGGGGTGTATAAGTAGTTATTTTTTACAATGCGTGAACAAAACTGGGAAGGGGTGAATATTAAATGTTGGGGTGTGCATGTTGGGGTTTCTATTGATAAGCTTGTGAAATGGACAAGCAATTTGCCATGTCATCAGAATGCTGAATATTTGTATTTTTCCAGATGTTCATTAAACTATACTGAAAATATTGTTTCAAAAAACAAAAAGAAGGAATCTGTGCACTGTTCTTTTTTTCATTTTTAAATAGTTTTGAGGCTGACATAATTGTTTAAGATACCCAACCTTGTGTTTAAATCAAATAACAAAACAATGCATCAAGCCTGCAGAGCTAGACACCGCAGCAGGTAACTAATTAGATGTGTTTAGTTAATTCACCGAACTGTAAAGTGAGAAATCACAACGATGCAGGGGATACTGTGTTCCCAGCAGAGGGAGCTGTCGGCCCACACATAATGGTTGCTCAATCCTGGACCACCTTCAAAGAGGTTTGTCAGTCTGGTTGTTTTTTCAGGGTGAGTTGGGGGTGAGGACACATTCCAGTTTAATGAGTGAGCATGCTTCAGGTTTTGCTAGTGTCATATGAAGGTTTCAAACGTTATAATTTCTGGCAAACCCATTTAAAATTTTCCACATTCTGCAAAGTTGGGCACCAACACTTGATGTGCTTCCAGTCATATATCACTCTGCTAAGTCAACTTACCTCACCGCGACCTTTTTAAGGGAATGTTTTTTGTATCTCTGAAAATTAGATATTTTAAACTATAAGTGAGGTGGAGAGAAAAAGTTTGGTTTTTTTGGGGGGGGGGTCTCTTTTTTAATTTACAATTAAACAAATATACACAAAATGACAAGAACCCTCAGTACCATTATGTAATGTAATGGAAACAGAGGATTTATATCCAGAGCTACCAATAGCAGTGTAACACTGCCAGTCAATAGCAGTAGCTAAAAATAGGTGAAATAGATGCCTGTCCCTTCTGTCAGGAGTATTCAAGTGAAAAGAAAAGCAGATGGGGAGAAAAGCAAACAATTAGAAAAGTGCCAGAATAATGTTCCACAGTTATATAGTTGGGTGCAATCAAGCAATGTCTTCCAGCCCATCTTGAATCATTTGATGAACTGTCTTTGCTATAGGAAATTTGTTCCCATCTTAGCATCAGAAAGCACCTTGTCGAGCAACCTGCTGAAACATGGAGGCACCGGAGACAGTTTAATAATATCAAGAGCCCATTTTTGGTGGGAGGGAAGGGCGGTTATGCTGTTCCTGTGGCCAAGTGTTGCCAAACTACAGTGTGGCCGAATGTTAATTTGGTAAAGTTTGAGAATCCAGTAATGACCTTATACTGGAAAGTACCAAAATAGGTGTGATAACCTTTTAGAAGTGGTGCATCCATCACACGTGACAGAAGTTGATTCAAACATTTCTCTAATTTTTGTTTTGAGGAAAAGCACCCTGTGAATTAAGCTTCATCTAGAATTGATGGAGCAGCTGTCTGCATGGGCCAGGCCTTCCTCCCACAGTTCATCTAACACTGGAATACCCAGTTCTTCCTGGAATGATCAATATTTAGTAACATCATAGATGACAAAAGAGGGAGATCACGTCTGTCAGTTTTCTAGAAAAATAACATTTTATAAATGTTGCCTTAATTGTGAATTTTGGGATATATTCCTATACAAATGAACATAGCAATAAAAATTTAGCTGAGGATGGGTATATTTAGTATGGAGCTGGGGGAATGAGGCATATTTATTATCTATGTTAAGCTCACCAATACAACAAAGTCTCTTCCATTTCCAGTCCAGAAATAAACGGTCCATCTGTGCTGGTTTGTACAAGTGATTGTATGCTCTAGGGCTGTGTAGCAAGACATTTGGCTGTCCATAAAAGTTTTATTTGATTTGAAATCTGCAGGGAGTTTCTGAGAATGGAGTTATAACCACGTAATTTGTAGGAAGGCTGTACTCAGAACAGCACTCAGAGAGGTCTTTGAAACTGACGTGGATTTGATTTTTAACCAGAGTGCAGAGACATCAGGCCAGTCCTCAACAGGGAAGTCCCATTAGCAAGAGCTCAGTAATAATACCTAAATACAGGCAGGCCAAAGCCAGCCCATGTTTACATTCTTCTACAAATGGACATTAGCTATGAAGAATTTTTTAATTTTTTTGCACCTTCCCAGTTCTTTTGCCTGTTGCAAAAGGAATGGGGTGCTATTTTTTCAGTTGAATTTATGAAAAATGCCAATGGTAACACAGTTTGACAGTCAGAAATGTTATTTTTGCACCAACAAGATGATTCACAAAGTGCTAAAAAAATAAAATAAAATAAAATAAAATAAAAACTTGGCATATGTTGGCATGGTGTGCAGTGTGTCTTTAAAAATCTGAGGAAACTGGACAAGTTCAAAAGGCAGCCACCATCCGAAGAAGAGCTTTAAATGTCCTTCAAGAAGCCTGGAGAATTATTCATGAGGACTATTTAAAGAAATTACATGAAAACCGGCTCAGAGACTTCAGGCTGTGCTCAAGAATAAAGGTGGTCATACAAAATATTAACTTTCAAGCTCGTTAGAATTGTCCAGACTCAGTTTTTGTCTTGTATTTCCATGTATAGTTTCAAATATTTCAATGAATAACTGCACCTAATTCATATTTTCCAAGCAAAGTATAAAGAAATGAAGGGTGATTCAAAACCTTTGCACAGTACTGTGTTTTTCGAAAGTTTTTAGTGATAAGTTAATAATCGGGGATTTCACTTCCCCCACCCAACCTTTACACACCACCACGCGCTCTTACGTCACTACCAGGAGCTGTCCACGCAGCGGTGGTGCTGAAGCTGAACAAGATGGCTGTGTGTTGGGGACCGGAGAGCTGAGAGCGAAGGGGTGAAAGAGTCTCAAATTTAAACAGTCACTCCATTTAAAAAATAAAATAAAATAAAGACCGAGAGCACCGCGGCGCTGGCGTTCACTCTCCAAGTGTGAAAACTTTAATTTTTATCAGGTGTAGCGAATCCTGTCGGGCTCTAGTCCTGCTGACTAGCGACGGCAGTTCTCCATCTCCCGCCCAGCTATTCATCCCTGGACTGTATATTGCACAGATTAGCTCTGCCAGTTGGGAAACTGGCGAAGAAGCTGGATCCTGTACTAAAGGCGTGTTTAAGAAATGTCATTGCTGTGTGTTGGAGGTAAGAGAGAAACTAATAATCTGTGTGTTAGCACGACTTGCTGTCCGTTTCCTTGACCTGCTGATGTGAGCAGTTTACGTAGCTCTAATAGTATTTTTACAGCTTCTGGAGGGTTTCTGGTGATATTTCTACAATAACCGATAATGTTCTGGAAAAATATTGGACGGCAAATCCCATTTATTAGGCAATCTTTTCCATCATCATTGAATCATCGATTTTATGTTTTTCTGATTTTTCATTTTTCATTATAATTTACCCAGAAATATTGCACTCCTGCTGTCCATGCTGACAGTCCAGGCTCTCTTTTTTTTTCCAGAACCTGGCACTGCTACAACAGGATCGATTTATGTAGTAGGCGTATGCTTCTGGCAGCCACTGTCAAACATAGTAAAGCAAGATGCAATCCACTCTGCTTGTCCCTATGTGGAGTGTTTTATCTTTTATTTTTTTAAAAAAAGAAAAGATAACGACATTTTGATTAAGATGTCGCGAGTGGATCCCTCTCATCTCAGTTTCCATGCATAAATATTCTCTGCAAAAAGGCGTGTTCCATTAGCCTGCTGGGTTCCTTTACATTAGGATTTCCCTGAACCACGTGACTTGTTCCTTTTGTCCTTAAATGTTGAGCGATTTTCAATGTCTTGACTTCCTGCCATATAGAGATGCCCAGACTCATAAAATGAATTTTTCAATGAGGTCTTTAATGTTGTCTGTGATGTTTGTAAAAAAAAAAAATGAACTCAGTAGACATCTAGTCTCTAAATACAAAGGGTATTGAGGTATTGGTAAGACTTCAACTGTCATTCTTTTGCGCCTAAGAGTTTTTACCTTTTTTTTTTTGCTCCTGACAAGGAAAACTTTCTCCTGTGTTTTACAACAACTCAGAAAAAAATAATTTATATACAGTACCAGTCAAAATTTTGTACACACCTTCTCATTCACAGTTTTTATTTATTTTATTTTTTTATTTTCCTACATTTTAAATTAATACTGAAGTCATCCAGATTATAAGGAATCATATAGTAAACATAAAAGTGTTAAACAAACCAAAATATGTTTTAGATTTTAGATTCTTCAAAGTAGGCACCTTTTGCTTTGATTACAGCTTTGCACACTCTGTCATTCTCTGTCATTCCAATCAGCTTCATGAGGTAATCACCTGAAATGGTTTTCCAGCAGTCTTGAAGGAGTTCCCAGAGGTGCAGAGCACTTGTTGGCTGCTTTGCCTTCACTCAGCAGTCGAACTCATCCCAAACCATCTCAATTGGGTTTAGATCAGGTGATTGTGGAGACCAGGTCATCTGACGCAACACTCCATCACCCTCTTTCTTGGTCAAATAGCCCTTACATAGACTGGTTACGTGTACCTTGGATTTTGAATAAATGTCAGTGTCACCAGCAAAGCACCTCCATACCATCACACTTCCTCCTCCATACTGGTGGGAACTACACGTGTAGGAACCATCTGCTCACCTTTTCTGCATCTCACAAAGACATGGTGTTTGGAACCAAAAATCTCATCAGACCAAAGAACAGATTTCCACTGGTTTAATGTCCATTCTTTGTGTTCCTTGGCCCAAGCCATTCTCTGCCTGTTGTTGTTCTTCCTTAGAAGTGGCTTCTTTACAGGAATTTGACCATAAAGTCCAGACTCACACAGTCTTCTCTGAACAGTTGATATTGAGATGTGTGTGCAACTTGAACTCTTTTTCTTTATTTAGTTGAGTAGTTCTTGCCATAATATGGATTAGAACATTACTCAAATAGGGCTATTCACTGTATACCAACTCTACATCTTCACAACACAACTGATGGTCTCAACACATTAAGAGGGCAAGAAATTCAAGAAATCAACTCTTGACAAGGCACAGCTGTTAACTGAAAGCCATTCCAGGTGACTGCCTCATAAAGCTGACTGAGAAAATGCCAAGATGTGCAAAGCTGTCATCTAAGCAAGAGGTGATTACTTTGAAGAATCTAAAATATAAAACATATTCTGGTTTGTTTAACACTTTTTTGTTTACTAATCAATTCCATATGTATTTCTTCATAGTTTGGATGACTTTAGTTTTAATCTACAATGCAGACACTTTTTAAATAATGAAAAACCACTGAAGTAGAAGGTGTGTCCAAACTTTTGACTGATACTGTTACAGTATATTCAAAGAACTGGCTTATTCCGAGGCAGCATCATGATGCAGGAAAACTGAATTATAAATGCAACTACAGCTGTGAAAGAACCACAAGTTTATGTAATCCAATATCTAGCGATACTGAATGCATACTGAAGTGTGTGCATATCTTTGCCTGTCATCTACCACTTCCTGGACACTGCTGCTTGCTTTACTCCTCACTGAATTGATGTGAGCTCTCCTGTATTACAAACGTTCATTGTAACTGCTGAATACATCTAATGCTTTAAAACAGGAACGAATGAGTGCTATGCACAGAATCTCTCTCCAGTTTGGGTGCATTTCCTATTCTGAGATATGTGATCAGTTTTGTGTTTTAAGGGTGAGTGACGAAAAATGAAAAAAAAGGGATTTCCTCAAGCTTCGTCCTCTTCAGATTTAACAGGAGGTTAGAACAGGCTTGTAGTGTTTGTGAAGAGGCTGCTTTGCTGCTGACACCAGTGCTGGAGCTGATTGCACAGATGTCAGGATTGAGATTCAGGCTCGTTGGTGGTCCCTTTATGTCCTGAAGCTTTGTTGGCATAGCAACCCCAATGGTATTTTAGGTCTCTGCTGGCATTTTTCTCATTAGTTTCTAAACACACTGTAATAGGCCTGCAGCTAGGTTAATATTGATACTATGCTTTTTTTTTTCTTTCATGGTGGATGTGAGAGGAATGCAGAATTAGGGGATGAATGGCATAGGCTGTCATATTGGACTATAGCAGTCATACAGTTTTGCCTGCTGAGATATGTGTGTGTCTCATGATCTAGTCTGTAAAATGATGCTGTGCTACATAAGCTGAGTAAGTATATTCACAAATGGCAACCATCCTTACTGTCATACTTCGTAGCAAGATGCCTAATTCAGGCATTATAACTCTATAAATGAATGAGCATGGCACACATGCTCATTAGCATAATTGTATAATTTAGCACCATACAAACCTTGACTACTTCTGTCTTTTTAATGACTCAAAAACATTGCTCCATTATTGCAATAATAACTAGGAAGGAGTCTAGAAAAAGATAACAGCAATGGGCAGTTGTTTATGAATGCAAATATGTATAATAGTCATATTGAAGCATTCACATTCTGTTCTTAATGATTCTTAGGCTGTATATACTCTTTACTGCATGTACTATATATATATATATATACATACACAGTATATATATAAATTCTTTAAAAGCCAGACCGGCGAAGTGTGCTCTCTATGCATTTAGCATAATGGTATTCTAATTCAATTCAGTGCAATTCAGGTTTATTTATATTGCTCCAAGTCACAACAACAGTCATCTCAAGGCACTTTATAGTGTAAGGTAAAGACCCTATAGTATTCTGGAGAAAACCCCAATAATCAAACAACCCTCTATGAGCAAGCACTTTGCAACAGTGGAGAAAAAACTGGACTGTTTGGGGTGGGGGGTGGGAGGGGGAGGATTGAAAAGACAGAGTAAAGAATAAAGAGGAGATAGGAAGACAGGACAAAACACAGAGTAAGGGAGGGAGAACACAGACATGCTGCAGTGATATATAAACATGTGGGGAGTAAATAATCTGTTTATCGCATGACGCCCTGCAGCAGTTTGAGTCTATAGCAGCAAAACTAAGGGATGGTTCAGGGTCGCTTAATACTAAATCCAAACTGGGTACTGGTTTCTTAGGGCCTGATAGCTGAAGGCTCTGCCTGCCATTCTACTTTTAGAAACTCTAGGAACCACAAGTAAGCCAGCAGTCTGAGAGCAAAGTGCCAGGGACTACAGATGAAAAGTAGCCTTTTTGGCTTATTCTGGCATATTTACACTGAGTTGTCCATTAATGTGCATGGTCCCTTTTAAATAAATAAATACAAATATGGTACTATGAGGTCTTCAAGATACTACGGGGCCTGATTATTCAAGACTTTGTATATGAAGACAAGTAATGACAGTTGTCTGTGTCAGTACTCTTGCTGCAGCATTTTGGATTATCTGAAGGTTTTTTAGGAAACTTTTAGAGCCCTCACACTCTATCTGGTTAGACATACTTTTAATGTATAAAGTAAATAGAATTTGTCCCAGCATAGAACCCTGTAGAACTCCATGACTAGAATTTATATGTGACGAAGACTCCTCATTTACATGTAAAAATTGGACTCTATCAGATAGGTACAATTCAAACCACTGCAGCACATTTCTTTTAATACCAACAGTGTATTCTAATCACTGTGTTAAAATTTTATAATCAAGAGTATCAAATCCTGCACTGAGGTCTAACAGGACAAACACGGAGATTAATGCGCTATCAGAAGCCATAAAATAGTAATTCATAATCTTCATTAGTGTTGTTTCAGTGCTATGATAAATTCTGAAACCTGACTGGAACTCTGCAGATGGGATTTAGCCTATAATTAGCTGGATCAACAGCTGGATCAAGTAAAGGCTTTTAAGTAGTGGTTAAATTAGAGCCCTGTTGAAAGCCTGTGGTAAATATTAGTGACTACTTAGTACTTAAACTAGTTTATATTATTAATAGACCATCATCTCCTAGGTGTATTGTCACTATGACAGAATTTTGTGAAGCAGACAAGCACGAGCTTTAATCACAAATTATTTAGTCTTGCAATCTGTTTTTTTTTTATTTATTAATGTCCATTCAGTCAATTTTGTTTTCTTCTTTTTTTTATGTTTTAATATTTGTAATTTTCTTCAGTGTGTTCCCTCTTCCGTACTAGAGGTTTATGATGCTGTTGCTGGTGTCGGTATAGTGGTTCTGAAGTGTGGGCTCTTTGAAAGCTTTTGATTGGAAAACCTCCTGAAATAAAAAGTCCCTTTAGCTCTTCTGAACCAGGGCACGAGTAAAAGTATTTGTCCAATTTTCCTCAGCAATGAAAGAGAAAATGAAATCCTGTAATCACTGTGGGAGCAACTCAATATTTTACGTTGAGGTTTTGCACAAATATGTAACTCTCTTACTTTTTCACCCACTCTGTAGCAGTAACTAACTGCAGCAATGTTAGTTTAGTCTCATGCCTGTGAGCAAGTAACCCCTCCACTACCCCACCCCTCTTTCCTCATCTCCTCCACACACACACACACACACACACACCCTCCCCACTTTCCAGCACCCCCCACCCCTGTCACACTGAAGTGGTTATTTTTAGTGTTGGGGATGCAGCTCACTCTGCCTGCATCCGGCTCCACAGAGAGATTAATGGAGCACAAGAGAAAGAGATAGAAAGGGAACACACGTGCATACTCACCACATGGCAGGGGGAGCTCGTAGAAGCAAAAGATTGACTGAGAGGGGGAGAGAGGACTGATGACTGGCTGATGGTGAGGAGAGGACTGTATATGTGAGAGAGGGAGTGTTGGCAAGGGTGCAGCCGAAGGTGCATCTGTCAATTACTGCCTACTTAAAAGCAAAGTACTCATTTGAACTCATCTTTGTCGAATGCATGTTCAGTGCTTCCATGGAAATGAACCTTCCTTACCCCTTTGGCACAACTGCCTTGTCAGCAGCTAAAATATCAGGAAGGAGATTTTACTTTGAAGTTGGCTAAGAACATACATGCTTCACAACACTTCTTACTCTGGCACTAGCTTCATGAATCTGAATAATATTTAAGTGATAAGAGTTATCCCAGGGTTTTCCTGGGGTGATGCTATTTTTAGAAGCCAATTTTTCCACAATGATTGTCATGCCTGCTCGGTGTGATTCAGAGTGTTTCTTTGTCATCATCACGTTTGAGGCAGACAGACAGTGTTTATTTCTCTCTTCTACTTTAGTGAGTTGGGCTTTCGGTCTTACATTATATGCATTATGCATCCATTCACACATGCTTGGAATATTTTCACTGCATGTTGCTGAGTTTCCACTAGATCGATTTTTAAATTATGCCTCTTCCCTGTATTTCTTTCTATAACTGTAACATCAGTGAAACTAGGCAGTCATCAGGGATTAAATATAAGTGTGCTGAATATTAATACTTCACTCTTGAACATGGGAATGATGGGAACTGGCAGGGTGCAAGACTAAATGAATAATGAATAAGCATTTGACGTCACTGTGGTTTTAAAAGTCATATTGGTACCTCTAGAGGACCCTGCATGAAGGAACTGGCAGTGGCACCTCAGCAGAGCCTCGTCTATTGTGTATGATAAATTGAAGCACTGCTCAGTCTTTTATCCATCAACCTTTGTTGACAGCCATGAAGGAAAACACGCACACATCATTCAGAGAAGACAGGGCATGTTTTCATTCTCTTCCTTGGCATCACCTTTTACTTTTTCCTGTACAAACTGTCCATCTGCTGCTCCTCCAACAAGTCACTCAGCAACCCTGACGTCTTCTGCTGAACGGATGCAGTCTTTCATATTGAGATCCTGGCATTCTGCCCAAAGAGCAAAGTTTAGGCGCAGACCCCCCACTTTCTCTGTAAAAGGCCGGTCTACTGCCAGTCACCAGCCAAACATACTTTGATGCACATGAGCTACAGGCACAGACCTGTGTGGACTGTAGTTTAAGTTCTCACATGACACTGTAAGCACAGGCCTGATGCCTTTGTAGACTCCAGATTCAATGAGTTTATTTTCAGCATGAAATGTGATCTCTTAAAAACTGACAGTCATTTCCTGTTTGTTTTCTCAATCGTTCACAGTGAAGAAAGCCAAGCTTGATGGACCACAAGGTGAGTAGCGACTGGTGAAGATCATCGATGCACTGAATCATGCTGTTTAATGTAACCCACAGGGGCATTAAGACTGATGGTTGTATGTGTTAATTTTAACAGAGAAATTCAACACATACGTGACCCTGAAGGTGCAGAATGTTAAGAGCACAACCATCGCTGTCCGAGGCAGTCAGCCATGCTGGGAGCAGGACTTCATGTTGTGAGTGTTTCTTGCCCTAAAAAGGGGGGGGGGGGGTCTGTATGATGTCCGATTTCACCCATGTGTGAATATCACGCGTAGCAGTCCATTGCATTACCCAAACTCATCATAATATTTATATTATTCTTCAAGGTTACTTAAGTCTAACACATTCCATAAAAGTATTGATATGTGTTTAAAGAGTCATATCTGGGGTTCATATTAATATATAAATAGTTTCCAGGTATCAACATGAAATCACAAATAGATACATTATTAGACATGAGCATGAGATGCCACCTGAGGAACTCAGTTCCACAGCACCCTGATGTTGTGCAACTCAGGGGCAGCATAGTCTGTTGTGACATTTATGTCCCAAAAGGGGTTATTTTTTTTGACTTCATTCTTTTCCTTCCATTCTGCCTCCCTTCCACGCAAGAGTGATGGGATGAAATAACACCTCTGCTGCTGTTTGCACAGCTCCAGCAGATTTCACACATCCAGTCATGGCAGTTTCTCCCCATTCAAGCCTCATTAACATGTTATAACTCCAGAACTTCAATCTAACAGAACCACTCCCATTGTTTTTGCATAATCCACTACAATCATAGTGCTACATTGAACTTAAAGAATATCGTTAAGGAAGGGCTTTCCTCCACTTTTTCCCTTTAGGGAGCAGCACACGATCCATCAAATTGCCTGATTATTTCATCATTTCCCAAAGAAATGCTTTTATATCAAAATCATGGTCATTATTATATTTTTTATGCATTTAAACCAGCGGGCCTTGGAGAATCATTTCAGTAATGGGAGATGCATAGTGAGCTTGATAACCTGCAAGTCAGATATGCAGTTGCATTGCAAATCTTTGCTAGGCCTAACATAAGGTGCAATATGTGTGCTATATATGAGGTTTTGAGTTCACTGTTGTTTGTCACACATAAATATAGATAGTTTCTTTTGTTGTCCTGTCAGTGCAGTCACTTACATCTTGCCGGGAGCCTTGTTGACTGTCACCTGCACTTTTCCATCTCCATGCTGAATGACTCATTTCCCTCAGCAGATTGAATCATGGTGCATATCCATCACCGGATTAAATTCAGCTCCTGATGGAATAGACTGTACTTTTGCTAAAAATCTTATGTATACAATCCAAGCCTCCACTCAGTTTACGGCAATATTCTGTATTTAACTATTATTTCATTCCTCTGTATTTTTTCTATTTGCTTCTCCTTTTCTCATCTTGCCGACTCTGCCGAACAGTGAAATAAACCGCCTGGATCTGGGCCTCACAGTGGAGGTGTGGAACAAGGGGCTGATCTGGGACACCATGGTGGGCACCTTATGGATCCCCCTGCGCAACATACGGCAGTCCAATGAGGTACACCACCTTCATCTTTCTGACTCAGACCTTAGCTTTTATTGGCTATGCTTACTAGCCCAGCTTGAATGAAAAATGAATGCAGTTATTACATTTCTAAAATCAGCATATGGGTTATGAAAATACGTGCCTTGTTTTTGGTTGTTGCTTTAATTAAGGCCATTGTGTTCTTGTGGTGTTGTGCCATCTATAATTCGCTCAGATTTTACCTAATTAAAATGCAACTCCAACTACTTGGTAAAAAGTAACTGTAGAGCTGATGTAATTTAAGGCTATATCATACCCATAGGGGTTTTTCACACTGACAGTCCAGTTTTTGGTTTTTTTTATGTTGGGGGCAGACAACAGGGAGGGAGTGGGGAGGGAGTAAGACAACTTCAGTGCTGAAAACAACAATCAAAGATGCTTTCTTAGCTTGAAAATTTGACTGTATTTTTGAAGTTTCCTCTTGAATGATGAAATAGTGTCCAATTAGTTTTGATTCATTTGGATTCCACATTTATCCTTTTGCTCCAGTCACCTGTGAAATCTTCAATGAAACCCGGTGAGCCTGTTCTGCTGGCACCAAGTCATAACAGAGTTACATAACAGAGCACTTTTTATGAAGGATGTGCTGCTTTTGGTCATGACCTGTTCCTTTGGCCCCACACTTACATTTTTCTAAAGATCTTAGAACACTGAACTGTTTTTGATTTACTGTGGCATAAGACACTAAGGTGGTAAAGTTGACACTTTTTTATCTTAAGGTGATTATAGTTTCGGTTAAGAACTGCAAAAAAAATAAATTTCTAAAGTTTTTTGGGTTCTCAGTTGTCAGTTCATCACTGGTTCATATTAAAAGGTTGTAATTTAGCCTCCTAGACATAAAGTTTGACATTCTGACTGCAGTTTGACTTATCAAGAAGTAGATGAAAAGTTTTCTGGTCAACAAAAATGACAAAGTATGAAATGCATACTGATCAGTAAGCACTGTTGCAGTCATTTTTCTCCTTTTGTCTTTTCCAGGAGGGGCCAGGTCAGTGGCTGACCCTTGACTCTAATGCGATTATGGCTGAGAACGAGATCTGTGGAACCAAAGATCCGACCTTTCATAGGCTGCTGCTCGACACACGCTTTGAACTGCCACTAGGTTTGCTATTTATCATTATTGTATTTATAATAACTTTTGGCTTATTTTTGGTTTGTATTTTCTTCATAAAAATGTTACTAGTATTAGTACTACTGCTACTTCAGCGATACAAAGACTGTCTGAATCACTGTGATTATTGCTATTAGTACTTTTTGTAGTACCGTTAGTAGTTGCCCTGCTACACTTTTAATGCTGCTTTAACTACTAATACAACCAGTGCTCCTGTCACCACTCCAATACCAACACGACCTCCTCTAATCTAACTTGAGAAAATTAACTTTTAACAAAACAAAGTTTCAGGAGAGCTGTGTGATTTTTTAATATGCTGAACAGGACCGACATGAACAAGCACCAAAAAACACAACCAACAAAAATCAAGTGATTACTATTAATGTTACTTGTACCGCTTCCATATTGCCATTACATTTGCAGAAAATGGTATGATTGCTGCATGGCTGTGTTCTAGTGTTTACAGAAGGAGGTACAGAGACTTACAGTATAGTTTATGTGCTGAATAGACAATCTCAAGTGTTTCTGCTGTTCTGCAGACATTCCAGAGGAAGAGGCCAGATACTGGGCGAAGAAACTTGAACAACTTAATGCCATGAGAGATCAAGATGTAAGAACTTTGTTCTGCTGAACACTCTTTACTGTATTTCTAGATCGTTTTTATCCTTCCTTATTACAGTATTTTCCTTTGTAATTGAGTTTGTGATGCAGTCATTTTTTCCAGCAATTTTCCTCTGAAAGAGTATTACATCCTATTTTCTTATATATCTGTTGTTGCTGCTTTTTTTGCCTCAGTATGCCTATCAAGAAGAACAGGAGCGACCATTACATGCACCATCCACACAGTGCTGTGAGTGTCACCAGCCTCTTCCACATTTACCTCCTCTTGTGCTGTATCCTGCTGTGCCCTTTTTGTGCCTCCTGTTTTTTCCTCTCCCCGTCCCCCTCAGCTCACTAAGAAGAGGACTAGACAGGAAGTAGAAATTAAGCTAATAGATGAAGGAAAGGTTAGCTGGAGAGAGGAAGGAGAGCTGATGAGATTAGTCACAAATACATGCCTGCCTGAACACTAGAATGACTTATAGGTGATAAATCCGTGATAAATGTGAGATGGCATACGGTGGGAGTCAGACACACTCTCATGCCTGCCTCCCTGCCTGTCTGGCAGGGGTGACACTGGGAGCAGGTGGATAACTGTGTGTATACAAAAAACCTGTGGAGAGAGGGGTTTGGTTTGGTGCATGTGTGCTTATGTTTATCCAAGGAAGGTGTGTGTGTGTGTGTGTGTATTTTACCTAACTGCATCAAGTCCAGCTGTCTTAAAAACTGTTTTCCTCTAAGTTTTTTCTAAAGACCTTGTGTTTTTCTCTGCTAAAACACACACACACACACACACACACACACACACACACACACACACACACACACACACACACACACACACACA
>JAVDPK010001452.1:399897-436866 GCA_034780415.1 Cichlasoma orientale | reverse complement strand
ACACACACACACACACACACACACACACACACACACACACACACACACACACACACACACACACACACATACATAGAGAGCCACTTATAAACTCTCTCCGCACATATTTACATCATAAAACAATTTTGTTTGTTTTCCCTGGCTTTGTTGACTGCTTGTGTTTTTTGTGGCCCAAACCTAATTTGGTTTTTCCAACTCCTTTATCTCTTTGCAGGTAATTGGAGTCTGTGGGGAGATCAGCAAAGTAAGTTTCTTTCATGCGGTTCTGCTAACAACTTGGAGTAATTCTGTATTTATTGTCCATGTCTCACTTAATGTAATGATCTCCTTGCGTAGTATTCCTCAGAGAACATTAGCTGCCAAAAAAGTATTTCTTCTCCACACATCCTGTCTGAACTTCCTCTCACCTCATATCCTTGTTTTTTATTGTTGTTGTTTTTTTTTTTTTTATCAAACTGTTAAAAATTAAATTGAATATAGCTCAAGGCAAACTCAGGATGCATACATATTTAATGAGATACAAATTAGTTATTTCCAAGTAAGTCATTACTTGGAAGGCACATAAACAAATAACCCTCACTTCCATCTCAGGCGCTGAACTATCTGAAACCCTATTTTCACAAAATCGGAATGATTTGCAAATCATTTCAATCCTGATCGAACTTCTCACAGCTGTCTGGGTTTATTAGCGACAGGTCAGCCTTACATAAATAGATATTGTGGTAGGGCTGACCATTCAACGAGAGGCTGCATGGACAAAAAGTTCCACAATTTAATGATAATGCTTCTCAATGTGAACATGAAATTGTTGCAAAATACCGAAAATCCACAGACGTGTCTGTTCACAAAGGGCAAGACCAAAAACTATGCAAGATTGATTTTCAGATTTTTAGGCTCTCAGTTGGGACTGCATTAGAAACAAATACAATTCTGCGGTGGAGAGCTCTGCATGCGCACAGAGACATTTGCACAGTTTGCATTTGCATCACAAACACAAGTTAAAACTCTTCCACGCTAAGACAAGAACCAGATAAACAAGACCGAGAACTGCCACCTTTCTTCTCTGGACCCCAGCTCTTTCATAAAACACTGACTGTACTAATCTATATAATAGAGTTGTGACTGGTCGTCCTCTTTTTGTCTCTCTTTTCCGTCTCCCACTGTGTTTTCACGAACAGACGAGGACCCAGACAGTGCAGTGGATGACAGGGACAGCGACTACCGCAGTGAGACCAGTAACAGCATCCCGCCTCCTTACTACACCACCTCCCAGCCCAATGCTTCCATGCACCAGTATCCCATGAGGCACCAGCACTACAGACACTCCTACTCTGACGACATCAATGAGCTGGACTATGATCACAGAGCTATGAGGTAACAGTCATACTAACAAGTGAGACTGAAGAAGAGGATTTTATTTTGCTTATGTGCACCATAGGGGTGGTCAAAGTTTACATGCAACATAGAGAAAGCTGTTTTTGGTCACACAGAGACAGACAAACCAAAAGATGTAAACTTTTTAATTTAACATCACACTCCTCATAAACAGAACACTCCTTCTCCCTCTCTAGCACATAGCCATGAGACAACTGAGCCCCTGTGGCCTTGTTTTGTTATACTCTGTTGTACATAGTAACATGTCCCACTGTGCTTTCCTTCTCTAGAGAATAACCCTGGCCTCAGTGTATACAAGCATGCTGGGGTACAGAGTTCTTGTATACAGGTCATGTATAACGTGGGCCTTTGTGGTTATCTTTTATGCGTGAATGTGTGTGTGCGTGCCTGCATCTTTGTGTGCATGTTGAGTGTGTGAGCATCAGAAAACCCCATGTGAAAACCCATGCTACCCTGTACTGTACATGAAGACTTTTTTGGACATAATGGTAATTATTTAAGACATGCATATCAAAGTAGGAGAGGATCAAAACTCATGCATTTCTCAGAAAAGCTGCAACAGAAGGTTTGACCTTTTTCTTTTGGCAAGGCTGAGATGGACAGAATACATCTTAAAGTGCTCAGCCTCTGTAAGAGGTCTTTGTGCAGAAGCTTAATGGACGGGTTCACAATTTAAGCGGGTTGTACTTGCTGTTATTGTTTCTCCTTTTCATACGATTCTAAGGGAAGAAACCCTTTCCTTATGCACTTCCAGTGTAAATGATGAGCGAACAAAACCCACATTCCTTGCCTCATGCAAATGTGTTCATCTGAAACTAATATGAGCTTTGGGTAATCTGATTTAGACTATCAAAGTGGGTATCTTCAAAAGATGCTTTCTTATTAGTGCAAAATTTCCTCCTTGCAAGGGCATAGCAGATGAAGTTTCCCACTGAAACGGCTGGAATATATGCATTTGATTTAAATAACTCAGACTGCTGCCTCATATTAACTACAAATTAACACTAGAACATGGACCGCTATGGATCACTTAGGAATAGATCTTAATAGCTGACAGGAAGAATGATAACAGCAAGCATAATTTTAGTGTTCATGTGGACACCTGACTCATGTTTTAAGCCAAAATTGTGAAACTATCGTTAACCAGGCAGCACAGAGGCTCAGTTTGGTTAGAGCTGTCTTTGAAAGATTTACACTGAGCTCTACTGATGCTCCTCTCCCACCTCTCCCCTCCTCCCTACCTCCCTCCCTGCTCCTCTTACCAGACGCTATGATAGTTTAGACTCGGCCACCAACGGGCGCAGTGATATCGACTCAGGCTCAGGGTCGAGCCGGCGCACCAGTCGTCAGTATTCTCTAGACAGTAGGCACTCACTGTCCGATAGGTGGGTCTCTGTACCTCCTCTCCAACTTTTCCTCCTCTTCTTCCTTCTGCTCCAGCCTGTGACTCCGTCTCGCTGTGACGTCAGTGGTGGACTTGTCCCGTCCTCCTCGCTCGCTGTGCTTGCATGCATGCGCTCTTACCCTATCTTTGTATATGTATATTCTATATACTTTATAGAAAACTACTGAATCTGCATCTATCCTTACTTTGTTCCTGTAAAGAATCACAAAAAAAGGTACCATACTTATCCCCTCAATTGTTAGAAGTTCTATGCTGTGTTGTCTTTACATGTGTGGGTGAGTGATTGACGGGATGTGTGTGTGGTGTTTCGTAACAGTCAGAGACAGAGAGGTTAATTGTCGGTTGGAGTTTGTGGAACCGCCCATGTGAGTCTGTGTGAGTGTGCCCATCTGTTTTCATGACAGCTTGTTATTACAGCCTCACCCTGTATGTGAGACTTTAAGAAGGGCCCTGTCTTATTGTGGGTGTCCCATACTTGGTAATTATACACATTTAATTTCCACTTGTGAGACAGCAGGAGCCCGTCAGCCCAATAATGGGTCCTAGCAGAGAGGCCAAGACAGATTGCGTTCATTTTCATCTTCATTTCATCATGTTTTGTTTCATATTCTTTGTGAAGAAAGAGGGCAGACATGTGTTTAGACTCGAGAATTATGCAAGCATTTGTCACTGTCTGTGTTAGTCTTTGTGATGGAAGAGAGAGATTGTAAGATAGGTTATGAATAGAAAAAAACAGGGGTATTATGATTGAGTATTTATTTGTCCATTCAGCCATACTTATGTATTCCCTCTGGCTCACAGCCCCAGTCACAATGCCTCCTTTACTGCTCCTGCACTATGCATTATTAAACCAGCAGAGCTGTAATCAATAGAGACGAAAACAATAAAGTGTGAGTGTGTGTCAGAGCGTGTTTAAGAAAATAATCTTTCTATGTGCCTCATATCTCTCTCTCTCTCTCTGACTCAGTCTAATGGGCTCATTTATCACTGTGAATAAATGCTATTTGCAAATTTATCTGCTATTTCTGCCAGTCTGTTAAATTACACTCAACCTCTCCAGGTTAACTTCGCTTGTTTTAAACATATCTATTTATATCTTCAATTTATGAAAAATGTATTCTTGTGTTTTTGCAATCAAGCGTGCTTCTGTGTGGCGTGTGATTCTGGATTAATTTGTGTTTGAACTAACATTCATAGCAGGCATTCCTGTTACTAAACAGATGAGTCCCCTTGCAGTGGCATAGATGCATCACTAATCCAAAGCCCATTCTGGGTAGCCTGATCGCTTGGTTTAAAGTCACTCCTCTTTTCCTGGTCGTTAGTTGTCTCCCTCCCTGGCCCCAACACAAACTCCTTAAGTATCTCTGCGACACCCAAACATGGAAACAGCCATAGTTTGCTTAATAACCAAAGGATATGTTTTTATCTAACACGTGTTTTCATCTCCCCCTGCTTTCAGTCCCACAGACAGTCGTTACGCCTCATCAGGCGAGTTGAGTCGAGGCAGCTCGCAGCTCAGTGAGGAGTTTGCTCCTGAGGATGGCGAAAGCTTGAGAGGCTCGGAATTCTACGATGAAAACGACTCCTATCATTCCTGCCACTCTTCTGTCAGCTACGGCAAAGAAGATTCCCCAGGTTGGGATGGGGAGGACCAACAAGGCATCTACAGCGATGAGGGAGGCTACCTCAAAGATGGAGGGGAAGAGGGGGCTTTGTATGACGAAGAAGATGGAGACATGTACGGGGAGGAAGGAGATTACAACTATGAAGATGAGGAGGACATGTCATATAAGGAAGATGAAGAAATGCATCCACTGGATGGCACACTCAGTGAAGACCAGGAGCCTCCCTATACCCCCACACCCACAAGCACTGCCCCCACCTTGATGCCCCCTTCTGATGGTCTTTCCTCCACGAGGCCACCATTGGAAAAGCAGGCATCATTGCATCAGCAGCGACTTGCCCAAGATCGGCCTCAGTCGCCCAGCACAGTTCCTGGTCTACCTCCGGTCTCACAGGACAACACACTGCACCCTTCTATTCCAGACTCCACTAAGCCTCCTTTTGCACCCACACATCAGGATCTCTCCATCACAACTACAACTACACCCACCCCCACAACTACATCACAGGTTTTAGCTCCAGACACCAAGCTTCTGGAGCCTGAGCTCAAATCTGAAGTGCCAAAGGAGGAGCCTCAACCCCCCGAGCACCCTCCATCAACAGAGAGTGTCCCCTTGGCTCCTGAAGAGAAGAAAGTGGAGCCTCCTGTTGCAAGGTGAACACTGTACACTTGTCAGCGTTACAAAGGAAAACAAATATGTTTCCTCCTAATGTAAACATTTTCCAGTTAAATTCTGTATACAGTTGTGCATATTATTTGTATAGATCTGCTTCAGATTGCAGCTAATAGACCTAAGGCCTAATAGAACACAGAAAACCCAGTAAAGGGCAAGAACAGTAAAGAATATCAGCCTGTCCCGATTAAGCAGTGTGATTTTAATAAATTAGCCAATGAAGTTTGAGCCTCTGTAATCATCCTAGAAGCTCCTTAACGTTCAACAAAGAGCTCATGTAAGTGGCCTGTTGGTTGCTCTGCTTGTGTGTTGTAGTAGGGTCATTGCTGGGGATGCTAGGTCACTACTCTTTACTGACACCTTTTTAATTTACCTAAAATCAAAAAAAAAAGGAAGCTAAGTATGTGTGGTCTCGAGTCCAAAGCCGCTTCCCTTTACATCAAAATTCCTTAAAATAAGGACAAAAGCCTACAAAAAATATTAGCCTACTCAACACCAGCACAAAACAACAAATTTTAAAAGTGAATACAGTGTTGTTATTCCCCAACCAAGCACTTACTGTACGCAGATAAAGTAACAGTATATAAATACAGTTTTGAACATTATATTTCTTTCTCAACCTATGTTTTAGCTTCCCAAAGAGGGAACTCATGGAACCTGGTCCTGCCAGAGCTAAGGCTAACTGGCTTAGACTTTTCAGCAGAGTACGGCTACAGCTACAAGAGGTACAGCCTGGATGTGTGTGTGTGTGTTCAGTTTATTTGTGTGGCGCACTTGCTTGCAGTCACTGCCAGGTGAATTCTTGCACTCACAGGAATGATTCTTAGAGTCTGGTTCTGTTGCTGCTCACTGACTGCCTTGTTGCATGAATCCCTGCATGTTCTCTGTATTTTTCCAGCTTTTGTTGACAGCCCTGTTATTTTCTCCGGTTTTCGGTCATAGCTGTGGATTATATTGTCTTGTGTTTGATAGTTTCTGTTTATCCCTTGTATTGTTTTTGCCATATCATTATTTTCTTTTCAGTTGTTTGCCATCCTCGTAGCGAATGCATGTAGTCCATTCTGATTACCCATGGCAGGAGCTGACTCGCAGGTGGGTGTGGCCAGTAGTTCGTGTTTATAAATCTAATTTGTACTGTATGTACTTGTATGGCTCAGAGATATTTATGGTGAGTCAAGACACACATAGGAAGCTGTTGCAAGCCTGTTAAGTGTAATTTTCAAAGCCTGGCATTTGTATCAATCAGGACTGTTTCTGCGTATCGTATGACGTTAGTATCAGTGCCGCGTGTCATTCTTTGAAGAACCAAGCTGACAAAGAACATGTCTTTCAATAATAGAGCAGATAGAATTAGAAAAATGATTACATGGATAGCCATCTGGCTGTAATCTTCTTCTACAATGATGCTCAAACACAGAACCCACTGCTGATATCAATAATCCCCAGAGTCACTAAGAAATACACACAGTGATATATATTTTTTCTCTCTCACACTTGTACTTTTTTTTTTTTTTTAACTTTTCTACTCTATTATAAAGTATAACTCCTGGGAACACCTGCAGTCATTGTGGTAACAGCTCATGTTTAAATCATCCATTATATTAAATATTTTTGCAAAGGAACATCACACAGTATGTCTTGACTTTGTAGTTCCAGCTGTAGTTCCCTTTTTTTTTTTCTGGAAGGCTGCCTTTCCCCGCATTTTCCATCTCATCTTGTTCTTTCTCCACAGGCCCGAGGAGAAAGTGTTGGCATCGCCTCTCTGCTTTTATCAGCTGGGTAAGTAACCATGATGCTGACATCTCTGCGGCTATTAAAAATCTATAACTTACCAACCAAAAGGACAGACCGGTGTCTTAATGCATTTATTTTGTAACTTATTCATGGTGTTCAGGTTCTCAGTACCAATAGTTAGCTGAAAAAACAGCTGATGTTTAATGTATGTTTTCTCTCTAGGATGGGAGGTGCTCTGTATAGTATTGACAGCATGCCAGACCTCAGGAAGAGAAAAGCAATGCCTCTGGTCAGCGATCTGGTGAGTTTCTGCACTAATCTCTTTATGTTGCCTTGACTAAGTGTTTCACATTTCCCAGATTCATCTATCACTCAGTTCAGCAACAGGCGATCTCATCTTCAAATGCTACTCCTGTTTTCCATCTAACTATATTTATTTACACGGTCTTTTCTTATATTCTACTACTTTTTACTCCTTATCTTCTCTGTCCTTTACTCCACTGCTTCCACTCTGCTAATAGCCAATGCATTGTTCTGCTGTTAAAGCCTGACAGGGCAAGAAGCAAGGCAGGGAGGCCAGTGGCAGGGGCCAGAGGTTTTCTCTGACTGACGTTGATGTCTGCCAGACGCTGTCATGTAGCAGACCTTTATTACCCCAATCCACCATCACTCCTATGCCTTTTTGACACTGCTTCATTACCAACACTGTGAAAAACATGAATACTCTGTAGACTTCTATTACTCGTGTGTAAATTCAATGTCTTTGTGTATCCTGCACCATTGCACCACGTGGAAAGCATTGTTTTCTACTCACTTTTCTTAAAATATAGACAGAAACACAGTATAATTCTGTGGAATTCAGTGGAAATAGAAGAAAACTACAACCCTATTCAGGTTTCGAGCACACATTGGTCAATCGGTTGCAAAGAGGGTGCTACACCAAAAGCCTCCCTGTGATTGCTACAGTCGCCCATAGGTTGCATGGAAGATGTCAACTCCTCTGCAAG
Source organism: Cichlasoma orientale (assembly GCA_034780415.1). Lineage (NCBI taxonomy): Eukaryota > Metazoa > Chordata > Actinopteri > Cichliformes > Cichlidae > Cichlasoma > Cichlasoma orientale. Next base: position 429,028 of record JAVDPK010001452.1, on the reverse strand, counting down.
CATGCGCTAAAATCTGAAAAAGTATGATGCATGTATAATTTGCCTTCAAAGTTAAAGTTGTGCTTTAGCCGCATTTTAAAAGGTGCAACTTTAACTTTGTACGCAAACAGTTTCTGTTTCTGGTTTGTGTCACACTTTCCAAAGTTTCAGTACCACTTGGAGAATAATTGGAGAGTGTTTGCAGACAAATCAGCAGCAATCTGTTTGCAACCAAAGTAACTGCAAGCAGGTTTTTGGTGCAGAAACTAATTTTTCTAAATATCACATCACTACATGACTGAAAAAATTGATACTGCTCCTTGTTAAATAAACCAGATTATCTTAGCTTAGTTTCAACTTGTGGTTTACACTTTGGTTCAACAAATGAAGCATAACGTACTAGTTAGAGCTGTAGATGTGCTAGTTTGTCACCTTTGGACAGATCCGTGCTAGCTGCTGTCTATAGTGTTTGTCTTTACTGCCCAAGAGTGATTCAGTCTTCTCATCTAACTCACAGCAAGAAAGCAAATAAGCATATTTAGCATACGATATGTCATATTGCTGCTTTGATGCCAGATCACATTGTGCAGTGGGAGCTAACATAATGCTGACACTTATATCAGCTGCCAGTCAAAGCTCAGCGCCATACTCTCAAACACCCACCATGCACTGACAGGCAGGTGCACCTCTTTCATCATTCTCTTTTATACACAGACATACACACACACACACACACACACGCACACACAACTTGTCAGAGTGCCTGTTATTGATTTATGGGAATGGGATACTGCCTGAATGAGTAGTAAGTATTATTTCATTCATGTATCAAATACTGAGTTGGAATTGCATCAGTGATTTTCTTCAAGTCTTTTCCGTCCTTAAAAATCTCAGTCATCGTGTTCGATTCTCTTCATTTCCCAGTAGTTTCATTGTTGTTTAAATCACAAAACCACCATATATGCATAAGAAGTGCATCAATTTCTCATCAACTCTTGTATTTTTGATTCTCCGTGGAATTTTTTTCTCCTTTGTTGCCTTTTCCTAATAATAAATTTCTCCCTTTTTTCTCCCATCTTCGCTTCACTGCCTCAGGCTATGGTGAGTAGCACACCATTTGCTAAAGAAACATCTGCAGTAGGTTATGAAGATTTACTAGGTTTTTTTAGTACCAACAAATTGGTCACTCTAAACAAAAGGATTCACTTTAAATTCTGCAGCTGTCATCTCCAGTTTGTTGCAACTCTTCAGAAAAACAAGGCCAGACAAATAGTAATAGTGCACAGTGTGCATTGCTGTGAGATTGCACTGAGATTTATCTTGATATAAAAATTTATTAAATGTGGGAGCTGAGAGAAACTGATCCTTCTTCTTCTTCTGTCACACAGTCCTTGGTCCAGAACTCCAGGAAGGCAGGCATCACCTCAGCCCTGACATCAAGTACCCTGCATAACGAAGAGCTGGTCATCCTCATTTATATTCTTTAATGAAATTATATCACATACTGACGAAAAGTAATTTGAGGAGGTCCTCGTTCATGCTGACATTAGGCATATCTTTTTGTACCCTTGTAGAAGAGTCATGTCTACAAGAAGACTCTCCAGGCCCTCATATATCCCATTTCCTGCACCACCCCACACAACTTTGAGGTGTGGACAGCTACCACGCCCACATACTGCTACGAATGTGAGGGACTCCTCTGGGGTATTGCTCGCCAGGGCATGCGCTGTACTGAGTGCGGAGTGAAATGCCACGAGAAGTGCCAGGATCTGCTCAATGCTGATTGTCTGCAAAGTAAGAGAACTGTTGGGAAACATCACTCCATTTCATCCCCAAAGCACTAATGAAGAGATGTGACCAGATTACAAATGTGGCGATGTAATCTAAATTTAGCAACCCATGGATTTTGCTTATCTGGGAGGCTATACTGTACGTGCATTGGGTAAATTGTTTAGTTTTTAGCACCTATTTATGTGGTGAAATATTTTTTGTTTGCGTTCTTGCTTAGATAGATAAAAGGATTCATAAGACGCACGAATCTTTATAGTAGGGCTATTGCCAGAGCCATCCAAAGGGGAAAAAATGTATTTTCAGAAATTTTTGAGTTCACTGGTTTTGGTAGGTTATGTTTTTTTAACTGTTTCCACCAACATTCCATCAAAGACAGAAACGCTGTGGTTCAGGTCAGATGAATTAAGAAGAGGTAGTAAGCCACTGATTGGAAGGTCCGTTGTTTGATTCCTGGCCCCGAAGTGCACATGGGGAAGGAACTAAATCCATGCCCTAAATGCATCCATCAGTGGTAGATAAAGCATGTGAATGCATGATTGTGCGAATGTGGCTTTGAGAGGTCAATAAGATTGGAGGAGCACAAATAAATAATAGTCCAATTATGATTACAGACATGAGAGTGGTATCAGTGAGAAAAAGGATAGCATAAAATATCCTTTTGCTGACTTTCTGTTTTAGACTTATTGCTGTGTCATTTCTATTTTTTTTATTAATAAGAGAAAATGAGAAAATCTAGTCCATTTATTTTCTCTTCTGTCTATTTGTCAGTGCCAAGCATAGAGTCTTCCTCCCTCCTCCTCCTCTTCTTACTCCTACGTTCCTATTTTCCTTGTTTTCTTGAGAGGATATTACAAGCCATTTGTCTTTTCTTGTCATCCACCTCTCTCTTTCCATCTTTTTCACTCACCATTTTATAGCTCTGCAAAAGCATCCTCCTATAATCCATGAAATATATCAAAGTTTTTATTGTAGCATTGTAGTATTAGTTTGAAATGGTCTGATAAATTGTAGAAATTTATCCACCATGATTTTGCAGTCAACAACCCGAAGCTCACTTCTCTCAAACACATCTCATATGGCACAATTTCTGTTTTTGTTTACATATCTAATCCTTTTATTTCTCACTTTTCTTGCAAACCAGGAGCAGCAGAGAAGAGCTCCAAGCATGGTGCGGAGGACCGAACTCAGAATATCATCATGGTTCTTAAGGACCGCATGAAGATCCGTGAGAGGAACAAACCTGAGATCTTCGAACTCATTCAGGAAGTGTTCACTGTCCCCAAGTCCACCCATGTCACCCAGATGAAGCAGATCAAACAGAGTGTGCTCGATGGCACCTCTAAATGGTCGGCCAAGATCAGCATCACAGGTGCGGTTCAGTACAGTAGCTTTGATTGGAGCCGGCCAACATGGTCAGCATCAAAGTCAGAGGAAACAGCAAGTCAGGTGTTTGTGTCTATAAAAAGCGACAAGCTGCTGTTTGTATGCAGGGAACACAAGGTGGTGTTTATGGGGCAGTAGCACAGAAGGTCAGATGAATTAAGAGGCATCTGTTTGCATCCAAACATGCACACATACACCCACTGGCTGACCGGCTTTGCATTTTTTTTCTTCTTCCTAGTCTTGTGTGCCCAGGGTTTACAAGCCAAGGATAAAACTGGCTCCAGTGACCCTTATGTAACCGTCCAGGTTGGAAAGACGAAAAAGAGGACCAAGACCATCTATGGCAACCTCAACCCCGTCTGGGAGGAGACGTTTAATTTGTGAGTCACGACCTTTTTGAGAAAAAAAGAACTTTAGTTGTATGGTTAATCTTAATTAAATAAACATCTTTAGATTTTTTTTAAGGCTTAGTAATTTTGTTTACGCTTGAAGAATATGATACACATGAGTCACTGTAGTAATCTGCTCTTCTTGTCTAACTGCCAATTTACCTACTATATTTAGTAGCTGTGGCTCACTCTCCGGTTCTGTCTACGTAGTGAATGTCACAACTCTTCAGATCGCATCAAGGTGCGAGTGTGGGATGAAGATGATGACATTAAGTCTCGTGTGAAGCAGAAGTTCAAGCGAGAGTCCGATGACTTCCTCGGTCAAACCATCATTGAGGTCCGCACTCTGAGCGGAGAGATGGATGTCTGGTATAATCTGGGTCAGCTGGATTTACAGCACTCCTCTTACACCATATACTGCCCTGCTCAACATACTGTATCTCATCATTCATTTGTAAAGCCAAAGCAAACCTGGTGACTGTGTTTCTGTATGTTTTGTGCTCTTCACAGACAAGCGTACAGACAAATCAGCCGTGTCTGGGGCTATCCGCATGCACATAAGTGTAGAGATCAAGGGAGAGGAGACAGTTGCTCCATATCACGTTCAGTACACCTGTCTGCATGAGGTAAACTCAGGTTTTGTTTGTAAATGTACACGCCTTTAAAGAGGGTGAATGCTTCTCAACCTCTTTGCTTGAATACAACTTTGAGTTCCTAGTAGTTTGAGCATGCATTTTGTCAGATTATACTTTGTCTCCTATTTATGCGCCTTAGGCAAATATAATTTTTCCACACAATAGGCTGCCTTAAAAAAAAGAAAATAATGAGAACAGGTAAATGACTTCTACCCTGAAAAAGGGTTTCCTCTGTTTTACTGCAAATATTTATGTCTGTACTTTCAATGAGCGACAGATCCGACATTAAGACTCCAGCAGTTATTTAATTGCTTGTCTGCATAACAGTGTGCACAAAATATAGACTGCTTCCCTTTATGTGGTCTGAACTGGATGGGAACCATTGCACTGCACACAGCTGGAAGATTAGGCCATGGCAAATTAGGTTTATAAGAATCTTTGAATTTATTAAAACTTCTGTTATAAGTGTATACTACCTTGTGAATGTGTGTGCACCTCTGTGCCAAGCTGTCCTAATGAACCAAGCTAAACCCTGTTCATTTACTTGGCTGATGCTCATTTCAATAATTGAGTCTAGCAGGTTTGTCAGAGAAACTCGAGAGAATTTTCTCCAAGCATGTGATCCCAGTGTACTTCAGACCCAGCCACACCATAAGGAAAACTGGTTCATCCCAACGATAAGCTGTGCTTCAGGTGACCTCAATAGGTCACTTGATAGAGTGGGGCAAGGTCTCACAGTGGGTTCACCTGAAACCCCTAATGTTAATGACCTATGCATTTTTCCACACCTTGGCTCATTTGATTATGGACATGAATAATAGTGGGTCAATGACCACCTCCACGGGGCCAACCCCCACCAGGACTTAAATACCAGGGACTCTCCATTATTTGGTTTTAGAACTGAAGAAGCCTCTTGAATTTCTCATCCAAGTGAAATGTCTTCAAAAAGTCCAGTCGCTTTTTTTTTTTCAAGCACCAGAGGCTACCATGACCTTGATGATTGAGAACCTACACAGACATATTCATCAATTGAGCCATTCCAAATTATACTCGAGTTAGTCCTCTGCTTTAGTCTACAAAGACAAAGGCAACTTCCAGCAGCAAAGACATCACACGCATATTTCTGCTCAGGGTCTGTGCAGAAAATTCTGCTGATTGATTGTAGGCCAAGCCCAACTTTGTATGGAGTCATTACTCAGTCCATTACTCATAGCACATTAGCTGACCTTAACTGACAAATGGGCACTGTTATTGCCTCACATAAGTGCCCATAAACCCACTCAGAATATTTTACAGTGGTGTGAGGTTTTATGGATGAGACAGCACCTTGTGTTGGCCTCATAATGTGGGTTTATGGCTTTTTATGCAGCAGAGCCAATAGACACAACAGCTTGGGAGGTTATAATGTGCTCCGTCTTAATAGGTGAACTGTTTACAACCAAGTGATAAACGCTTGAATAACCATTTGAATTGTTTTGACGCTTTCATAATGTTTTTTTTCCAGCATCTTTTCTCTCTTTCCTTCTTCTCTCATATTGCCTTGTGTTTTCTTTCCTTTAGAATCTCTTCCATTATGTGACGGATATCCAGAATAATGGTGTGGTGAAGATCCCTGATGCCAAAGGTGATGATGCATGGAAAGTGTACTTCGAGGAGACTCCCCAGGAAATTGTAGATGAATTTGCTATGCGTTATGGAGTGGAGTCCATCTACCAGGCCATGACGTAGGTTCCCATCTGAATATTTGACTCCAGAATGTCAGTTTTCATAAGAAAGGCCCGCCTGTTGGAGTCAACATGTCTTCCAATCCAAATGACAGTATCAGTCATTTGTGCAGGCCCTGAAATACGACCTCTATGAGCATTTCATAAATGAGCTCTCCTACCTGTGGCATCAATTCAATGTAATTCAATTTTATTTATATCGTGCCAAATCACAACAAACAGCCGCCTCAAGGCACATTATATTGTAAGGTAAAGACCCTACAGTAATTACAGAGAAAACCCAACAGTCAAAATGACCCCCTATGAGCAAGTACTTGGGGACAGTGGGAAGGAAAAACTCCCTTTTAACAGGAAGAAACCTGTAGCTCAGGAGGTAGACTAGTAATCTAGTAATCTATCAGTTGGAAGGATGACTCAGGCCAAAGCTGTTCCAGTTGGCATTCCAAAGCATCCGAAAGCAAAATACTGAAGTGCTTGTGTGAATAAGGAATGTTTGAGCGCTCAAGTACTCAAATAAAACGTTATATAAGAAACAGTTTCTTTATTTATTGTTTGAATTTTTCCGGTTGCATCTAATGCCATTTAGTCCACAGAGACTTTTCAGAAATCAGAGGAAATTCATATTTACGTATTTTTTCAGGGTTTGCTGGAGAAACCCGAACACGCTATTCACACGCACTTTTGTCTGCAGCTGCTAGAGGTCGCTCAGTTTCATTTTAAAACGTAGATATTGGTCACAAAACGAGCCTGCAGAAATGACCGATGAGTTTGTTTTTCAAGGAGGACAGGCTCGTGTGAGTGCGGATTGTTTATATGCATTAAGAGGCTGTTAATATCCAGCATTTGCTTGTCCACCTCTCATTTGCAGACATTTTGCCTGCTTGTCATCTAAGTACATGTGCCCAGGTGTGCCTGCAGTGATGAGTACCCTGCTGGCAAACATCAATGCCTACTACGCCCACACCACCCAGGCAACCAACAACGTCTCTGCCTCTGACCGCTTTGCTGCTTCAAATTTTGGGGTAATTATTAATAATTATAATTATTAAAAATCGTATTATAGTAATATTTACTCATTTGCCCCCAAATGATTGCAATGCCATGGATTCTCTGTTATTTCACACTTGTAGCTTTATAATTTTTACTCTATATATTAAGCTGTGTGTTGTGCCTGCTGCATGTTTAATCACAGAATCTGTTAGCAAGCATCTTCTATTACCCACAGAAAGAGCGATTTGTCAAGCTCCTAGATCAGCTGCACAACTCTCTGAGGATTGACCTGTCTATGTACCGGGTAAGGTTGCTCATATTATCTTATATAATTTATTCTGGCATTTAAGTAATGATTCTCTGTCTCCTTACATGTCTCTCTTTATCAGAAGCAATATGAGAAGGCAAATGTGTTAATTAGAGTGACAGCTCCTCGGAAACATGCACAGACACATTCAGGAAACCATGAACACCCACACAGGGCTTACTGGCACTGAAAATTGTGTGACCGTGCTGGATCTTGCCCACAGACACACACAAAAAATCACTGAACAAGGACAGGTGTGAATTCATGTATTGTGGCTCATTATTTCTGATTTTTTTTCTGTTTGTTTGTTTGTTTGTTTGTTTGTTTGTTTGTTTTACCTGGTTGCAGAACAACTTTCCAGCCAGCAGTCCTGAGAGACTGCAGGACCTCAAGTCCACAGTGGACCTCCTCACCAGTATAACCTTCTTCAGAATGAAGGTACAGTCCCTTCCTCTTTCACCATTTGTTCAATATTTTTTCCTGTATTTTATACAGTTAACACACTGAATTGGTGCTATATAAAGAAAATTTAATTGAATTGAAGTACCAGAAATGGAGGGAAGCCTACAAACTAGCTCAGCTTTCTTCACATCGTATACCAAAGGCCCTCCCAATTTGACTGTCCATTTAAGCTGAAGAATATCCCATCTTTCCCACTGATATGTCAGTGCTGCTGTTGCCCTGCATCACTGCCTGATGTTTCAACCCTTCCACCCCCACACGGAGGCTCCGGGGAGATATTTAGCTTTATCCCCCCCAATTTTATATGTTGCATATTTGAGGAAGCCCTGATGCCAAAATTTAACTATTTTCTGCAACTGTAATAAATCAGTAATTTCAAGTGTGAGGTGTGTGACTGAACTAATTAATGAGCCAGCTGTTGGTCCAGTTAAACTGTCTCTCTGGTTTTTGTGCATGTGTTTAGGTCCAAGAGCTCCAGTCGCCACCCAGAGCCAGTCAGGTAGTGAAGGACTGTGTCAAAGCCTGTCTCAACTCCACCTATGAATACATCTTTAATAACTGCCATGAGCTGTACAGCCGCGAGTATCAAGCAGACCCGGTAAGAAGCTGCAGCAATGGTGTGAATGTCTGCGCAGGTGTCAGTGAATGTGTCTTTTTTTTCCCCTCTTTTTCAAAAAAATTCAACTTTGACTTTACCTTTTTTTTTGACATGACCATAGTAAAGTACAAAAAAGTGAAGCATTATTAGCACACTGCTACATACATGTACTAGACTTCAATAATATATGGAATCAAATGATTGCAAACAATTAAAATAACTACAGATTCTTAGTGGTTTTCTGTGCAGCTGTGACAATATCTGATGTCCTCCAAGAACATTTTAAATTTCCTTTAGAGATTCTTTGAGTTTAATTTTAGCAGTAAAGTGCAGCAAGATGTGTTTAGTTATCCTTTGTTTATGTTTTGGACAAAACTCAGAGTCCATTTTTTCCTCAGTTTATGTTTTTGTTTGGATAGACTTGATCTTAATTTAGTTGATGCCTTTCTGGTTGCTCATTGTTACCAAGCGAAATATATAAACTTTATATATTATATATTATATTTCATTCAGTGGCAAAGGCATTGAAGTTTAACTTTTGCTGTAGATTTCCAATGATTGATGAACCTTTCGCTTTCTTTTAACTTCAGTCTGATTCTAGCTCCCTAAAGCAAAATGCAGGATTAATCATGGCCCAACCCCAATCACAGTTTTCACACCTGTGCTGTTAAGTCCATTTAAATTGAACTCTGGTTCATTTTCCCCCTTGGTGCGGTTCGCTTGTGCAGATGTGAGCATGGTAATTGCACTTGCACCAAATCAACCACAACGAGACCCATTCGAGGTGGTGGTCTTGATCCAGTTCCAAATGAGCTCCACATTTGAGCTAAACGCCTTCTGACAGCCAGTTATGCTTTGCTTTCTGGGATGCAGCAGAGTACCATAAACCTGCAGTGTACACAAACTATAGAATATTGGATGACTGTGGAGTAAATTTGCCGTATTATCCTCCAGTCCGGAATACACCACCTTCTTCTTACAATTGCTTTTGTTCCTCCTGCCGCAGACATACTGAATGTGGCCAATAAGCAGACTGAATGTTTTCACATGTCACATAGTGACACATTTTGGTTCATTTAGAGTTTTCTCTGTGAGAAAAGAAGCCAATCCAGGAGAAAAAGCTACAAGTTTACAAACTCAAAACAAAGAGTAAATGAACTGTAGGTGTGAGAATGCAGTTAGTGATCATATCAGCAGTTTTACTCAGAATTTATCAGTCCAAAGAGAATATTTACATTTTTATATTTCTTGTACAAAAGGATTTGTTCTTCTCATTAGTGTACTTTCTTTACTTGATTTCAGTTTTGTCCTCATTTCATATATAACATATGCTGTGACACTTGCATGTGTGTGTGTGTGTGTGTGTGTGTGTGGTAAGTTCATCTCTTAGTCTAGTTAAGCCAGGCTCTTCCATTCATCACTCCTGTAGCTGATTTCAGCAGGGATTTCTAGAACTTGCTTTGAGCCCTCATTAAAGCACCAGCCCAATTCAGACTCCCCCATGAATTTCAAATAAGCATTTTTCTCTTTGAATAAAACATTTCATCCTGAGGGACTTTGCTATATTTTGTTGAAATCTCTGCAAGATCATTCTTCACTCTTCAAACCCTGCGGCACCCAGCTTAGTGTTTTGTTTTTTTTTTCAGCACATCTTCAGCTGTTTCAAAGAAGTCGACCAGACAGTTGACATTCGGAGTCTGTTTAAAGCTGTTTGAGCAGCAAGTGTTTAATATGTATGAGTTGTTGAATTAACGACACAGTCAAGATTTCGCTCTGAAAAAAAATTCTCCCCCATTCAGACAATAAAAAACATTATTAGTAAAACTCACATTAAGAGTACTAAATGGTCGCACAATTACAAGACTTTGCCAGTTTTTGGATTCTTCGGTTCTTATCGTGGTGATAAGAACTGTAGTGTGGTTTTAAAAACCTGGTAAAAAAAATACATTTATCTGCAGATTTTGCAGCTTGGTGTTTTTTGCCAAAAGGGGCGGTGTCTTACAAATAAGCAACAGGCAAAACTTTCCTCAGAAAGTCACTGTTATGATTCATTATAACTCTTCTTATGTCATTGCTTTCCCAGGCCAAGCAGGGTGCCGTGCCTCCAGAGGAGCAAGGACCCAGCATCAAAAATCTCGACTTCTGGTCCAAATTTATCACACTTATTGTCTCTATTATTGAGGAAGACAAGAACTCTTACACTCCTTGCCTAAACCAGTATGTCCCTATATTTTCTGCATGCCCATTTTACCTTTGTATTTACTTTTTTCCCCCTCCTACAAACAAAAACAGAATTGTTTTAATGACATTTTAATGCAATATAGTTTCTTTTAGTGCCATTAAAACTGCACTCCTTTCCCAGTTTCATATTTATGTTCTCCTTCTGCATCCAGATTTCCTCAGGAGCTCAATGTGGGTAAAATCAGTGCTGAAGTCATGTGGAACTTATTTGCTCAGGATATGAAGTATGCAATGGAAGGTGAGTGCAAATAGATCATACAGCGTCTGAACTGACTGTCAAAATCCCGCAGACCACATAGTATTGTGCTGTAGTATTTAAAGTGCATCACCATGCAAAAACACACAAGAGAATATAATGTGGTTCATATTCAGAGGATTGAATTGAATTTCTACTGTTTGTATTTTTTGTTTCATTTCCAAGGACTTGTAAATATTTAGAGAAACAACCCTCCTCTGCAGGTAGTCTGATGCGCTGGTTATTGGCCTTAGTGGTGCTCCCACTCAGTATATGCAAATGGATATTAAAAGGACTGTTAAACTCTCTTGAACAAGTAGACTACAGTCATACGCAGACTGTATGCTATGTTTTAAAAAATAGCAACAAAATGCACTTCTTATATTCTTATTCTATATTCTGATAAAAATATCCTGCATATGCATGCTAAGCTTGGTTCTGATAACTGAAAAACAGAGAATTAGATCTAGAATAAACATTTTGCAAAAACCCAAAGGGAACGCTGACAAACATATCCCAAACACAAACTCCTCCTGGAAAAATATGTGTTTTCTCCTTTTTATAGAACATGAAAAAAATCGCTTGTGCAAGAGCGCAGATTACATGAACCTGCACTTCAAGGTCAAGTGGCTATACAACGAGTACTGCAAGGACCTACCCTTTTTCAAGAGCAGAGTGCCTGAATATCCTGCGTGAGTAGCATCTTGTTTTGTAGAAACACGCGCATCCATAAAAGTGAAAAGAAGTCAAAAAGAATCATATAATATATTTTTGGAATGCTAGAATTTAGTTTGCAACTATCTAAACTGTCGCTCCCCGTAGGTGGTTTGAGCCATTTGTCATTCAGTGGCTGGATGAAAACGAGGAAGTGTCTCGTGACTTTCTGCATGGCGCTTTGGAGAGAGACAAAAAAGATGGGGTAAAAGTTTCCAGCTCTCTTCCTCCTTATCTCTCCTTCAGCCCTCTTGAAACGCTGAGTCGCTGTTATTCAAGTAGAATTATTGTAATCCATCCTTTGTACTTTCTCTGTCACAGTCAAAGTTATCATCCAAAGTTTCATTCCCACTCCTGCCATGCCTCCCACACTCTCTGCTCTCTCCCCTGTGTTCTTCAAATACTAAAATAGACGGCGTGGACACAGCAGCACAGACACGGGTTCTTGGGAAGTTTTTAAAAAGAGTGACTGAGACTTGCATATGCTTAAAGCATACGATGATTCTGTTACAGCAGGACATTGTAAATTAATGGCCTTATTCCAGAGGGTTGACTGCAGAAAAGCTGTCCTCACCTCATTACCCAGACTCCCTGGAGTAGCACCTACACATTCACCTCTAGCCAATTAAGAACCAGGCAGTAACCAGCAGCCAATTACAAGGAGACAGACAGGAGCTCCCACCTGTCACTGGATGGCTGTCTAACTGTCTGTACGGCTGGCTCTGAGAGGTCAGAAACTCTGTAGAAGCAGTGAAATATATCAAAGGTCCAGTTTAATATAGCAGCTAATGGTCCGTCTGTATGGTCTTAGATGGCAAGGTCACATCTTGCAAAATCTCCTTTGACTCCTTCTCACCTGCTGCCTTACTCATCCCCTTCTCATATCTTTTCTGCCCTGCAGTTCCAGGTCACATCAGAACATGCTCTGTTCTCCTGTTCGGTGGTGGATGTGTTTTCCCAGCTCAACCAGAGCTTTGAGATCATCAGAAAGTTAGAGTGCCCAGATCCGCAGATTGTAGGACACTACATGAAGCGGTTCGCCAAGGTAGATTTAGTGTAATTGTAATTTGCAGGTTATTCATCGTTCACAAAATCAAAATGCAACAAGTTATTTTTCTGTACATGTTACAACACTTTTTATTTCCTGATCATTTTTCCTTTTTTCTTTTTGTTGTTATTGTTCTCCAGACCATCAGTAATGTGCTTCTGTCCTATGCTGATATAATCTCCAAGTTGTTTGCCAACTACGTCACCATGGAGAAAGTGGTGAGTGGCCAAAGACATAATGACTCTATGTGGTTTTCAACAGAGTCAGATGACCTCCTTTTATTCTTTCTGAAGAAAACCACCAGCAAACCTTTCTAAGCTAATTTGTGTGAACAAAAAATAAACGTAAAAAAAATGCTTTAATGTTTCGGACGTACATGTGCCCTCTCATTTTTAGCCCTGCATCCTGATCAACAACATCCAGCAGCTGAGGGTTCAGTTGGAGAAGATGTTTGAAGCCATGGGTGGAAAAGATGTGAGTGATTCTGCTCCACTCTTGAACAGCCAGTGTTTCAACTGTTTTATAATTTACACACAGATGTCCTGTTTGGTGTTCCTAATCCTACTATATCAACTGTATGTCAGTTATTATTATTTTTGATTTTTACTGCATGGTGGACATAGTCATCTTCTCACTACATTTTTCTCCTGGGGGCTGCTATCAGTCTGTTGACTGTTATATGTGTATCTGTGAGTACTCACCTTCCTCAGTGATCAGCTGTTACCTGTATGAGGCTGATCAGATGGCTGGCCACCAAACAGCTGGTAGCCTAGCCCAGCTAGCAAGCGACACTTCCAGCTGTGGATTTTACTCCGTCACTGCTGGCCTTCGCTCACCAGCGAATTCTTGTCTCGGTTGAACTGCTTCAATTTCGCGCAGCACATTAAAGGTTCCACCCACATCAGAGGCCACACACTGGATCTGGTTTGCTCTAAAGGCATAACTCCTTCCAATCTGCAGTGCGTGGACCTTGCTGTCTCTGACCACCTGGCTGTCTGCTTTTCTGTTCCTGTTCTTCTGCCTAGGCTGTGCACCAAACATACCATCAAATATAGGAACATCAAGACTATCAGTGCATCAGCCCTGAACAACCTGATAGCAACCCATGTGGTCTCTTTTACCTGCTCTGCCCCGTGGTTTACGATGAAACTTCGTGCTCTAAAGACCGCTGGCCGCCAACTTGAGAGGCTCTACAAAAGATCTGGCCTCACAGTTCACCTAGAGGCTTATATAGATCATGCAAGGTCTTACAAAGCTGCTCTTTCCCAGGCCAAGACTCATTATTGCTCTTCCCTCATTCACCAACAGCAAAGACATCCCAGACTGCTGTTCTACACCATCAACTGGCTACTTCGCCCCATATCAACCTCCATACCTTTGGGGACAGAGCCTTCAGTGTGGCAGCCCCCACCCTCTGAAACTCTCTCCCTTCTGAGCTCCACAACGCCCCATCACTGGACTTTTAAGAAACTTTTGAAATCTCACCTGTTCAAAAAGGCCTTTAATCGCTAGTTAGTTTTTTTTTATTTATACTTTTGTTTATTTACACTCTTGAGTTTCTCGAAAGGTGCTGTATAAATCTAAGTTAGTATTATTATTATTTTATTGCATAGTGACTTTGTGCGTTTTCATTTTTGTACTTTAGTTGTGTGTTGAAGCTAGTGATATCCTGAAAGACCTGCAAGTTAAACTCAACAACGTCATGGATGATCTCAGCAGGGTCTTTGCTGTCAGGTAGGAACACACATTCGTACACAAGTAAACACTACAGACGTAGCTGCTGTAGTGCATATTCATTAAAAGCTTCTCCCTGTCTTCCTCGATAGTTTCCAGCCTCATATTGAGGAAAATGTTAAGCAGATGGGAGACATCTTGGCTCAGGTTAAGGGAACCTCTAATGTGGGAAATGCCAGCAGCGTGGCCCAGGATGCTGACAACGTCCTGCAGCCAATCATGGAGTTCCTGGACAGCAAGTGAGTCAATCTGCAATTTAAAGCGATTCCCTATTTTTGAAGCAGTTTTCAGTGTTTCTCACTGACTGCCTGATTGACTTGCAAATAGAAAGTTTGAACAGCAGGTGGCTGGGGCTGCCACGCTCACAGCTAGAGCTATTACTGCTCATTGACATCATCAAAATCAAAGCGTAGAAAAAACCGACTGAAACCTCTGAGCACTCAGCAGACAGAGCTTTTGTCATTTTGTGAATACACTAATGTGAACATTTGAAACGTTGAGCCTGTTTTATACAATATATGGATAAAGGTTTTGGGTCATACCTTTTAATCTTTGAATTCAGGTGTTTTCAGTCCCATTGCCACAGGTCTATAAAATCAAGCACCTAGCTGTGCAGACTGTCTTCACAAACATTTGTGAAAGAATGGCTCGTTTTAAAGAGTTCACTGAATTCGACCGTGGGACTGTAATAAGATGCCACCACTGCAACAAGTCAGTTTGTGAAAATTTTTCCTCCCTAGATATTCCACGGTCGACTGTAAGCGGTTTTATTGCAAAGTGGAAGCGTTTAGGGACCACAACAACCCTCGTCCTAAAGGTGTGATGTGTAGGTGGCCCAGTACTTTTGTCCATAGAGTGTATGAGGAGCCACCAACGTAACAGTACATATATAAAAACATGAACACTCCGCTTAACGTGATTGTGTAAATGTGAGGTTAAGGCTCAGCAAGACACACAGCAACTGTTATACTTTTGAGTCCCTCATCATTTATGGATTGTGAGCCAGAAATATTACACAGCATGCAAATTTCTTACCGTGGGAATGATTTGAAAATGTCCAGGACTTTATGTGACTCTGAATAGTAAAAAAAAATATTGAAATTTTCCAAATTCTGACAAGGTTCTTTTACCTCATTAAGGTATTTCTCTTTTTTGTATTACCTTCTTTTCTTTTCGAGTGAACAGTGTTTGTTCCCCCTCTGCTGCCTAATACTTACCTCTCCTTTCTTTCTCGTGTCTCTCCCTTCTCCTGCCAGCCTGACTTTGTTTGCTAAGATCTGTGAAAAGACTGTGCTGAAGCGCGTGTTGAAGGAGCTGTGGAAGCTGGTGATGAACACCATGGAGAAGACCATTGTTCTGCCACCGCTCACAGACCAAACGGTAAGAGCAGATAGAAGTGTAAATGCACATACGAATACACACAAAATACACACTGTGAGTTTGGATTTTTTTTAAATAAACATAAACATGACAAGGATCTCTTTTACAAAATGTTTACTGATTATTTTAGTGTCAGTGTAAATGTTTCTATGAACATAAATGAACATTTTATATGTTCATATGGTGACCACTGCAATGAATAAGACAGCAGAAAACACGATTTACCAAGTGTGTAGCCTACACATGCACAAATATGTGCTCACAGTCACCTCTTACTGCCAAGGCAACATCAAAAGAAAGAAAGAAAGAAAGAAAGAAAGAAAGAAAGAAAGAAAGAAAGGAGGTGGAGAATGAGAAAAGGGAATAAAAATGCAGACATTTTGTGTGTTGCAATTCAAAATGGCCCAGCTATAAACAAAAGATCAAACAGTTTTTGCATCACATCTACATCCTATCCTCTTCCCACCCCCTGCACACAGTATATTCAACATTGCCCCTCGGTGCCTTCATTCATCCGAACAATCAAGATGAAACCCTTAAAAAGCGAAAGGAAAAAAGGATTGCACCATATCATTCTAACACCAGCTCATGGCTGCTCTCCAGTATGTCAGTTATTTGGAGAGATTCCTGATTTATGAGCAACTCGCATCAGAGTTGCAGAAGAATCTTAGCCTAAAGGATCTGGCCCACTTCCAAAAAAGAATCACACATTTTGGAAAGCAGCCTCTCTTTTTTTTGTTTGTTTTTGATATATGTGTTATTTATGTTTGGTTATTGACTAAAGAGCCTCATATCACTGATAATAAAGTGTTAATCTGTGGTTACTATTACCTTTACTGGTTCAATCACAGGAGACAGCCTGAGAAAATACTAAGTTGCTAATGTGTGCCAAAACTGCACAGTCACATCGACAATGACAGTTTCTTCATGTGAAGTTGCTGAAAGTTAAACCCCAAGAGATGCTGCTGTAATGAATTAACTTAGCCTGCTCAGGTCTCTATCTGTACTTAGTCCAGGCTCTAAACAGGTGTCAGTTGCTCCACGTCCCTCCAGGCCTGGGGCCCAAACTTGTGATTTTGATTGATGTGGGGCTCTTTGCAGCTTGACTGACCCTTCTCTCTGGTTGTTGTTGTTGTGATTACTATTACATCCTGCTCCCACCGCTCTCCCTCCACAGATGATTGTAAGTACAGCACTCCTGCGTGTTTGTCTGTCTGTCAGTCCACGGTGGTCAATTTCTCTGCTATATGTGGCTGCGATCGTCCCCTGTTTTTTACCCTACATCACACTGTCTGCCTTATCACTACCTCACCTCTTTGATCTGTCTCATGTCTCCTCTTTTCGCTTCTCTCCTCCAAGTCTGTCTCTCGTTTGAGAAGACAGAAGCATGGTGCATTCCTAGCTAGTTCTAATAGGTCCCGCCCTCCTCAGCAGTCTTCACCAATTAGCGCCCTACCCCCCCCCCCTTTTTTTTTCTGCTGTCTCGTCTTCATGAGCACTCTCCTCGAACAGGAAGTGGTACTCCTCTTTTGTGCCTGATGTTGGCTTGTTTCTTGCATTGAGTCCTTTTATTGGGACCCTGGTGAGGTGACTCTGATCTCGCGGTAGCTTGGTATCTACAGTCCCGACCCAAACCCAGCACCCCTTTTCCGCCCTTCTAATCCTCTAACCCCGCTGTCCCCACCTTTCCTACCTGTTTGAACTGTGTCCTGCCTTCCTACCCCCTACTGTGGGTTTGTTGCTTGCATCTGATCTATTTCAACACTGCAGTCTTCTCTCAGTATATTGTACGACACTGTACTGCACTGTATGTCTCTGCAGACCTGTCCTGTTGGTCTCTTCTGGTTTGGTTTCATGTTCTGTTGTTACTGTAATTATGATATTATAAATAGTCCTGATGCGACTTCTTACAAAGGTTTATTGATTTGGGTTCATGTTGTGCAAACGAGACACCAGGCTTGTGCCCTTAATGTCTTCAAACTCAGGAAGCAGGGCTTTCTCGTAGTTTGACCCACAAATATTAAAAAAAAAATACAGTTTTAGTAACTTCAAATAAATTAATTGTGGGTTTTTTTGGCCAGTCTTGGAAGCTTCCATAAAGATACAGGCTCCAAAGTGGCACTTTGGATGGAAGTTATTGCACAGAGCTAATAATGCTGAATAATTATTTGTTTTTCAGCATTTTCTCTTCAAAAGAAAAGTTAATTTGGGGGGGGGGGGGGAGACATTTCATTTGTCAGGGATTTCGCTAGAAAACTGGTAAAGTTTACGTGTTGCTAAGCTACATATTGAGTCATCTGCCTACCAGCACACCTAAAGTTCACTAATTCCAGGTTACATTTTGTTTAATTTATGCATCAATCTAAACATTGATAATTGATCTTCTTTTTAGACAGCCCTACATTTTATCTGTTCAATTGAATGAGCTCCCTGTATTTTTCATCCAGGCAAAATGTTTGTGCAGCCACAGCTAAAGTGCTCAGCTAGTTTAATTGCAAAGTTAAGTCATTTCTATGATTGACAGCCAGAAAATTAATTTTTATCCAACTTTTAAAGAGTAAAAGCATACAAATATTTCCCCAATGTAAAAGTGTTCTTTTAACTTATTTTAACTTATGCTTCTTTAATGGGAAAGATTATGTGCTAAGTGACTTTTTTGCTTTTTGCTTTTTGTTTTGTCTTGGAGGGGGCTTCCAGGCACCATTTTTGCTTTATATAGCATGTGAACAAGTTGCGAGTGGACTGACTGAAATATTATTATAGTCTGTCATAAAATATCTCAGAAATTATCATAACTTTTTGAACAGAGTACACTCAAAGCATTTAAGCATCATCATATCCTCATACTAGTATTTTTGACAGCTTGCAATCTATTAAATATTTATAAACATTTATTGTTTCATAAATGCAACTTGTGATTTTGTTGCCGAGCAAAAAGCTAAATGAAAATTTTGACGAGGGTTTTTAATACTTGTTACCGTTTTTCAAAGCAACATATGCACTTCTGATTGCATACTCTTGTGCAGCCAGTGAGAGTGAAGTCAGACAGCAGGGACTGACCACTGCTTGAAATATTAATAAATGAAATATTAATGCTCTCTTTCCAGGGGAGGCTGAAGAGTGCTTCTCACAGTGATGTAAGGACTAAACCCCTTTAGATCAATGTGTCTTGTCTCTCTCCTCCACGTCTTCTCTCCGTGTCTATGTCTCTCTCCCTCAGCTCCCCAGTCAAACAAAGCAGCGGAAATACATTGATTTTTCACTTGTGTTTTTACACAGCTATCTACATAATGCTGTTTATAGTGTGCTGTGACTATACCTCTATTAGATGCAGACATTTGTGACTTAAACATACCACAAACAGAAAGTCAAGGAGTTCAGCAGTCGCTTAATTTGACTCAGACCTGATTGGCAGTGTACAAAAAGCAAAAGAATAGAGTGTGGTTCAGCTGCAAACAACACTGCAGTCAAATTATAGAAAGGCCACAAAAGTCTGCTTGCAGGGGCAAGAAAGCTATATTCATCATAGCAGCCCCTGCAACCAAAGGCACATCTATCTGCCCTATTTTCTGACAGTTTAGGATAGAGTAGCACACTCTCTCGCATGGCTCAGCCAAACATTACTTCCCCACAGTTTCAGAAGTGCACACATTATACTGAAACTCCTCCAGAAACTTTAATGTTGCCCAGTTTTGTTTTGTTTTGTGGTGTTATTTGAAAGAATATTAAAACTACAATTGGTTTTGGCAACATTGTAACACCGTATTTTTAACCACAGTCAGCAGCACTTAGTGATATATCCTCTTACGAGAGTATTGCATCAGGCTGGACTTCCTGTAAATACCAGCACACACCGCAGTGCAACTTTATAGCTGCTAAATGTGCGTGTGTGTGTGTGTGTGTGTGTGTGTGTGCGCGCGTCTGCGTGTGTGAGAGAGAGTAACAGAGAGAGAGGGTGTGTGTGTGTGTGCATGTGTGTGTTTTTGAGTGCACAAATATGTCTATTTTCCTGCCCTCACTACGAGCTGAGCCACTTTCCCTTCTCCTTGTACTGTTTTGTGTGTAATGTTTTGGAATGATTAAAAGACAGATAAGTGTGATAACAGCACTTGAAGGAAAATGCACCATGACATCTGTAAAGCGGCTTAGAGTGACTGTTTATGAATGTGTGTGTCAGAAACGTCGCTGTCCTCTGTGTGACACTAAGCCGTTTACTGCTGCCCTGTTTTGTCATGATAATAACAATACTCCTCTCTCTCTGCTTGTCTACCTTTCTTGTTTTTCCTCCTGTCTTTCTGTCTCTTTCAGGGCACTCAGCTCATCTTTAACGCTGCCAAAGAGCTAGGACAGCTGTCCAAGCTGAAGGTACAATATGTTTCTACTACACTTATGCTCTGGGCCCAGCACCAGTGCTTCAGACTGAGACTCTAATTGCTTAGAAAATATGCGGAAGAGCATATGAGGGGACATATTGGTCATTTTGCTTTATGCCTCTCCCGCTGGCATCTTTAGGAGCACATGGTTCGTGAGGAGGCCAAAGCACTAACACCCAAGCAGTGTGCTGTGATAGAGCTGGCTCTCGACACCATCAAGGTAGAGATCCAATTTAATTTCCAATGAATAATCATGTGCATCATGTATAGGAGCATATCTGATATAGTGGGCAGATTAGCTCAGTTAAAACTCTCTGTATTGCCAGTGCAGGTGTTTCAGGAAACAAGAATCCATAATGAGAGATTGTTCTTAAATGTACAGTCCTTGGAACCAAGAAATATACAGACATGAGTTTTTTAACCCTTTAGGATGAATTCATAAAGGAAAAATAAATCATAATTAAGAAGTATTTTTCACTCCCAAAGCATTTTTCCCAAGATAACACTGACACCCACATAACACCAAACGCTAATGCAAATGATTATTTAAAGCTTCACAGGGGCTCTAATTCCCACATCACAGACTCGTGCTTGTAAAAATAACAGTTCCAAATTGTTATCTTTAGTTTTCATTATTGATTGGTTTTGTCAGTGTTGGAGCTCCCGATTAACGTGTGACTCTTTGAATGTCATTCTCTTAAGAACAAAGGGGTTTCCAGGAGCGCAGACATCACAGTAGTTCGCTCCTTCAGATGATCGCTCTGCTGTGTTTAGAATTATCTGTGCCCTTCTAGCTGCGGTAATGGTAAAAGTATGTTTTGTTTTGTTTTTCTTTTGTACAATAGCAATATTTCCATGCCGGTGGTGTGGGTCTGAAGAAGACTTTCCTGGAAAAGAGTCCCGACCTTCTCTCTCTACACTATGCCCTGTCCCTTTACACGCAGGCCACAGACAAACTCATTAAGACCTTTGTCCAGTCACAGAATGCTCAAGGTAATATAAAAATCTTTACTGTCTGTCTCTGAAGAACTTTGAATTTGCTTTACCTTCCAGCATCTTCATTTGCTAAGTATGAGCTTAACTACCTGCAGTATCTTAGATAATTCTCTGAGGAAGGGAAACTTCTTCCTTCTCCGCTTACACTCTCAGAGGAGCCCATCTCCCCCGCTCCTCTGTTGATGTTCGGGTTTCCCAAATGCCAAGTTTCTATATCCTGAAAGTGTCTCACATGCCTTGTAGAGTGTAAAATTGAGACTGCGGCAGCACAATATTTCTCACTGCTTTGAAATGCTGAGTCTCTCGATAGCAAGCCTCCGGAAATGCAGCCACTATTCTTTACATGATCTGACAGCTATTTGCAATGAAAAAGAATAAATAGCTACCCACTCTTTTCTCCGGCTCTTTGATGCTGCTGCTCAGCCTCCGTCCCACCGTCAGATAGCTGTACAACAGCCGTCGTGTTTGTGTCATCAGACGCTGACACGCAGTCCCTGAGCGACGCTAGTGGAAATGCCATTTGAGTGGATAATCATTTCAGATTTGATTTTTTTTTAAAAAATGCCATGTGGTTTTTGGAGCATCCCTAGGTATATATTATATTATATTTTTTTCTCTGCAGATCAGAATAATACTTAAAGAATTAACTGGTTCAGCAGAAACAGCTCAGTTTCCCCCGGGAAAATGCTTATACATGTTGGTCTGTTTTCTACTCTGTAATTCTGACACTCTCTGCAAACCTCATATTTCTTCGTGTGTCTCCTTTCTCTGTCTACTCCCTCCTCCTGCCCCGTCTGTGGGCCAGTGTTCGGCGGGAAGGGGGTGAGATTCACCACTAGTGAGGATGTTTACCCAGAAAAGGGTATGTGGCATTCAGGCTGAGGGCCTGAGACACCCAGGACCACCAGAGAGCCTCCAGAACAAAGCCCAGCAACCTCCACCTTTCACCCACCCCCACCCCCCCCATGTGCATCCTGAAACTCTCCTGCTTGCTCAAATTCATCCCAACAGACAAATGCAATGCACAGACTGAACACACGCTATCCTCTGCCTTTTTGAACACACACACACACATGCCTACCACAACAACAAGAATGGGAACTTTATGCATTCATGCATGAAATGTACACACTGATGTCTGTATGTACAGAACTGCGCTGAATACATACACCATGGACAGTATGTATGAGCAGACACTAACGCATGATGTGCGGACATCAGACAAATATAATAGAAATGCATTAAAGTGTGCAGGAATTCTGATGCAGCATGATGTCACCCAGAGAAGCCAGAGGGCTAAGTATGTGTGTGTATGTTTGCGTGTGTATACACGTGTGCAAGTAAGTGACTGAGCAGAGCAATCTGACTGAGTGAGTCTGTCCTTAAGGTTGCAGAAGCAATTATGTGTCTCCACAAACACTGAGAGGAAATCCTTTTCTACAGTGTTACTGACCCAACCACGATGTTTGAAATGACAGATGCTTGATGAAGAGGAGCAGGATTATTATGATGATGATGATGATGGCTGTTGGCTCAGTTTGTCTGGGAGGGCTCCCTGTCCTTTCCTACCCTATGATCGCACACAAAAACAGGCAGAAATGGAAACACCCAGTCAGCTTCCGCGTGCAGCGCAGCCCTCCCCAAAGCAGTGATGAGAAAGGGTTCTCAGCTCATCTCCTCTTAACAGATTGAGCCAATCACAAACAGTCCCTCGGGTCAGGTGGTTTGATTGCTGTCACTTTAAATTAGGATAAAAAGGTCTGACTCTCTCTCGCATGCGGTACGTTCATACACACTCACACAGCGAGATGCTGGAGCTGTATGCATTCTGTGTGTGGACTTGGCTTCGCCATCTCATTTGATGCTTTGATGATGATTTGGTGCTGCACAAGTTCTCGCACTCTGACAGAGAGGCATCGAAGTAAATCTGCTACACATCAAGTTGTGTCACTTTCCTCTGGAAAGAGGCCACAGAGAGAAAAATGTAAGCAAAGAAAAGCATTAAAAAAAATTATTTATTTTTTAAGCAGATGAATGCCTAACTGTAAAATGTATCCACTACTCACAGCTTAATGTTCAAATTTAAATACCAATGAATGGATTTAGTCGAAATATTCAAGTTTTACGACCATTTGTCTGAAATTTTTTTTGGGAGCTAAATTCAAATTTGGCCATTTTAAAGTCCTGATCTCAAAATTTCAGGGTTTTTCGTTGCTTATCAGCTTTTCTTGACATCATACAACTGACAGATTATGACTTAAAAAGGACAGAAAACGATTCATTCAGCTGAAACTCGGTTACTCGTCCTTTTTTAACATGACACCAACTTTTTAGATTTGATGAATGAAGACTGGAAATAATTTAAATGCTCCTTTTTGAATACCAAAAGTAAATTTGTGAAACTCATCTTTTTGAAATTGAACAAACAAACAGCAAAGCAGTGTATCTTTAGCCTTCCTGCCAGCTGGCAAATGTCCCTGACTGTAACAAGGAAACAAATTAACTCCCTGTCAAACAGATTTCAGTGAATAGTTTCTCCAACCATATTAGAGTGGATGATTAGAGCGGGATGAATGACCGAAGCTCGGCGGAATTTACTTGTATGAACTCAACTGCAGCTGAAAGAGGTCTTTGATCAGCGCCGACAGCCGCTCTCGCGTGCTGCTGGCTATGAGCTTCGATATTTGCAGTTAAAATAATCAAATCATTGGTGAATAAGCAGTAAGCTCAGGTGATGCGTTGGCACAATTAAAGTACAAGTCTGAGATTTAATATCTATTCTGGGGGAAAAATTTGCAATATGGTACAAAATGTGCCTCTGATTGCTGTGTTTGTTAAAGAAGAGAGGGCTGCATTTTCTTGGCAACATCTTTCTGCCTCCCAGCCAGAAAAGTTTCTTTCTCATCTCTCATGGACGTCCTCCACAGAGTAGACAAGGCCAGATGGATGACTGCTGCTCTCTTTGGTCCTGTTGGCAGCAAAACCAACAATCCAATAATGCTCCCTTGAGAGATGCAGAGAGTTGCGTGCCAGGAACACTCTGCCGTCTAACTCCCACAGACACCTTGTTTAGTGGGCGGCTGGTTAAAAACACAAACACACAGGCTGCCGGTCGTCGCCACAAAGATACCGTTGACAGAGTGAAGACACTAATTAAAACACTGAAAATTAATGTCCATCTGTCACTGTATCCTTCTGGAGTTGTATGTGGATATAAACCACTTGTTCACATGCAGCACAAAACCACAGATACTGTGGAAAGATCATCATCTCCCTCCCAGACAAAGGTGTTAGCTTAAAGCCATCTATGCATGTGATCTTCTTCCTGATGCATAAAGTATAGCTCCAAGGACCCCAAACCAGCCCAGGTCTAGCGTAGCGTTATCTAGGATGGCGACGGAGCAGTTAAATGGGTTTGATATTTGTGGTTAAAATGCAGCGAAATGACTGACTTCAACCGTTCACATTGTTGGTTTATGGAAACATTTGAGTCCTGCAAAGTCAATTATATTTATATAGCCAAAATTACCATCACTTAGTTGCTATAAATGGCCTTAAAACCCATATCACGCCCTTGATCCGTAAACGTATGTTAAACGATGAAAAAAATGTAACATTGAAATGAGAAATAAGAGCAATCTCTCATCAAGAATGGAAACAGAAAATTTGAAAACACTAAACAGAATGACAACATTAGGAGCAAAGACTATGAAAAACTTGGCTTGCATTTTAATTCTTCAGAAATGTGGCCCTTCTTACGGACAGCTTTATTTAACCAGTAGAGCATCAGTAACTTCATCCTTTACCGACAGATCAGAGAGGCCAAGCTGCTTCTCTCCCCATATGGTCCTTCCCTTTCTTGGCCCTCCTCTTACCATGCTTGGGTAAAACTCTTTACCAAGGAATGGGTGTATCCACCTGTCTAGATCCATCTGAGCATGCCCTCACCTGATCTATGTCGGTGGGGGGGTAACCACACTGTTAGCTGACCTTCTCCAGCTTCTCTCCTGTCTTCTTCTCTGCCTCTTACTAACCACCCTGCATCCTAACAGACACCTTGCATCTATGAGTGGGCAAGAATTACCATACTTGCTGATTTCCAATGATTACCTCTCAGTAGCTGAATGTCTGCATAAGCTTTTGCTTTCACTGAAAACGTAATCATAATGCAGAATGTTGCAGCAATTTCAGGTCTATCATTATTATCATACACTACGTGTATTAAACACATATGCCCACTCATAGCTGCTTTGTCTGAATGTCCACTTCCAGACCACAACATCTACACAAACAGATCTTGTGCTTTGTTTTAAAGCCCCCTGTTACACTGTCATTTTATGAAGCAACATTTGCACAGCCAGTACTCTACTTTATATTCAGCAGGTTATAACTAAATCAATTTCATTGTTTCTTTTGTGAAATTTAAATGGAAATGGCCTGTAACTTTGTTTGTTTTGTTTTTTGTTATTGAATTATGGAGAAGAATTCGGAGTAGAGGACACAGTGGCTGTGATATGAGCACAATGGAGCTTTCGCATTTTAAGATTCAAGGGTATTAATAGCACTTTTACTCTCTGTCCCGTCCTGCCAGGCTCTGGGGTGGATGACGCTGTGGGAGAAGTGTCCATCCATGTGGAGATTTTCACCCACCCGAACACCGGAGAGCACAAAGTTACAGTTAAAGGTGAAAGAAAATTAGATTTAATCTTTTTTTGTTTTCACATTTAGGAATGTTTCTGGAACGAGTATTCAAATCGGAGTCGGGGCAATACGGCCATCGCAGGGCACCAGCTTCTTTTCATCTACCATAGAAAAATAATTTTGTAATTGATTGATTTTGTAATGAATATTCTCCCGATTTGATTTTCATTATCTTGATCATAAACTGAATATGAGGCCTGAGGGAGAGGCAGTATTTTCTGAATTTCCTGTTCGCTCGCCCTCTCTCACCGCTCCACATTTTCACACATTTTCTCCACATGACTCTCTCAATCGCCCGCACCTTCCCACTCTCCTTCCTTCCTTTAGCTCGGTCTTTCTGTCTATTTCAGTGGTTGCTGCAAACGACCTGAGGTGGCAGACGCAGGGAATATTCCGGCCATTTGTGGAGGTCTATATCATCGGCCCTCACCTCAGCGACAAGAAGAGGAAGTATGCCACAAAGTCGAAGAACAACAGCTGGGCTCCCAAATACAATGAGACCTTTACTTTGTAAGTAGTTGGTGCACGGTGATGATTTGGGGGATTGTTTTGGGAATTTGTGGCATGGAGATGTTTGTAATGCTCTGCATCACTCAACTCTGCAGCACCCTGAGTAACGAGGTGGGTCCCGAGTGCTACGAGCTCCAGGTGTGTGTGAAGGACTACTGCTTTGCCCGAGAGGACCGCACCGTGGGCATGGCTGTCCTTCAGCTGAAGGATGTGGCCCCTAAGGGCAGCGCCGCCTGTTGGCTGCCGCTGGGTAAACGCATCCACATGGATGAAACGGGACTGACCGTCCTGCGCATCCTCTCCCAGCGCAACAATGACGACGTGGCCAAGGAATTCGTCAAACTCAAGTCTGACCAGCGCTCTGCTGAGGAGGGCCGCAGCTAAGAGACAACATCAGAATTTAAAACTCAATCAGACATCTCCACCTGCCGTTCAGGAGCTCTCCTGAGCCGCTGCCCTGATTATCCAGTGTTGTAAAAGCACACATAAGACAGCAGTCGCCACACATCCAATAGTGTAAATACATTTATTTCAGCGAAAATCACACAGTGCGAAGCAAAGCATCACACATTTTCTTAAAAATGCACCACTGTCTTTACTGTTACCGATTTGATCAACCATGCTTTTGATTCACTTATACATAGAGTTTAAAATTAGAGCATAAACTGCTTTCCTCTATACCTAGAGGAGAGTCATGCCATCCCACACACACACACACCTCACTTGAATGGTCAGGGTGAGAAATATCTTGTAGCCTTTAATATTTTTGGCTTGCTTTCTCACTTTTTCTCTGCCTTTTTACCCTTACTCTCAACTTTACCGATGCCCAGCTCCTCTCGTCCCTTCCCTAGTTTGCAACCGCTTAGCGAAGGGACCGCAAGTGCCAACAAGTAATTGCTCAAATATGCCAAGACCAGCCCTAAGCACAACAGGACCAACTGTCCACCTGACCCATAAACAACTACAATGGCTGCAGCCTCAAACATTCCAGATATCGGGTGGGGAACACATACAGGGAACAAAGCACTATTTACTTATGATGAGTTTAATATTTATTTACTTTTGCTTCCAGATTATATCTATATTTTAATAATTCTATATATCATCATAAATATACATATATATAATATAAAGGACATATGTAAAGATAAAAACAGGATTATTCGGTGGACCTGTGGTCGGTTAAAGATTGTCCTTTTCTGTCTTTTATGTCCGTCTACCCTGTAACAGAGCACACTGCCTGACACCCTTAATGCCTTCTGTCTTGTTGACCCTTGTACAGTATGTCTGTCTCCTATGTGATGACTGTATAGAGAGATGAGTCTGATGATCAAGCACTGTGATTCATCGGACTATATATGTGTGGAAAATGAGTGAGCGTGAATGCATCTGCGTTCGAGCACAATGCGCGAGGGTGTTTGTAATACGTTCTAGTGTCGCCCTCATGTGGCCACCTGTGTTGCCTGTTACCTTCAAATGATAATCACAGAAAGCCATCGCAAGTGAAGGACATCACACCGGGTGGGGTGGGAGTGTGATAAGATTTAGGGGATTGTTTTTTTTTTTTTTCTTTGATTTTATTCGTTTACTTTTGCACAGACAAAACCTTTAGTCTATGATGGTTATTTCCATCTGTTTTACTGCAAACATTCCTCAGCCAGGCAGCCCTATAACCAAGTTAACTGCCTTTAAAAAATACTTGCTAATTAAAGCCTTGCATGTATAATTAGATGATTAAAAACTCAGTCCCTGAGACCCTATTTTGCAAAGCAACATCCTCTGAGCTAAAGTACCCACATGGGTTACAAAACAGCACATTCTGCACCACGGGGAGAGCACCGACTGCTAATGAGCCAACATTTATCGCTCCTAATGATCCACCTGCAGGTGCTGTAACCCTAAATCCTGATTGAGAAATAAGACCTCTGCTAAAGGGCTGCAGATCCAGACCAAACCAGGTCTGGCACTGACATTTAAAAGAGGGCCTACAGAGATGTAGCTTGAAAATTCAGAAGCACAGGGTCTTTGCTGCACTCATAATAATACATTTATACTCCAATCGTGTTTTTTTGTTTCTCTCTTTTTGTCTCAGTAACTGTTTACGCGATTACAGGAATTACGCATTGTTTGAAATCATCCCACTTCACCTAAAGCTACAGTCACTTTTATGTGAAACTAAATGTTTGAAAATGACTGCTCGCTGTTTAGCATGTCTCTTAATGCCACTTCTATTTTCGATGAATATCCTTTTTTAAAAAAAAAAGAAAAAAGAATAGACTGATTGTTTTATTTATCTAAAAGATGTTTGTATGCTTGATGTGAACATGAAAAAAAGAATATAGAAAAGGAAATCATATTGATGACTGGGGGTGTTAATAATGATAATAACAGGATGATTGGTTGGTTGGGTTTTCTTCTGCCTCATTACTAAGATGCCACTAACGAGGGCCTCCATCCCCTCCCAAACCTGAATAATTTTAAAGGCCCCATTATAAGAACAAGGGGTATGAACTGAACTCTATGCATCTGATCTATAAAGTCTATGTAGATGAGTCATTTTGAAGCAGTCTTATAATGTTTACATTGTGGATTATTAATCTAATTATATCAGCACAAGTGTTTGTCTGATATGTTGTAAATGCTATCTCTATTTCAATGGGCCAAACATCACGGCTGCGGTTTAGCTGCCTGGAGACGCCAAATTTGGTTGTACAGCTTTTCAGCTCAGAGGAAACTGATCCGGAGATCGATTGTTGTCGTCGGGCCTTGTAAATAGCTCGGATGTAACAAACACACGTCATAGTATGTGAAGTGAAGTGAAGTTTGCTGCTCTTTTGTAGACTTGAATTTTGCTCCGAGTGACTGCACAGCCAGTATTTTTGCGCGAATGGGTGCCCAATCTGGAAATGTAGCTACTATTGAAAGGCACAGAAATAAATAT
>JAVDPK010001452.1:383542-399818 GCA_034780415.1 Cichlasoma orientale | reverse complement strand
GCCTACTAATGAAAACAACTAAAAGTTAACCAATCCCTTAATATCCTCAACATCAATAACAGATACACAGCTGGAAATGCCACGAAACAAAAGAATCTTTATTGCTGTTGACAATGATTCTCTCCTCCTTCTGAGGCCCAGACTGCGTGTTTGATTATCAGGTTGGCACGTGGAACAGGAATGCACACACAAGTTAAGGACAGAGGTCGATGAAGCACAATGAAAAGCACATAGACACAAGTGGACATGCATGCATGATCTGTCCTGAACTGTCTCACTGACCAGACCACACAGACAGACACCTGCACAGCGCTGCTGGTCCTGTACTTCCAGATATGGTGCATTATAGGAACAATAAAACACAAAGTAAAAAAAAAAAAAAAAAAAAATGTATTGTGCCAGCACGCATAATTATTTGATGTTTAACTGCCAATTGTTGTCTTCTTTATTTTGATATTTAATTATTGTTTTCTATTTTTCAAATGTTTGTGAATATATAAATATGTATTACTGATGATGTGTAGTGGTACAAAGTACTCGCATGAGAATTTTTTTATACACAACATGTTTCTAATTTTTTTGTTTGTTTGTTTTTTTATTCTGGTTGTTCTTATTGGGGGTTGAGGTTCCTGGGACTGCAGTCTCATTGTGTTTCTGCTTCCAATAAAATATGAAAAAAAAAAAAAGCTCAGTGTCGCGGCATTTTTTTGTTACTTTTAACATTCATGCAATTTTAGTTATTTTGCTGAGATGTAGCTTTCTGACATACCTTGTGACCTCCTATAAGATACAGACTACATTGATAACAGTTTAATTAAACAAGTTAATGCAATTTTTTTTAATCTGAGGGAAGAATTACAGTCAAAAAACACCTGGAAGTTATTTAAATTTCAAAGGACTAACTTCAGTAAGTTAGGAGCTAAATGTGCTGAAGCATTAATAAATTTGCATCCTGGTTCTTATGCTTTCCATAGAAAGGAGATCTTGAGAGAGTCTGGGATGACTAACTGCTCAGCACTGAGGACAGGGGGAGGCAAGTAGGGGAATGTGACAGGAAACACTCTCCTCACATCCATTAGGAGCTGTGAAGGCTGACTGTTTGAACGGCCTTTGAGAAGCCCCTAGGACAGCAAAGACAGAGAGCAACATGGGATGCAATGTTCTCAAAATGAGGAACTTATTAAACTTCACAGCTACATACAGTACCTGAACAGTACGTATGAAATTCAGCGTGACTCTTTCATCGAGATCACTGTGGGGGGTGTAGAGAGTCAGAATCTTCACAATCTGTCAAACAAAATAAGAGACCAGCAGGCAATAAAATGCATCATTTATATACGTTTTTCTCTCCCAGCCAAATCCAAATTGGCATACAGACCCACCTGCTGGCTGGACAGGGCACTGCAAGTCTGAACAATAGCCTCAGCGTCCGCCTCGGTCTTTTTCCCCAGCTGCAGCAGCTGAACTGCCTGGATGAGGGCCTCCGGTGCGGCCACAGCGCCCCCTGCCTGTAAACCTCGGCTCCGCAGCCACTCCTCCAGTACACTCACATTGTAACTAAGTGACAAGAAAAGGATGTGAAATAAAGCTTAATAGCCAGCTGTTTTACTCTGAGTAATGCAGTTTTTAAAAT
Organism: Cichlasoma orientale; assembly: GCA_034780415.1. Lineage (NCBI taxonomy): Eukaryota > Metazoa > Chordata > Actinopteri > Cichliformes > Cichlidae > Cichlasoma > Cichlasoma orientale. Next base: position 398,185 of record JAVDPK010001452.1, on the reverse strand, counting down.
AAAAAAATAAAAAAAATAAAAAAGCAGGAAAGCTTTTGGTTCCTAATAGGCATATAAATTAGTTAAAAACAGTGTAAAACTGGCAATGCATGTAAAGATGCTTTCAACAAGGGTGACCAGATGTGCCTCTTTATGTGGGACTGCACTGCACTGTGAGACAATGTCCCACTTTCTGGCTGGCTCTGCAGGATGTGTACTTTTTTAAGTTTGGTTTTTACCCAGTGCGTGTGAAGAAAGTAGGGAAGGCTTGTTATATTCAAATGGAGGTCAGCCTGTTTAAAGCTAACACAAGCTTTCCATCAGGGAAAGAGGTCACCAAAAAGACACAAGCTTTGTAGATTTTGGTGAATATGATGGAAACTCCTACAAAGAAAATGACGTGGCAGTTTATACTGGGAAATACAGTTTTTGCTTCCTCTGGATAAAATTACTCTTCAATTTCACACAAGGGAGAATATGGCGTGAGATGACATAGTATATGTTTGTCATGGTTGGCTAAAAAAAAATTACTAAAATTGTTGGCTTAAACAATGTCTGATGATCTATTTGGATGCATCGGTACTGACAATCCAATCAGACAGTGAAATAAGTTTATTGTATTTTTATTTTTAAGTTGGATATGAAAATTTCAGACTCCCAGGCCTCCCAGTATTGCTAAAATCTCCCACAATGTCCCACACAAACAGTGTTTCATTTTTTTGGGCTCTGATCATCCTACCTTCAACTGAGATTAAAAAAATAATAATTTTATACACATTTATTAATATAACTTTAACTCTGGTTGTTGTCCAGACCTGTGACGGCATAGTTCAAATATGTAAATGAACATTTGAATGAGCTAGTAAATTCTGAGGTCGTTTAATGAAAAAATATGGACTTAAAACCCAAGACATAGTTAATCCAGAAAAACTTTGGTATGGCATGCATCTCTATTTGCATCTCTACTGCAAATAATGTCAGACTGTAAATGTAACTACAGTGCAACAGTGTGCGTTTCTACCGTATTTGCATGCCACGACTCCAGCTGCACATGTCTTTTCTCAGCAGCAGGCTGTTAAAAGAAGAGGCACAGATGAGGTAGGTGAGCTGGTGAAAGGCTTGCTCCAGCAGTGTTTTAGGTAAAGCTTGTTGAGTCAGGGCAGTGTGAAGGGCTCCGAGCTCCCTCAGCACAGACGCCATCGTGGGAGCTTCTCCTCCTACAGTCCTGGGGTCTGAGCCTGCTCGCTTCCTGCTCACTGCCAGCTTTACCGCTGAGCCAGAAAGACCTTGGATGGTCTCGCTCTCCAAAAGGGCAGGGACTGAGAGAGAGGAGGATTAGAAGGTAGATAAGAAGAGCAGAGGACGGTTTAGCATCAGCTGCATCAGTACCAATCATCACTTTTGTAGTACCTATGATGTTTTGTAGACGGGTCTCAGTAATGGAAAGGAGCTGCTGATAGGCCTGGATAGAAAGGTCACTCAGGGTGCGGATCAAATCACTCAGATCAGCAGACAGTGGAACCAGTTTGTCTGAGTCAAGGGTCTGAAACGCAATCAGGCCAATCACACATTCATGTAGCTGTGATACCAAACTAGAACGATTATGTTCTTCTAATCTAGAAAGTAAATGAAAGCTGGTCCTGCCTGCTTTGGGGAGTGCTGGGTCAATAAGTCGTGAAACAGACAGATGTTTTTTAACCACAGAGCAGTCATGTCTATATCACTGACATGTTTCTGCAGAAAAAAGATGAGGAAAAATGGGTACATTTTAATTAGAAATCAACACTACCAAGACAAAATGAAAATATATCTCAGTAATTGTTTGAATAGATGTGTCCAAGACAGACTTTATTATAGCTAACATATTCCTCAATAGCCAGACTGACATGAATAAGATGCACGTGCAGAGCAAAACAATCACAAGGACATTGTTTCAAAGTTAGCCGTCAGTGTCATTTTGCAAGTGGCAATCTGCCGGACATGATGTGAACTGTCCTTACACATTAAACCTCAGCCAGATGGCACACCAAGAAGGTTCAGAGATCACGTTACCTTCAGAGCTGCCTTCATAGCGGTGACAGCAGCGCTGCAAAGCGAGCGAGCGCGAACTTGGTCTCCGCTGCAGTCGGCCTGGCGGACACACAGGAAGAGCACGCTGGCAGGGAGACCGGGAGGCAAAGACAGGGCGCTGTCAACACGGATGTCTGGAGCGCACACAGTGAGAGAAGCAACGGCAGAGTGGACAAGGCCAGGGCATTGTTGTCAGCTTCAAGAGTTGGCTACAGTAAAGGTTCATTCTAGAGTGATATTATACTCACTACTGAATTATTACATTGTCAGAACCTGCCCTGCAAATCACATTTAAAGAGTACATTTTGATATTTTTTGTAAAAGTCCTTGATTATTGCCTTCCTTCTAGATGACAAAAACATGTGTCAAACTCACCCCTCAGCTTACAATACCTGCTTCACAACTCCTCAGGACAAGAGGGACAGGAGAGATGGGTGAAGATGATTAAGGCAGAAAGGGACGAGTCTCACCTGTGACGAGGTTCTTGATCAGTTTGGTTTCATCTCTTCTCCTGCATTCCAGTAAACCAGTAACTGCTGCTGGCTTTGACTGAGCAGGACCGGAACTCTCTGTGGCCAAAGCTGATGGGAAAACTAGAAAGTGGAAACACCTCATCACGAACAAATGAAGAGCAGCACAGAAAAGACTACAGACGTGGAAGATAATTTACTGACAGGCAGATATGTTGTATTCGGGCCCAAAAACTTCACAAGTAGCTAACAACTTAGTGCCTGACACCACAGAGCACCTTCAGAGCGCTTGTTGACTCGACGCCTCGAAAAGTCAGGTCTAATGAGGGGGCCTATATTAGGCAGGTGGGTTTGATTGTGTGGTTGATTGGAGTATTGTTACATTGATGGGTTTTTGTTTTTTTTAATTTTAAAAATGCACAGCAAACCCAACTCTTGCAGATTATTTGCATCCCAGAGTCAGTTTAAGCTCCCTGGCTTCACAGGCAATCAGCCAGGTGAAATCTCACCTTGTGTCAGGAGTCGCCTAAGTGAGACTGTGTTTCTTATTTCCTTCAGCTCTCTTCTCAGCCTCATGCATTCATGCTCTCGGGCCTCCAGCAGCTCCTGTAGTTCCTTGAAAAAAAAAAAAAAAGAAAAAGAATATTGTTTACAATATTCAGTGAATCAGTGCCTTCCCACCCAAATTTCACTTCACCTCTTCCTTTTCCTGAATATTTAGTTTTTGTGTGATTCCCCTCCTACTGTGTCAGTTTGCCTTTGTACCTCGTGTCACTGGTTCCAACCCTTTTCCTAGTCTTGGGGTTCTGGATTTGGACTCTGTGCTTGCTTTGTGTTTGTAGGTACTATTGCCTGATCTTCTGTACAGAACCATGTCAACAAAAAAAATGTATGCTTTTTTTTCCTGTTTTGAAGTCTTGTTTTGTTTTAGTTGGTCGGTCGGCTCATTAGTTTTTTAAAACCCCACTCATGTTTCTCATCAAGCCTTACAGGCTTTAATAAATTCTATACCTGTCTCTGTACAGCAGAGGACGAGCCGGAGGTTGCTTGAGCGAGCCGATGCCTCAGAATTCCCAGTTCTTCCTCCCACTGACTGCGCTGGTTACGCAACTGGCTCTCCAAAAACCTGACACACACAGGCGGAGATTAAAAACCAAGCAACTCACGAGTTTATCCACCACGTTTAAATCACAGCTTAAAACTGAAAGGTGGCACTACGCTGACAACATGAATGAGTGAGTAGGTAGCAAGAGACTGACTTGTTTGCCACTCGTACAGCATCATAAGCAAGTGCCAGATCTTCTCCTTTCATCTTCACCGCTGGGTCTCTGGCCACATCCATCTTCTCCATCAGCTGCTCCTGTCATTGCAAACATGATCACAGTGAGATACTAGAGAATACTGCCTGTGCTGATGACACTGCAGTGACAATGCAGATGTTTGGGCAAAAGGCATTTCATCACTACAAGTCCTATCTTTATTTCCTCACCATTGGTGCTTCAGAGCTCCACACTGAGACTCTCCTCTCCGGAGAGGGAGACGTCACACTGACCTTGCGGACCACCTCCGGGGATGGAAAAGCAGATGGAAAGGGTGACAGGGAGAGCGGGGTGAGAGACTGGGGCGACAGGGGAGTCGAGGAGGGAGAGAGAGGTTCCAAACTCTGGGTGGAGTCAGTTCTTCTGTGGCCTTTGGTACGCTATGATGCGAGAAGGAAGAAATAAAACGAAGCTCACAAGATTAATTTTTACACAACAATAGCATTTAAGTGTGTCTGCCGGTGCAGTTAGTTAACAACCTCAGTGAGCAGACTCATCTCCCTGAGGTTGTCGTATCTCTGCTCCAGTCTGGTGAACTCTCTCAGGAGACCCTGATACTTTCTCCTCTCCTCGTCCACCTCTGCCTGAAGAGCTGCGGTCACCTGAGACACAGCCTGATGCACGCATTCTGCATACACAGAGAGAAAGAAGGAATGAAGACATATGAGAGACGCAGACGGGGGGGGACAGCTGCGACTGTGTGATGCTGGTGAAGTGAAAGCCTACCTTCTTGTTTTTTTTCTTGTTCAAGCAGACAAGCAGAGAGATCCTCTCTCTCTGTGTAGAAACTCTCTTTTTCTCTTTGTAGAGCTTGCAGCTCCTTAAAAAATAAAAGTCAATAAACAGACAAAATCAGAAGTATTCACTATTATATAAAGGAAGGAAAGCGTGTTTATTGTATGCAGACCTACTTCTCTAAGCTGGAGGATCTCCTGGGAAGCTTTCTCTTCAGCTCTTCTTCTGTCCTCCGCCTCCTTTTCACTGATAACAGGCCCAGGCTGAGGCTTCTCCTGTAACTGGTTCTCTAGTTTCTGTATCGTTGCCCTCAGAGCCACCAGCTCAGCACTGGAAGCCTCTCGTTCTGCCGTTAGGGTTTCTCTCAAAACAGCACACTCCCTGGCCTGGATACGCACAAAAACAACTTTATCATGTGAATATTTAAAAAAAAAAAATATGACCTCTTGTCTCATACAATTAATGCTTATCAGGATCACATGAGAGGGTCAAATCCCTGCACCACCCTCACCCACCTCCTGGTCTGCTTTCAGCTGCAGCTGCATCAGTTTGACCTCCATGCCTTTGTTGAGCTCTCTGTATCTCTCCACTGAGCGGGCCTCAGTCTTTAGTTTCAGCAGCTGTCTTCTGGCAGCCTTGCGGCGGACGCAGCACTGCATGAACACAACAGCCGCACATACTCGCCTATACGCCTGCCTCGCCAGCCACCCACGCACTCTGGCCTGGAGCAACACAGCCGCCCTCTCTGCCACCAGCTGAGGAACCAACAGGGTTTTAAATCAGTTCAGGTTAAGTTTTTATAGGTGTTTATAAACTAAATGTTTGTATGTTTGCCTCTTTTAAGATGAGAGAAAAAGTGGATAAAACATTTTTTCAGCACAAAAAAAAAAAAAAAAAAAAATTGGGTCATAAAGTGTTTGAGTGTTATTTTTTAAACATCAGTTCAGCATGTAATGAGGTAGATGTTTGCTAACCAGTCTATATCTGCGGCGTTCCAGCGTCCCTCTGGTGAATGCTTGGATGGTGATGGTGGCCTGTCGGATCATGAGGAATAATTGCCTGACCACCACCATACGGTAGGTCTTCTGGATCACCAAAGCAGCCTTGGTGTAGCGCAGGATCAAAGCCAGTCTGCAGCCACACGACAAAGAAGGATTTCATGTGCAGAATCTTTTATTAAATTTAGAGTTTAGTCATGCTGACTTCTTCTTTTGGCCGGTCCCTTTAGCCTCTGTCACGCCAACCCTCTGCAGGTTCTCTGACATTCACCTCCACTCCACCCTGCCTGTGGTTTTGGATAGTTTAAACTCATCTGCCTTCGTTTCCTTTGCTCCTTGCAGCTTCACTGTTGCACCTGTCTCCCTCTCATTCACATATGTATTCTGTCTTGCTTCTACTGACTTTCATTCCTCTTCTTTCCAGAGCATACTTCCACCCCTCCAGGCTCTCTTCCCCCTGCTCCCTACTCTCACTGCAGATCATAATGTTGAATGCAAACATCACAGTCCACAGAGACTCCCGCCTGACCTCATCTCTCAATCTGTCCAGCACTGATGTAATCCCAACCCCACCTTGAACCCATCTGTAACTCCCACTGTCTCACCACCCTCACATACTTCTCTGCCACTCTGCCATCACCCTTGTTCTTGAAAACCAGTGCAATTCTTTTCCATTCCTCAGGCACCCTCTGACTCTCCAGGAGTGCGTTAAACAATCTGCTCAAAACGTCCACTGCCCGTTCTCCTAGGCGTTCTTATACCTCCACAAGTATATCATGTGGACCAACTGCTTTTCCACTTTTCATCCTTTTCACAGCTGCCCTCACTTCCTCCTTACTAATCCTCTGCATTTCCTGATTCACTAACTTTCCTCCATCTGTCCTCCTCTCTCGCTCGCTCTCATTTTCTTTATTCATGAGCTCCTCAAAGTTGTTTGGTGACCTACTTATTTAAGCCTCCTTCCACCTTCTCCACAAATAATACTGAAAAACTGAGGAGTGAAATAAATCTATGCTTAAATTACTGTACTAATAAATCATTTATATGTATAAAATACATAAATGCACACATCATTCAACCTTTTCCACGAGTGAATGATCTTCTTAATGTGGGTAATCATACTAGTCTTCCAAACATTAACAAGAATTCTGGAAAGGACATATTATTAGTTTTCCTTTCAAAATAATGGAATGGCATAGACAGTGCCATAAAATACAGGAAATAGACACAGACACTCTTTCTGTCCTCACCGCCTGGCCAGGGCTCCCCTGATGTATCTCTGCATGGTGACAGTAGCCCAGAGGATCCTGGCATATCTGATCCGTGCCAGCCATCCTTTAACCTGACTCTGGATGATCACAGCAGCCACACGCAGTCTCTCAGCTCTCAGCCTTTCCATAAGAGCCACCTGACCGGCCCGGAAAAATACTTTTGTCTTTCCAAAGCAGTACTGGTCTGGATCTGGGATGAGCTGAGGCAAGGCCTGTCTGCATGCAGCCTGGGCCTGGTCCTGGTTCTGAGGCCCTCGAAGGAGAACTCGATATCTGCTGAAGAACTCCTCATACGTCCATCTGGATTCACAGATTGAGTAGAGTAAATCTTAGAGAAAACAACTTGCTCGTTCTGTTTTTATAACATAAAAATCAATCGATTATTTAGCACCTTAACACTTTATTCTTGTGTTGTTACTTAGTAACAGCATTTAAGTTGCTGGTTTGATTGAATTTTCTGGTTTATATGAGGTTCTTTCCATGACTTTCAGGCCCATACTGTCACCACACTGTTCAAATATTCTAAAGACTAAAGAGGAAGAGGAAGATCTTAGAACTGCTCAGCACCTGGATGGATAACCTGCTGCACTGATACGAATTGTCTCCAGCACCCCACAGGCTCTTAGCTGCTGGACTGTCCTCTTAGGGTCAAACCTAACAGGGAGAGGACGTTAGAAACACCCACTGAAATACACCGAAAACCTTAGCTGTGAAAGCAAGCCGAATGAGGACTCACATAAAAGGCTCTTTGAGGTCATTGGGTTTAATACAGCGAACATAGTGAGGGGTGGTGCTGTTGAGAGTGCCCATTAACATCTGTAAAGACTGACGGAACTGATGGGCACAAAAGCAAAGAACAATCAGCATGAAACCTGTTGAAAATGGATGGATGCGCTAAGAAAATGAAAACATCTCACCTGGAAGCCTACAGTCAGCTTGTGTTCTCTGGTGGCTCTTTTCCCTGAGCGAACGCTTCCATTGGCCACAGGAGACACATTTCTCTGCTGCTGGAACAACTCAGCCACCAGCTCAGACTGAAGCACACACACACACACACACACACACACACACGCGCACACACACACACACACACACAGCCGGTGAAACCAATGTTGCTTAGAAGTTTTAGATTAATACATATTAAGCACATATCTACCTGACTCGCTTTCAAAATGTTAATGAGCTCTTCAAAGACCGTGTCTCGATTTTTATCTAAAAAGCCGTCACATTCATATTGTACCTGATGAAAAGAAAACAAACCATCAATGCAAACACAGACACACTGAAGAGAATTCCTAAAGGCTTTCACAGAGAGTCTTAAACATCACTGGAGACCTGACAGATTGCATTATGTCACTTACTGTGTCAGCAAAGTGCAGAACGATGAAGGCGCTGTTTGACATGCGAGGCTTCCGGAAGTGAGGATGAGGCTTGCTGGTCAGGTGCTGGTCGTACAGTTTGCGCACCCAGCTTTCATCAGAACCTTTAGGCATCTGAATAATGCGCAGATCAACAATTATTACACATGCTGACACAGTTATTTAAATGTTTGAGTTCCTGAACCTGCAAAAAAAAAAAATATATATATATATATAGACACAACAGAACTAGAGGAGTGGAAAAATAGACAGTATGACAGACCCTGCACTCCTCATCTAAGAGATCAAACATGCCCAGTTGTCCCTCTATAAGATCAATGCACTGCTGATTATCACTGAACTCAATCCGACTCCAGGCCAGCTCCTCACGGATGTACTCCTCCTGCTCCAAGTGGAACACATGCTGCAAAAAAATGTGAAAAGTGATAATGAGACACAATTAAACAACACAGTGACTCAACAGAAGGTTTAAGGAACTGACCATGATAGAAACTGAGAGCAAACTCAAAAGGCAGTTTTCATATCTGAAGCGTGCATAGGTCATAGGGCTGATTTCTTAAATAAAGCAGTTCAATAGTGCAGCACGTGCAGGTAAAATAACAAACTAAAGGGAGACAGCTTACCCTGTTGAACTGTTGTTGCAGTTTTTCGTTGGCATAATTTATGCAGAACTGCTCAAAACTGTTCCTCTCAAAGGTCTCAAACCTGCTCCGAAGGAGACAACTGTCAGTCCGTGTCAAAGGCAGACAAAATATCTTAATCATACACTGCAGACAGTCACAAACACTGTTCACTCACCCATAGATATCTAACACCCCTACAAAAGATTTGGTCCGTCCTTGCTGGGCCCGCAGAGCTGAGTTGAGCCTCTGGACTGTCCATGTGAACAGCTGACCATAGATGTGTTTAGCAAGTGCATCTCTGGCTTCTACAGCCTGCTGACCAGTCATAGGTTTAACCAGCATCTCCCCTCCTACAGCAAGTCTGCGATGGCACAGCCAGTGAGCCATCTGAGATCCCTCAACTCCTAACAGCTTGGAGAAGATAGCCAGAGCGCGGTCCTCTGCCTGAGAAACAAAACCACTGTTATGAAGGAAAAGGAGTGAAAGATGGGTGAAAGCAAAAGTATCTATTCAGATCATTACATCAATGTAACTCCGGTCACAGCTTCTCCCGCTGGCTTGAACATTAACATTTCCCAGGTGGAGAACAGCTGACAGGATCCTGAAGAGCTCCATCTGTTGGTCAAGCTGCACACCTGCAATTTTAGCATATGAAACATAAAGAATTGCCTGTTTTATCTTCAAAGATATATTGTTTGTGGTTGTGTTGATGCAAAATACTCTACCCAGAACGGTGAAAGCATTGCGAGTGCGCTCCAGGTCTGACAAATCATCAGTACCAGGTATCTGCATCTCCCCTCCCTGGTTAGTGTAGCGGAAGTTCTCAGGTGCATCTGGACTCAATGAAACACACCACACTCACACTGCATGCACTGTGAACATAATAATGTAGACATCGTATTCTACTAAGAACAAGCTGAGGGGGGCAACTGTTACTGAGTCTCACCGAGTTTGAGGGACCTCATTTCAGGCAGCTCTCTGGAGGCACACAGCTGATAGAAGATATGGTAGTTTCTCTCTGTTGGTGCCTTAAAACACACAAATAGATGGGAAACATTGGTGAACAATCGTTGTATTATTTCTATTCTTGTTGATTTATCTGACATAAGGACATTTTCTACATTGCAGCAAGTGAGTGTTTACCTGGAAGACCACCCTCGACTTCTCCAGTAGATAGGTCCTCATATTGGCCCCGATGATATCCCCCTTTCTGCCAAAGCCAATCTCAATGTACTTGCCAAAACGACTGCTGTTGTCATTTCGAGTGGTTTTAGCATTTCCAATGGACTGCAGACCAAAATGCAGAATCCTAGTTTTTATATTATAACTTCTAATCATGAGAAATCAAGGAAAACCTTTTTGTCGTTTACCTCCATGATCGGGTTAGAAGCCAGAACTCTCTCCTCCACACTGGTCTGCTGCGCTGCTCCTCCAACCACAGCAAAGTATCTCATGGTGAACTTTGCAGAGACAGTTTTCCCAGAGCCAGACTCCCCACTGATGATGATAGACTGATTCTTCTCCTCCCTATACACACACAGACAGAGTGACCATGATGTCCCACGCAGTGTAGTTAATGCTCAGACTATCAAAGAGTTAATGAAACAGAAGATCTGCCGTGAGAGGCCAGCAAACACTCAGGATCCAGCTGTCATAACACGACCCCTGACCTGATCATAGTGCGGTAGGCCTCTTCAGCCACTGAAAAAATGTGAGGTTCCATGTCAGGCATGTCCTGACCGCTGTAAGCGTCTATCACCTCCTCTCCATATATTGGAAGTTGGTCATAGGGATTGATGGCCACCAACACAATACCTGGAGGCACAGGAAAAGAAAGCAATCTCACCTAGAGAGCTGTTTTTTAAAAAGGCAGATTTTAGAATATAAACTTATAATTATAATAAATATGACAACTTAAATGTTTGCTATATATGCTATATAAGAATATGACACTCTCTCCAGTAGTTAGCCATTTCATGTTTGTTGTTGGCTGTCTCTCTGCTCGTTGACTCCCTCGTTTATAGTGTCTCTTTCCCCTTATCACACAACTGGTCCTAATAGATACAGTCATGTGAAGAAGAAAGCTTTCACAGGACTGGATGCAATTTAGCAAAAAACTCAGTAAACCCCATGATTCAGTTCATTGAGGTTTGCAGGCATTTGCTTATGTACAGCTCTCTTAAGGTCCTTCAACAGTATTTCAATCGGATTGATATCTGGACTTTGACTTTGCCATTGCAACACCTTGATTCCTGAACTCTAGAACACTTTGGTATACAGAGGCGTTCTTGGTCGACTCAGTGACTGCAAGGTACCCATGTCCTGTAACTGCAAAACAAGCCCAAATCCTCCCCACTCCTCACTATACTTGACAGTTGGCGTGAGGTGTTTGTGATGATATGATCTGTCTGGTTTTCGCCAAATGTGATGCTGTGCATTATGCCCAAACATCTCCACTTTGGCCCCACCTGTCCAAAGGACATTGCTCCAGAAGACTTGTGGTCTGCTCAGATGCATTTTTGCAAACCTAAGCTGTGCTACCATGTTCTTTTTAGAGAGAAGCTGCTTTCTCCTAGCGTCTCTTCCAAACCAGCCACAATCGTTCTGTCTTTTTCTAACTGTACTCTCATGAACTTCAACATTTGCCATGCTAACTGAGGCCTGCAGAGTCTGAGATTCTCTGAGCATTGCATGATCTGACTTTGGGATGGATTTGCTGGAACATCAGCTCTTAGGAAGCTTGTGGCATTGTATTAACACACCTGAATGCTCCGGATCAGCAAACTCAGCTTTTAGAGAAGTGGTCACACTCGCTGATGATCAGTCAATCAAGTTTGATTAGCAGCACCTGGCTCCTATTTACCCTCTTAATTGCTATGGAAGCAGTGAGTGCGTACTTAGTTTTTCACAGGACTGACAGAGTCTTGTGAAAACATTATTCCTAGTAGCCCCTGTCTGAACCTGAATCTGTCAGAGGTCCCTTCTTCTTAAAAGTGAGTTCTTCCTCTTCTGTCTAATTAGAAGATAATGTTCAACCAAATGTGTAACAGGTTTTTTTCTTTTATAGTGTTTCAGTGAAGGAGTAGTCTCCTTGTGTCAACCTTTGACCTTCTGTATTATGGAGAACATTATGAGCTGCAGTATAATCACGCAGACAGAAGCACACAGGAGCTGCCAGTTTCTGGCTTTTTTCCAGCAGGAATTCAAAGATCTTCTGTCACCTGTGGCATTCAGTTTTTTTGGCTGAATAATCATCCCTGTCTTTCTAAGGTTTCCTTTCTTTTACCCAATGCGTGCTCACCACAGTATGTGTAGATACTGCTGTAGTCCAAAAATCGAACCCGGAGGTTGTGCAGCACAGCCGGCTCATGAAGAAAGCTGAGAGCTGTAAGATCATTCTCGCCCTCCAGTATGTCGGGGTTCCCCAAGGGTGGGAGATCAGAGGGAGAGTCCACTGGGTAACGGACCTCCTGTCATTAAAAGTGGAAGTTAGACGTCTTGGATGTAAGACATTACTGAGAACGGGGCTTTAGATGTAATTTTATCAAGACAATTATAATTGAGCATTCATGTTAATCTATGGACATTAAAACTGTATAGCGTGTCTCACGTTTCCATTTGAGAGCTGCAGCAGCAGGTGCTTTTCTCCAGGCCTGTAGTCCTGGAGAAGCTGGGCTGAAACCCAGACAGCATCTGTGTCAGGAAGCCACACACTTGCCCCCTATCAAAGGAACAGACTGTTACAGGTGTGCAAAAGACAGACTGAATGAGAAAGAGGGAAAGTACAGGATAAATCTGCATGCGCTCAACAAATCGGAGAGCTGAGAGACATTTCATTTGCTATTTTATTATTGTCAAACACTGTTAAGGTGGCTGTCACACTTCCTGGACCCACCCAGTGAAGCTATTTGGTACCCATCAGCATAAAAGGCTCCTAAACTGTTAAAAATTAACACCAGTCATCCTCTCTCTAAATTGCCTGCACAGATTAGCTATTATTTAAAAATAACAACTCTAATTTTCTAATTCACTTATTAAAGCATTGACTTAACACATAAGCTTTAAGTCGCACAAATTCTTCACTTTAATAGACTAATACACTGTCACCAGGCTAATAGATCAAAGATCAGGAATAGTACTTAAATACTTGACAAACACATAGGAGGCATCTCATTAATATGAACCTGTGCTCAAACATCACTAGCAATGCTGTTTGTATGTATTAAAAGATGCTTCTTATTCAAAGTACCGAGAAAAAGTGCAGATCCCGCAGTGAATAATAAATTAGGAAAGCCCTAAGCGTACCTTAAGTTACCTTACCTTGCTGTATAATTCCAGTGTTGCCATCTTTAATCATTCAAAGCATGAAGGGAAACACCATTTAAGACAACAGGCAAGGTAATCTCTGCATGCCCCTTTGAAGAAACAGCCGGTATCCTTTCTCTGCAGCTGCGTCCCATCCAGCTGATAGTAGTTTGCACTTTGTCCAGCCTCACATAGAGACACGAGGACCGTCAGGTTAACTGTTAATCTGTGAGGGGATGCAGTGATTGGATGTGCCGAGTGAGAGCCATTTCTGCCAGGCAGGGCAGCGCTACAAAAGTGATCATTCAGGGACATCGAAATACAATAAAAAAAAAATAAAACACTCAGCAGATTTCGTGACATACTGACTCACTTTAATAATACAATCAAATTTATCTCAGCAAACAGCCTGCTGATGTTTTGTAGGGAATTTCACGATTTCAGCTGGACGCATTATTCGTCAGGAATTTAAAAAATACAAAATCTTACCGCTCAGGTAGTACAATGAAAAGACAATTTCAACTAATTTGCTCTCTAACCAGTTCTGTGCGTGTGTTTCAGAAGAGGCAGCGTCTTGTGTGGTAACATTGACACATTAGAATAATTAAAAAAAAAAAAATAAATACATGGACTGAAGCTGTGATCGTAACAAAGCTTTGGATAAGCAGCGTCTCACAACATCAGTAAGCACCTATAATGATGATGAGAGTTAAAAACAGTAATAAGCGTACAACCAAAAGAGGTCTTGAGTCATTTCTCTCCCACAGCCCCATCACGCACTCTTTTCACCTTAGTTACGTTTAGCTGAATAACAGCAGGGCCAAAAGCCAAAAACCTAAAAGCCTTTCAAAAATGACCCGTCTCCTCTTTGGTCAATACTGAACGCGACTCGCAGGACAACGCAGCTGGTGTGGAGCACTTTTTCTTTTTTTTAATTAATTACAATAAAAACTTGACTGTCTGTTCCAACAGATACAAATTAAACCTTGGGGATTCCACTAGATCAGCGTGTGCTGTGACAGGAGTGTTTCAATTCAAGAAAGAGGTGGCAAAAATACAAAACATTCATTTCCAATCTGCCTAAAAAGGAAAAAAAAAAAAAAAGGCAAACAAATCCGAGTTTTTTCTGACATTTAGATTTGACGTGATTGTCACAAAAAATACAAACTCATTCAAAGCTTTTTAGTAAAAAATACACTTATCACTGAACATTGAATTTGACACAATGTAGATAAGTTATTTTTAGTATTCCAAAGTTCATTTGATTTCACGTTGGATTTCTTTTTCATTTCCTCATCAACAATCATATGGGCTCAAAAACATGGCCAAGGAGTCCCATCCAGTGTAGTTAATGATGAATGGATGTGTTTGAGACTTGAAGAGTTTCTGGGGTCAGGCGGAGGGAAAACAGCTCTTTAGGTTGCACTGGGATAAGTCAGGTTTAGGTTTGAGTTGGACACTGATTCTGGGGTTGGGGGGGGGGGGGGCAGCTCC
>JAVDPK010001452.1:337437-382215 GCA_034780415.1 Cichlasoma orientale | reverse complement strand
ATCATACGTACAGTGAAATTAATCATTATACATACAACGAAATTACGTTAAGAACAGCCATCCAAGAAAAAAAACACACACAAGCGACAGTCAGGGGGGACGGTATGTTCTGGACTGATGAGAAATATTAACCTTTACCAATGTGGTGGAAAGGCTAAAGTTTGGAGAAAGAAATGATCTGCTCCTGATCCCAAATGTACTTAAACTCATCTGTGAAACACTGTGGAGGTAATGTCTGGCTTTGGCTTGCATGGCTGCTCCTTCATTGATGATGTCCTGCTACTTTTATTATATAAAAGAAATGGATGACATCTCTATAGCCAACACTGCCAAAATTAGACAACTTGAAAAAAGGGAAAAAAATGAAATAAAAATGTGGACTTTTATGTTTTTTATGTTTATCAAAATCTTAAAAATGTCCATTACACCACCAACCTGTGCTATACACTCTCCATGTCTTCACTGCCATTGCCCTCCTCCTTTAAAGCCTCTCCTTCAGTGGCAGCCTCCTCAACATGGGCCAACATATCAGCCATGAGCGCCTCTTCCAGCCGCTTCCTCACACTGTACACCAGCTCCTCCTGTTTCCTACACACAAACACAACAGGAAGCTGTTACAGTTGGCAGTTACATCTGCCTGTAACAGCCATTAAATCAGCAAAGAACAGATGGTGTTTTTACAGAGATGAGTGGTCACTTGTTATGGGCTGAGGAACACTGGGCAGAAAATACTCAAGTTGGGCTAATCAGAGATGGCAAAAAAAAGACAAGCTTAGTCTGAATTTGACAAATACCCCCATTATTTTTTGAGCTATTTGACAAATGACGTATTTAAAAAGGGGACCGGAAAGAGAAGAACAGATTACACATGGCATTATTCCCACTACTGGAGCTTGCTGGCACTGAAATTCACAGTGGGAAGGTTGGTACCACCGGTTTCACAGGTAAACATGATTAGATTTTTTTCTGGACCCCCCCCCCCCAAAAAAAACAAAAAACACACACACAAAAAACAACATATAGATTAGACCATTTTATGAAACCCACCGGATGTCCTCATCAGTGACTATGAAGGCCTTGCACAGTGGCTGTGCAGTGTTTAGCCAGACTCCTGGGTTCTTCTCCACAGCAGCAGACAGCTGCCCGGTGATTGGAGCAGCACTGGTGTGCAGAGCACTGGCGATGGCTGACAGCAGAGTTTTGTCTGTGCAACCCGGACCAACACCTGCGGGAGCAGCAGGTGGTTACCAGACATTTTCCAGATATGTAACAGTTGAACTACACCCATGTTTATCTAAACTTTATAACAATTAAACGGTTGCTGAGGTCAGTCAAAACTGCTCTTAGAGGAAATACCAAAAGCGTCATTTTAGGAGAAACTGCTTGCTGAGGCTGATGAATTCATGTTTTACCTTGAAGGCCTTTAGGCAGTTCCATTGTTTTCACCAGCTCTTCTGCAATGTCATAAGCATTTAGACCACTGAGTTTCTTCTCCCAAAATAGCTGCGAACAAAATAAGGAAGAATATTTTAGCTGTAGGCGGTTTAACAGAAATACATTGTTCCTTTGAGTGCAGCAAACCTGCCATCCACATATTCAAAAAATACTGGTCTGTCCAGTTTCAGAGCTGCACGTCTTTGCAGTCTGTGCAGCATTTGTTATCCAATACTAGATAGTGTCAGATTACATGCTTCCCGATTTTTCTGGCACACTGTTGTAGTAATAGGTTGTTCACCTGTCTGGGCTGGTCAACAGCTTTCTGAGGGTCTGTCTTCACTTTGTTGTTGGGATGATTGGTAACCTTGGTTACAGGCTGCTTAAAGATGGAGGCCGTCTGTCTGACAGGGAGTGATGTGTTCAGGTCAGGTTTGCCCTTTAAAAAAAAATACATTGAAAGGGAGGATGAGAAGGACAAGAGAAAGAGGATGCGTCTCATTCAGCTTTCATCAGCACTTGACAGAGTTAAGGCCTCGGGCACAGACGCCTAGAGACTGGTCGGCAACCCCTTGGCTTAAGGGAATGCAAATTTCCTGACCAGCTGGCAAGTGGTTTGCCGGCTGACACTGGGTGAAACCGGTCATAAAGATGGTGCTGCACCAAAAACCTCCCTATGATTGCTTTGATCACAAGCACGGTCAGCCATAGCTTGCAGGAAAGATGCCGACGTGTCTGCAGACACTCCCCATTTTACTCTCCGGGCTGTACTGCAACTTGAAAAAGCACGAAGCCAGCCTGAAATGGAGACCGTTGGCCTATAAAGTAAAAGTTGTGCCTTACTGCTGCAACTGACAGTTCAAAAGGCGCAACTTTACTTTGAAGGCCATTTCTGGTTTGCATTGTGCTTTTTCAAGTGTCACTGCCGCTGGGTGAGTTGCTGGCGAGTGTTTGTAGTCAAGTTGGCATCTTCCAACCTGCAACCTGCTAGCGTCCAAAGAAATCGCAAAGAGGTTTCTGGTGCACCACCATATATTTCTTTGCAACCAATTTCACGCTAGTGACTACCAGCAACTGGTTGCTGAGTGACCGGTGGTTGCCAAATGGTTACTAACTGGTCTTCAGGCTTGTGTGACTGAGGCCTAAATGAGCTGACCTGCACGCTGCTCATGCGAGGTGCAGTCCAAAGAAAGTTCAACAAAACCAGACTTTCTTGATGCTAGATGACTTGGCAACACCAGCAGGAGGCATCGTGACAGTGCAGTGGTTAACCAGATTTTTTTCCTGGGCCAGCGTAATCCCCTATAAGAGAGGCTATTTGACACCTTATATAATTTAGCTCTTCGTTTCCACATCATCCAACATCAACAGGAAGTTTTAAAAAAGTGGACAGCAGAAAATTCTTATTTGCAAACTGCATGCCAGTTATTTCCAATTTTACAGCTGCACATAAGAACACTTAAACGTGTGATCTGCTACCATCCCATTCCTCATATTTCATATTTCTATCCATACCTACTACCAATTTGGTTTTACTGACTTATTTCATGAGGTATTTTTTCCTCTCTTTCTCTCTCTGATCTGTATATGCACTCACCACATCTCTCACTTCTTATTCATTATTATTTGTGATAACCACCAATTAAACAATTTCCTAATCTGTGTTTCCTCCTGCTGAGGATCTACATCACTTTAGAGGACATCATCAGGAATATACTGCTCAAAAAAAATAAATAAAGGAATGGTTTGAAAACATATCAGATCTAAATGGGGGGAAAAATCATGATGGATATTTATATTGATATGGACTCAGTAATGTGTTAGGAATGAAAGGACGCCACATCGTTTGATGGAAATGAAAATTATCAACCTAAAGAGGGTTGCATTCAAAGACGCCCCGGAAATCAAAGGGAAAAAATGATGCAGCAGGCTAGTCCATTTTGCAGAAATTTCATTGCAGGTGTCCTTGGGGGAGGGGGTCTCCTCCCAGATCTGGACCAGGGCATCACTGAGCATCTGGACAGTCTGAGGTGCAACCTGGTAGCGTTGGATGGACCGAAACATAATGTCCTAGAGGTGTTCTCTTGGATTTAAGTTAGGCAAGCGTGGAGGCCAGGCTGTCGTATCAACTCCTTCATCCTCCAGGAACTGCCTGCATACTCTCCCCACATGAAGCCGGGCATTGTCGTGCACAAGGAAGAACTCAGGACCCACTGCACCAATGTAGGGTCTGACAGTGGATCCAAGGATTTTATCCAGATGCCTAACGGCAGTCAGGGTGCCGTTGTCTAGCCTGTAGAGGTCTGTGCGTGGATAAACCTCGCCAGACCATCACTGGCCAACAATCCAAACTGATCGTGCTCAGCGATGTTACAGGGAGCAAACCATTCTCCACGACTTCTCCAGACCCTTTCATGTTTGTCACAAGTGGAGGAGTTGGACTACCTGTGTAACCTCTGTAGGTTCCAGGTATCATTTCCTGCTATCAGTAGTCACACTGACCCTAACCAAACGCAAAACTAGTGGGGAAAAAAGTCAGCAAAGCTGAGGAGGAAAAAATGTCAGTGGCCTCCACCTGTTCATGGAGGTTGTCTCACTTTTTGCCCACACTTTTTGGGCCACTGTGCGGCCCAAAAAGTGTGGGCCGCACAGCTAACCTGTTACCAAGGTGATCTATCCTGTTTAACAGGAACATCTTTGGCTCTTACTTTAGGCTAAGTACATATTGCTAACCCCTTAATCTCACTTGTACACCCCTTAGGTCTACTGATAAAATCTGTTTATGAAGTAGAGAAGCATATAAGCCCATAAAAGAGATTAAATTTACAAAGGCAGTGGCTGTGCACTTCCTTCCTCTACTTGTGGGAATTTGTGTCTCTTTATAGATCACAGACTTCCCATTCATTAATTCTAGTATGCAAATAAATCGGCAGACAGTAAATATAAGACAATCTTGGAGACCTTTTTAATGCTGAGCTCAAGCAGCTGACCATCACGAGCACATTTGTGTCACCTTGTTCTGGTTGTTGTTATCATATCTCAGTCTCTGGCGATTCTTGTTCAGCTTGCTCATCAGCATCTTTCCCGTGCGGAAATCAAAGGAGCTGAGGTCCATCTGGTTACCAAGGTAACGGGCCAGCTGAGGCTTGCTCCGAAACTTCTTCCCAGATGGACTAACGAGGCAGGCGGAGAGACGCGGGGGGAGAAAGAAAAAACACCATGTTAATACTGTCTCTTAGCAAAAGGAAAGGTCACACCAAAGAGACATCAAAACTGAAAACCAAACCGAGATGAAAGGCAGGAAAAACAAAAACACACAGATCACACCAGAAGACAGAAAAGTATAAAACACAGACTACAACATGCAACAAGTCAACAGCAAAAGAGAAGCAGGACATCCAAATGAGCAAATGAGCACTTTGTGAAATGGATGCAGACTCTACCTTAGCTCTGTCATCTATTAAAAAGCTGGAAACATCTTAGTAAAATGAGCAGATATGAAAATACATATTGAACATGTGTAACTAAACTCCACCCCCTCCTCTCCACATTAGTGATCACAATGTAAACATGGCAAAAAAAACTAACACTGGACCAAATGTTTCAAAATGGAAACATTGTAGCTCCACTGGTGGGAGCAACAACGACCTGAGCCTGAGCAATGACCAACAAAGGAACAACTGTGGGTGGATACGTGCTATAGTAACTCATGCAAATGCGTCTTACATCACACACCACACAGTTAACACCAGTATGATTGTACATTTAGCCTACCACAAACTATACAACCGACCCGCCTCCCCCCTCTCTTGCCTCTGTTCCTCATCTTGCTCTTCTCCTCTGCTAAATGAGAACAAATCTGGCGTTTGTTGATTCACTTCACTGGGAAATAAAAGATAATTAACTGAGATTACACTGAGGTTTATTCATCTGAAGACCTTGGCAGGCATGAGGAGCTGCTGCTGCTGCTACTACTACTAGCCTGCACGTTTGGACAGACTCCTTATCACAACAATTGTTGAGAGGACATGGCCTGGCTGGCCTTGTTGTCGTCGTGCAGCAAACACAGCCCCCCTCCTCTCCCTCCCATTCCCAAACTTTACATCGACCACTGATCACACTCCTTCCCGTTTCCGTCCGCAAACTCGGTGTCTCGTGCAACTTCTAAGTTTTTGTAAGCCCTTAGCTCGTGCAGTACCTAAAATAATAGACATCGCTTTTCCCAGCTGACAAACCGGACTTTCTGGTCACTTCTTCCATTTTCCAGCCTTTGGGGAGAGCAGTGCAATCCCACCTTTTCTTCTCCATTTCCCACGCGAGTAATCTCTAAATCCACTAAAACTTACTGCAGATAACCACACTGGGTTTTAGGAAATGTGCCGATATAAATAATTTTTTTGTTTGTTTGTTTTTGGGATGGTAGGCCTATCGCTTCTCACGCTTTTGTTTCGACCATGTTACTACGTGCGTCCTCTGTAGTGGGATCTCTCTGCTCACATCTCATCTCTTTGTCGTCGCACAGATCGCTCCGCCGCGGACTTCAGCCACATCACTACCTGACTGTCTCTCCGGGCCACGAGGGCTACATCCGCAAGGAAAACAGGACATCGCGGCTACATCAAGATGCCGCGAGATAAATAGGAAGTTAGTGTGCTCGGATTTCGGTAGAAAAGCAAGGGGCCAAGGAAAGGGAAAACATTACTGTTTAAAAAAGGAAAAATAACCCCCCTAAATAGACCCCTGCAGAGGTTACTGATGAAACACACTGCACTGGATCTGACTTACACGGCAGTAGAGACGAGAGTTATTATAGTTTTGAACTTTAAGCTGAAGAAAATGGAGGGATGGATTTAGTTTTTACTTTTTTTTGTTAAAGTTTGCTTCCAAAGTGTTTTTTTTAGTTCACAATATTTTTTTCATATTTAATTTTTAATTTAATTAACTATAACAGCCTTAATACAGACTCTTTGTAATCATTCACCTCAAGATTTCTTAGCATAATGCTGTGTTATGGGGGTGCAAGCCCATGCAAAAAGGTCACTGTGCCCCACTGCTGAATTCTACAGACATACTTTTTACACATATAAGTACAATTATGGCATATGATTTGGTAATAAAAATGTTAAATACCCACAAGTTATTGTAGTAACAATCAAGCCCATGTTAGTTATTCAGTTAATACTAACTTAGAGCATTTGTACCAATTGTAGCGGCATGACTGAGGGGGGCACTGATTTTGGAGCACATGAGCCTGTGCAAGTCAGACCCTGAAAAATCGGCTACCCCCATGCATCTTTTTAGAATGCAGAAAGGTCATCATCAGGTCATGAGGCTATCTTTAAAGCATGATATTACTTAAAACAAAACAAATGAGTGTACTGTGTTTTTATGGTTATTGTGCATAGTGGTTCATTATGTGATTTCAGATAGGTTGAATGCTTGAATTTGTTGTGCAGGTGGCAGCATTATTTATTCATTTATTTATTATGACAACGCGAAGTGAGTTAAGTCTAATGCCCCCCACCTGTCAAAGTTGGTTGCCTGTCCAGGCCACCTGCTCTGGTGCACACTGTGCTCTGACTGACTTTTCGAGGGGTTGTTTTTGTTCTTTCTGGATGCTATGAGCTAGATTGACCATAGGCCAATTCTGGCCATCAAGTTGTACTTTGACTATGTGGGGTCTATTGGGTGAACGTATCAAGTACAGCTATCTAAAATGGTATTATGTTTAGTCTCATATTCTTAATCTGTTCTGATATGTTTATACTCGGTTGTCTCTCAAAATTTTAATCTTAATTTCAGATAAAACGTTAACTTGATCTGTCTTAACTGTATGCACCGCACACAGAGAACTACCAACTTTCATTGCACACCTGTAAAATGACAAATACATTCTATTCACTGTATTACAAACTGCTGATATCGAAAAGTAGTTGTTTTAATGCATTTGAGTAAGTTCATTCTTGACTTTGAAATGTAAAGCTTGATCAAAAATAAAAAATAACTCGGTCTATTTAGTTTTTAGAGCCTTTATGATTGTCCCGTGTTCATCTTGATTTAAAAATGCTTTCTCAAAAATGTGCAGTGCAGTTATGCAATTAAATATATAATTGAAATGTTAAATAACAAATTTATATTTTTTTCCCTTTGCCGTAATTAGGTATACCAAACTTTAGATTGTGCAGCTAAATCCTACAAATTCTTGAGCTGAAGCGACCCTTACGTTCTTTTATTTAGAAAAAAAATCTTACCGGAAGTTGTGTTTTATACTCAATGTAGCTTGACGCCAGTGGCGTAACACCACGGCGGCGTTAATCTATGGGAAACATAAATTAGGCTCCAGCTACAAATAGACCGTAAACAATAATCACGAAACTGCATTGACAACAATCACGAACGTCGCTATATAATCAAATGCCGCACAATAAAGACATTTATTTGCCGTTTCAAAACCGAAATGCGCAAGTTTCTGTGTGAGCTTCGTGAAACTGGAGAGCCGTTTCACCACGACAATGCCGACCGTTGTCATTCAGACTCGGAGCCGGCTTTAATCAATGAACAAAGTAGATCTTATCGATCTAACACACAGCATTTCAACAACATGTTAAGCACACATGGAAGCTTTGTTTGTATAATAACAATGCAGGGGGGAAAGAAAAATATTATGTACTTTGCATGGCTAAAATCTGCGCCGAAACAGCACAGTGTCGACGCAGTACCGCCTCCATGCTCAATTCAGCATTATCTGTAAATATCAGGAATGTTAAACCATACTGTAAGGATCCAAAGAGACCGACATCCTGGCCGCAAGCCGGTGCGTGGATATTTGCAGAATGCGAAGAGCCTACACCAATGTATTTGCCTAATCGATGATAAAACATACTTTCCAAATATATTCCGAATACGACAAATAACGCTACAAACGCTACAGTTACAATTAAACCCACTGCTCGTGGTTTTATTGCCCTTTACATGTACTTACTCGTTTTTATCCATCTTGAAGACACTATCTCGTTTTCTCCCTCTCGCTATGTTAAATCCCTTCTCCCCTCTCTTCTTTCAGTCCCCTCCCCCTTCGATGTTAGAAATGAAAGACATTATCCACGCAAATTTCGCAGCAGTCTGCCTGATAAAATGAGCATAATGTCTGGCTCAAACTGGCCCATTCTGGATGAGCCGCAGGGCTTAAAATACAGCAAACATTTAAGACTCACTATAATTAATTAAGATTTCATTTTACAGTATTTTTACAGTACAAAAAGCCATGCTGTCAAAGCTACTAAACAAACAACAAATCTATCCGGGTTTTTTGTTTTCTTTTTTTTTTATTGCAAGCATACTTTAATAGGCATAAAAGACAACTTCTCGTCATACAAGCTCAAACAAAACATTTTAATAGTTATGAATTCACATAGAATGGAGACATATCGGCGTAAATTCGATTTATTCACATTTAGTAACACTGAATCAAAAACAGCAGGTAATAAAGACAGTGCATCCTGAAGTCCAAACTCCTAACAAGCCCTCAGGGACTGACTGTTGAGACAGGGTGTCCCACAGAGATGTGAAAGCAATCCACCCATCCTAAAGTTCTGGTCCTGTTGGCAGACATATGGGCCCATTCATTAGCAAAATGTACATGAACACATCAGCCTGAATGTGTGAAAAGCACATCATTCCTGTTTCTCTCTGAGGAAACAGTCTGTGTGATGCAACAAGTGAATGATTTCTGACATGATCCACAAAGTGTTTGGAATAGAGTGGAAGGCTCCAAAGGTCTGTACCTATTAAAAGGGCCTGGGAATGTTTATATATGTACAACAATTATAGAATGGATTATCTGTGATGTGTGTATTATACCCAAACACTTTCATATTGTCGATAATAATACAAAAAGAAAAAATACATAATTTAAAAACCTTAATTATACAGAAGCATGGAGCCTTTATTCTTTCACCTTTTTCAATTAACAGGCAAACGAGAACAGACTGATCTCTTCGGCTTTCATACAGCAGGGTACAGCTATATCACACTCACGTTAGAGTTTACTTTACTCGTCCGACTTGAACTTCCCTCTAATGTATGGCACATAGTCTAGCACTAATCGCCAGTCTGTGAAGTGAATGAGTGCCACGCCGCCGACTGTTCCCCAGGCAACCATGTTTGGGACCCTGGATGGAAGAAAACAAAGGACTCCTGAATAAGACACAAATTTAACCATAACATCAAGAGCAGCTTGGATTACACCCCTCAGTTCAGACAGAAGAATAATCATTCAGTCATCACATGACATGCTGATTTTTTATAGACACCAATGATATCTATTTTATAAAGTTTGTCTATGTCTATGTCTATTTTATTTTTAAAGTTGGATTACTTGGTGGTGACCAGACAAATTAGCTTAGGTTTTAATTAGCCTGAGCAATACTGATTATTAGGGAGTAAAACATTCCAATGGTTTATATATATAAATAAAATTACAGTATGCTAAAGTTACATTGAAAAGGTAAAATTATGGGGATGTACTAACTTTCTGTTAATGTATTTCACAAACTAGTTAGCAGCTTACTGATACCACTCTGCTGCAGGTGCTGCAGGCAGCTCTAAGCATGCTGGAAAAAGTGGAGGTGGTGCCACTCCGCCGGTCATACTCTGTATCACACCAAATCCCCCTGATTCCTTATTTTCAGCCTATTACCTCAAATATAGGTGCACCAGTACATCAATTGGACTCTAGCTTCAATAATCGATGAGGATCTTATATTATTAGTGATCCAAAGATTAGGATAATATTAATTTTTGCAAATAGGTATCTAGGAGTAACTATAAACATACATGTATGAGTATAAAAACACAAGCAAATTCTTAAATTTGATGTAAAATAAAAACACAAATCGTTACCTCTTATACTGAATATCAGCAGCAACAATTAATTATGTCATGCTTTGATTATACAGAATGATTCTGAAAGATTATAATAATTCTCAGGTGAACTGTGCATTCACATCCCACCATGTCAGGAATACCAGTATGAGCAGTCCCGTTCTTACTGAGGGGACTTGGATGGCTATCTTGCGGTCTTTGACACGTCCAAGACAAAATAATACATCTTCACTGTAATTATCCCGCTTCACTACTCTAGCTGTAACCTAACCGTTCTGTAACACTAAGCGATGCATTTCAGCATAAAACGCATAACTATGAAAATAAACAGCTAGCCAGCTAGGCTAAACGAGTGACACAGGACACAGAAACGTTTACGGTACGACCGCAACCTCAGCAGCAAACAGCCCAAAAATTCATCCCTGACAACGTAATCCGCCTCGTCACTTACCACGTCCTTGCAATAGCAATGTACTTGGCTCCGATGATTTTATTTAGTATTTTCTGCACCATTGTGACCTTCTTGTGGTTGTGATGGCTGAAGGACCCCGATGTGTCTCTTGTTATGCCTGTTTAAAAGTAACAAGTATGTCCGCGGTTGCGTGCAGCAGCTCAGGGTCGTTTCAGGCCACCATTTTAAAAGCTCTGCATTTACAACAGAGGGCTGTTTAAACATGTTGGCTTTAAAGCTATAGTAATGGCTCACAGCATCCATTAAAGGTGGCTTCTTTGTTGCATTCTCATGAAGCTTGAATAAATGTATTTTTTTTACCCTATCCGAATATTGGTAATAGAAAATATGGACAAATTAATTTAACCCTTTATTACAATGGTTTTCTTTATTTTCCTTTTTATGTATACAATATTCAAAAGCCAGACATTGGAAAAGGTATAATCTGTTATTAAAAATGGCACATTTATTGCTACATTACTGTTATTTACAGGACAGTTCTCAACTATATATATTTATATATGTAAATATATATATAAAAGAGACAGATTGAGTGAGGCACTCTAGAGGACCAACAGCGTCCTCACTCCAAGATCTCGAGCTCTGTGCCTGTGAATGTAATTTAACACTCAATGGTCTAACCCCTTTTTAGTTCAACAAAGATATGACAAAATTGTAGAAAGGCAGTTTTTAATCACTGCTTTCCTTTAAACAAAACAAGTCCAAACCCATCAGCTGAAACATTTACACACTCCTGCAGTGACCGGGGTTGGGTTTTTTTTTTTTCCTGCAGATTTCAAACTGTGTCTATGTCAAGACATCAATCAAGAAAGTTCCCCCAGCCACATGATTTCAGCTAATGGAATACTAATTTACATCTAGTCCGATTTTCCCTTGGAATAAATCGCAACATTCAGTACACTTACTGATCATGTAATGAGAGACAAAACTTCAAACACAACTTGTTGAGAGAAGTGATCAGAAGGTCTCAAAAAAGTCACCACCAATACCACCAAAGAGCTAGAAGAGTAAATGTCAGGGGTGAAAATTGTCACTAATGACTACATATACTCAAAGTCACTGCAGCCAAGGGCTTGCACGCTGAGATACATAAATTTAAAAATGCTCCAAGTCTTTAGAGGTTCCAGCTACACTTGAAAATAAACTCTCCACATCGACACCAAAGCAGCACATAGTGAAACATGTTCATGTGCATCAAAGGCAGACAAGCAGAGCCAAAAACAGCATCTCTTGAACCCTGCCATTTTTTTTTTTTTTTAATAGCAATATAGGGCAGACAGAAAGAAAACTCATGACCTGGACCCATGACCACAACCTTAACTAAAACAGCAGATTGGACAATCCAGTTGAATAATTCAGGGAAAAAAGGGAATAAAAACTAAACAAGATCTATGTAACATTTATTTATTTAACTAGATACACTGAAAGAAAATCTCTTTATACCATTTAAACTTCTTCCTGAAAACTGAAAAAAGCATTAGGAGAAGGGAGGGTGGGGGAATGAACAAGTACCTCTTTAATCTCCATGATAAATGAAATGATATGATTCACAAAATAAAAACTGTCTTAAATGGAAAAAAAATAATACAAGTTCAGGCACTGATAAGGTATCACTCTCCCATCATGACATCTTAAGTCTTGAGAATGAAAAGGCCACACTATTGATTTGTATAGGTCTTTTTCTTCATCTCTTTTTGTAGAAATCAAACACACAAAAACCTCCCATTTGTGATTACATGTTGGTAAAAAGAAGCCATTCACAACATAACATGACATGGGAATAACATCACAATAACACTGTTTTGTTCTCCATATTATCCTTAACCTTATACCCAAATACCGGCATCTGCCTCCAAAATAAGTGAGCAGGAAGTTGAACAGTGAGCTGCACACTGCGAGCCATTTGGTTGAGGACATTAGGGAAAAAAAAAGAAAGAAATGAAAAACTATTATACTGTACTGACAAAACCCAAGAACACAACTTTGAAAATGAAGGCGATCCACATTTGTATGGTAGCTACATTCAAAAACCAGTTGCATAATTACTGTTAGAGACAAAAATCCCCTCCCACATTTTTCTCCAGTGCCCCCTGCTGAGGTCAGAACACCTCAACAGGACTGTGGCACAAACTCTGCCCACACATTCCCAAATGGAAAGAAAGAATGAATCTGGGTAGCTGATGATATGCCTTACAACTAAAACTGGAATAAAAAGGACACACCAAACGCTTTTAACATTTTCCATTTATCATCCGTCGACCCTTTTTCCGCTTCCATCCCAGTTCAATTTTGAAATAAATGTCAAATATCCCCTTATACAGCTCATCTACAATACACTCTAAACTTCAAACTAATATTGCCATTTATGTAAAAAATCTACAATGTATAGACTAACAAAAAATATATATTTTTATATATATTTAATTTTGAAAAATGAAACAGAATAATGTATGAAGTGAATTTACACATCACACTTCTCTCAGTAAGAAACGTGAAAACACACTTACTCAGGAGAAAGGTGAAGGGCTGCAAGTGGGAATGCTCATTTAGGAAACAAAGCCTCAGTTACACAGAAGCTCGTTTGCTTTAACACCTGCGGACTGATGAGATTCCTCCTTTGTAGAAACCCAGATTTATTTTTTTTTTTTTATTTTTTTTTTTTTTTTGTCTTTTGCTGAACTTCAATTAAGGGGAAATATTCGAGCTGTTAAGTCTGCTGGCACTGTCAAACCATTTCAACAAAGTTACAGCACTAAAGGGCGCTGTTCACTTGGCGAGTAATTCAAATGGCTTTCATACAGACTTTCAGGGACTGAAATGCAATACAGGTCAACAGTCAAAGTCCAGCCTAAAACTACACAACTGTGCTTTCTCTCCTCTGTGTATGGTTTCGTACATAAAGCGGTACAAAAACCTGGATCGATAACAAGGGATCTCTGGAGTAACACTCAAACTTGTGGTCAACAAACAGGAAGAACAGTTTTGTTTTGTTGACACGTTCTACCACTTGGCTAATTCATCATCTTCAAGGAAGAAGTTTTCAATTCCAAGTCTCCAGATGCCTTGTGGGATGCAACCGGGCTCCAGTCAGACTTCCTGTTTTTCATGCTTCAAACTGCGTTTTAACTGTCAAAACTGTGACCTTTGCCTTGTGACCTCCCCCCTCCCCCCCTCCCCCCACACACACAAAGAAAATAATTTTGACAGTTCAACTTCAACTATGGGCTTGGTTACATAACATATGTAAGACTGTACCATCACGCTGGGAATGACATACATTAAAAATAATTGCTCATACACATAAGCAATCCCTCACAATAAATGTTCCTCATATGTAAAGCAATTTGCTTAAATGTCAAATAGAAAACATGTAACAATTAGGCACAAATCCTTGATTCAAATTGTATTTGTCTACGTCTCTTTCCCCCCCCCCACCAGCGCACCTCTCGGCCGTGTCTGACGCCCCAATGTGTGGCCGGCCCAAAACAAAAAAAAAAAAAAAAAAAAAAAAAAAAAAAAAAAAAAAAAAAAAAAATAGAGTAAACCTTGGAAAAAAACAAAACAAAAAACAGTTCTTCACATTTGAGCTTGTAGTCATGGTTGGGAGTGCGACAAACAGGCTGTGTCAGTTTTGGCAGTATGCATGTGTGTACGAGTGTGAATGTGCATCTTGAAACTTGAACGGACAATACACAGACATGTCCACATATACACACACACACACACACTTGAGAATAACGGGTGGAAGAAATCTGTTAAGGCCACATCCTGTGACAGCCAGGAAAACACCACCAGATCTGGAAAAAGGAAGTAGCACAAAGACATTATGCAGTAATATTCCTACATAACACAGAACTGATCAAATGTGACTGCCAGTAATAAATACTTGCAAGAGGGATAAATTCTACCAGCAATCTTCAGGGCCTACCTGGTGTTACATGTGGCCAACTGGATTGTGGCCATCTCCACCCATGCTAGGATGGCCTCCTGAGAGCTGCATGGGTGCTTCACCCACCACCCCAGACACTTTCTCTTCCTCACGGCGTTTTAAACAAGCTGCTTTTGGGTTAAGGTTACGCTCTGACAGAAAGAGGAACGCAGAAGTGAGCCTTCTCACTGAAAAGAAATAAAGCTGTGATTTCCATCTATAAGATTAAGTGCAGACTGACCTCTGACTTGTTGTTCTAAATTGAGGATGACATTAACAGCTTGGTGAAGGATGAGAAGTTTGGTCTGAGGTTTGTCATGACTGAGGTGCAGCTGGCACATCCTCCCCAGCTCCTTAAATGCCTCGTTGATGTCCCGTACTCTGAGGCGCTCACGGGCATTGTTAGCCACTCGTCGTTCCCTCTCACGCTCCATCTTCACCTCAGGGGGAAGGTCTTCATCATCTTCCTGACTGCTATCAAGCAAAGATGAAATTTCAAATTAAAAGTGCTCATATTACCATTTCACAGTTCTAAGTAGAATAGGAATGGCAGACTTTAAAGTGCCGGCGGCAACGCTTCACTTGTAACACACACTTTAGTTTGACAAATCAAGCCAGCAGTTTAGTCATATTGCCAAATTTTGGGGGTGGGGGAAAGGAGGGTAGTATTTACATTGTGGAATTATTTGCATCATTTTGAATTTGTAAGTGTGTGTGTGTCGGGGGGGGGGGGGGTCACAAACAAATGCAAAATGCAAACTGTGTACTGTGGGCTAAACAACCTCTGGAGAATGTAACCAACAGGCACAAAGAATCACAAATGGAGTGTTTGCTTTTGATCATGCAAAAGAATGTATCTCAGTAAGTTAAAATGCTGTAATCATGTAATACAAAATGTTTTAACAGTTCTTATTTCCCAATACTGTTGAAAAAGCAGCAACTCCCACTTCATATGATCACTTAATTAAAATGCTTATCCAACATAAACTGGATTCAGTTATAAAAATGTTGTGTGTGAACAGTTTGCAGATTTAAAATGCATCTCCTCTAAGAAGCTAAGCATGGTAAGCAGCTTCAGCCTTCATGCTACATTGTTAATTACGGTTAATGTTGGCCTCGGAATAAATGTCTTGTTTTGTCCTTGTAATCATTCATAGGGTTAGGGTTAGTCTAGCCCAGTCTAAAAAGCATTTCAAGGTCAAATTTCAAAACTTATAAGTATACAGAAATGGTGAATAATGGGTAGTAAAATTCAGAATGACAAATATTACGACTCTGTAGAACAGAGATCAGGTAGACACCAGCTCTAACCAACAGCATTTGCCTGCTGTGATGTCTGGCAAGAGTCCACAAAGCATTAGAAATTGATCTTCTTTTGGAGAAACTTACTCATCTTTCTGGTCTGAAAGGCCAGAGAGCATCTGGAGGGTCAACGCCTCCTTTCTGAAAACGTGACATGAAGGAGGAGGGGGGGGGGGGGTTTGACATCGTTAAACACCTAACATAGCCTAGGCAATCACTGGGAGAAACAGGAAAGAGATGACTAAGATGAATTAAATTCTTATGAAAGTGACAGGTGACTCCCTTTATATTCTCTTACTGACAAAACAATCTTTACCTTTGTTTGATTTTAAAAAAAAAAGGAAAAAAAAGTTTGAATCAGATTTTTACAGCATATTAAAAATGTTTTATAAGGTTTCAGGTGTAAAGACAGAGCCTTAAGGATTTTACCTTGTTCGACTGCGCGCTGCTTTGGAGTCTTTCTTTTCCTCATCTGACTTGTCTGCAACAGATGAGTTTTCATCATCCTCTTTGTCTTCTCTTTTGATATCTGAGCTGCTGGAGGAGTGTGTGGAGCGAGCCATACCACCCGGGAGACCTAGGGACAAATACAGAATGTGAAGTTTTAATTCTAAGGCTAAATATTTTCAATTTCAGAAAGGAATGCAGTACCAGTTGTAATGTGGGAAGCTAAGAAAGTCCAAATGAAATCTGTGCATATGTAAAATAGGCATTTCTATAATTAATAAATATTAATCAAACTTACTGGTAAAGCCTTCTGGCTGGCTTACTGCTGGTGTGGGTCCAGATGCGTGATGACCGTGCAGGAGAGTGCTGCTGGGAGGAAGGCCTGTAGGTTCCTCGTGTTTCCCTCCCTGCTGGTAAAGGTGGGGAATGGTCATGATAGTATAGCAAAACTTTGCCACAACAAAACAGACTGCAAAGGCTCCCCCAATAGAAATGTATTTGTCCAATTTGCAGAGAAAGTACAAACAAAAACTAAATTTTTCAATGATATGACACATAATGAAATAAATTGCATACTTTTTTTTTTTGAATGGGGGCTAGGCTCCAGCCCCCCCGGACCCTGAACAGCATAAGCGGAAGAGGATGGATGGATGGATTTACTTACCTCAGGGAAAATTATGTATAAAAAGTGTAATGCTAAATTCTTGCTATATAAACTTTGGCCAGTAGATGGCACAATGTAATCCAATTAGATTTTTCTTCTTTTTAAATCTGTTCTTTTTCCCCCCAAGAAAGAACAAAAAATGTATCTGTTCAAAAGGACAACTTGTTGTTCAATGTAAAATTAATATACAACATAAAGTTTCCTCTTTTAATTGTAAATAACTTCCCGTGTCAGTTTTTGTAAAACATTTTACAACATACAGTAGAGTATGTTACTTTAAACCTCCATACTGACACAGCTTTTTCAGAAATGTACTGAATTTGACTCTCCATGGCTCACCATTGCAGGATGTCTGTTGCTGAGGGCAAGACTAGCATTGGGGAAAGCTGGAGAGAGGCCTCCGAGACCCCCGTTGTGTACTGAGGACAGCAGGCTGTGCATGTCAGAGTGGGCGCCCTCTAAGCCAGGGCCCTGGCCCACAGCATGGCTGCGGAGCACGTGGATGGCCTCTTCCAAACGATCCTCCATTTTACTTTGCTGTGCAAATACATGAAATATTTGCTAAGTTTTCAAGATGAAGGCAGTACTGTGCACTAAACTATTAAAACAAGGCATGATAAACAAAGGCTAGAAGAACACACCCATATGGGCAACATCAGGTTTTTAATTAGTTTTGATGCAAAAGAGAAATATCTTGGCATACCAGCGCATGTGGTGGCCCTTCATAGTTGGGTGTGGTTGGTCTTTGCCACTGAGACTGAGGTCCTGCAGAGAGAAACATTGGGCTTGGGCTAAGTGGCTTTTCTCAACTTTACACCAGATGGAGCTGCAGACACATTTTTCTTCAGAAGAATATTAAAAAGCCAAACTAATACAAGTACCAGTCAAATGTTTGGACACACTCACTCATTCATATGAGTGAGTGTGTCCAAACTTTTGACTGGTACTGTATACACTCAGGTTCAACAGACTTTTTGTGTGACAAAAACAAGGTCCCATCAGCCTGGACAAGTAAAATGAATTGTACTCATCAAGGTACTGGGTAACAGACACTGGTACATTATCCAAATTTGTGGTTGCATGGCAAAGATTAAAAACAGCAACAAAGATGAAACCACCTTAGCTCAATTTACCAACCTTTCGATTTGCAAATCTAGACAACCTTGAGGTTCACATGAATTTCATCAGTACAATGCAGAACTGACTTAAGCTGATGCAACTTAAACTTCTACTGTTATTCTAATAATGAGATTATCTTTTTAATGTGTGATTTATAAACTACTAATAATATTACACTATATAAGAGAAAGGAAGTGTACCTGCAATAGCCTGAGGAGATCCAGGGGTAGATGGAGCTGAGGAGAAATTATTACTGTTGTGGTCCGATGGGTAAATCTGAAATTATGAGCGGAAACACCTCAACTTTGTGTAAAATAAAACAAAACAGAACAAATTCTCAAACTATTGTGTTCAGTAGGTATTAACAGTATAGGTAAACCTGCATTTTTTAAACATTTAAACTTATTTCTTAAAAGACAAATAAGGAAGAAGAAACATTAAATATGTAATGGTTAGATCATTCTTATATTAGAAACAAATGCTGCCTTTAGTCATGACCTTGTAAATGCTTTAGGTTTTCGTAAATTTTTGTAAATAAGCCAAAATAATAGACTTAAGGATTGTTTGGAAAATTCAAGTATTTACGCCAATTAAAGCCAAAAACCATCCTTTTTAGTTTTTTCCACTCCCCCTTTCAGCATATTTTTCAACAATTAATTTGTTTTGGATAAAACTCTTGACATCCAAAATAATACTAATCAATCAATCTAACGTTTTTGTCATTTTCAGACACCATTGAGAAGAATTCCAACTTAATTCTCCAACAGAATTTGCCATCACTGATGATTTTCACTTTGTCAAAGGTTATAAAACTCTCAGGAAAATTATTAAAGTGTTTTATTGCCCAGCATTAATTTAAAGCAACAAACAGAAAGAAAGGAACTCACTGAGGCAAGAGCCTTTCCAATTTCATCTCCTGAACTGCCAGCTGTGGTGCCTCGGTTGGCTGCAGAGATAAAGTAAATGTGAGTCAGATGACTTGTTAATTTGGGGGGGGGGGGGGGGGGGTGACCACAGGAGTCAAAGCAGTGACGATAGATTTGTGATGCGCACATTTCAAAAGTTCCTCACCCATTATGCCTTCTCCGTTGATGGTGGGTGTGTGGTTGTAGGTGGTTGGGGCCGAGTGGAAGCCGTTGACTTCGCTGCCGTGCAGAGGATAGTTCTGTGGGGACAGAGGCAGGGGGTGATGTTTCTGGAGAAAGGATACAGGTAGCTTCATAAAAGGACAAAAAGTTGCTCATAGATAATAAGTCCATTTGAATTATGTGCTCAGTTTCATGAGAATGGGTATAGCATGTGGAACATCCAAAATGTTAACAGCACATTTAGAATATAGCATCATGAGTTTGTCATTCGTGATAAAGGGACATAATCAGATAATCATAACTGTTAAAAAATTACTACAAATATCCAAAATTAATATGGCATTGAGGTATTTCTACCCACCATCCTGTCCTGTGGATTAATTGCAGAGAAGGAGCCTGGTTGTCCAATGTGAGGGGAATTACCCAGCATGGCAGAGTAGCCAGAAGATGACCAGGGGTCATCTAAGAAAAGCAGATTTGCAAATATGAAAATTTCTTCGCCACAAGCATTATAGGCCATAGTAATATTTTATGAAATAAAATTACCTTGCATGTAAAAAGAGCCAGGGTAAACTCCAGGCTTTGCAGTAGGATATCCCCCGTTTTCCCTGGAATACTCGTCACCAGAGGTGGAAGCATACACCTAAACAAACGGACAAAACAAGCAGTTAAACTACAATTTGGGCAAAAACAACAATATACACCAGCAATGATGTGGTATCATGGTGTTTTCCTATGAATCCTGAGCCATTATGAAAGATGAACTATGATGTATTGATCCACCTTGTTTTTGCTATAGATAACCATTTAATTACACTAGCTCCAAGTGACCACAAGATGGCAAGAGGGAGTCTGCCAATGGTGGAGAAGGAAGGCCGGCTCCTCGCCTGTGGAGGAGAACACAGTGGCCATGGCATGCTGGGCACAGCGACGGCTTGGATCCCAGTGCACAGTGAGCACTTCCTCTAGCTCCTAGGACCCCAGTGACATCGCACTGCCTGGCCTGCAGCCCCTCCCTGTAACACACTCAGTATCAGCTCGCACACATACCATGCATTCAGTGAGCCAACACACCCATCCATGCACAATCCAAAAGCTATGTCCTCAAACCCACACTACAGCATCAACAGAGGATTGCACATATGACAATGAACAACTTTGATTAATATTTTAGACATTTTATACTTGCACCTTTAAGAGTTCAATCACATATTGTTCCTAAATACTGCAAACAAGCATGGATGCTGGGCCTCCAAACACACAGACTGAAGACAGACATGAGACGCCTTCAGTTTCCAGACTATCAGCCACCACTCAGGCCTCCTTTTCCTCTCCTCCTCTGTAGTACATGCAGATAGAGGAAGCGAGAAAGAGAATGGAGGCTATGCTGCAAAGAATGCTAATCCAGAGAAGGGATTTTTTCTGTAATTTGATTTAACAGGGAGAAGTGGAAAGGGAATGGAGAGATGCACTTCTAATTACAGAGCCATCTGCCTGTTCCTGGACCACATCCAACTCCACAGGCAGCTGGGCTGAGGAGAGGGAGTGAAGAGAGGGAGAGAGATGGGGGCTGGGATCCAGTCAGCAAGACAGAGAGAGAGAGAGAGAGAAACGGAGAGAGAGCGAGAGAGAAACAGAGAGGAGCGAGAGAGAGAGAGAGAAAGAGAGAGAGATTGCAATGGGTAGGGGGTGGTAAAGGGGCAAGGGGGAGGACTGAGGGGGGAAAAAAATGAAGGCCCTGATGATTTATGAAATGGGTAGAGAGATAAGGGGTGTTGAGGGGGACAGGAGAAGGTAATCTAAATGACTTAAACAAAGCTTGATATGGCCAGGGGAGTGTGAAGGAAACAGGGGATTTAAAATGATCACGGTTAATTCAGGGGAAAACATGATGGAGATGGCTTCATTTAACAATAGGCTTTGAGTTGTTCTTTCACGGGGAACAATGTCGAGTGAATCCTGCCGCTCTAGATGGGAACACAGGACTACACAATGACTAGTGCTGCTGGATAATTGTATTCTCAGGAAGAAAGGGATTGCTAGGGTAAAATCCTCAACTAATGGGGGTTTAATGTAATTCAGGTTATGACCGTGTAAAGGTCTCTACACTAGGAAAAAAAAAATGCGGCTTGTGGCAAGGGGTGGGGAGTAGATGAAGATTAACATCAAACTAACCTCAGAGCGCTTTATTCAACCACAGGGGTTTGTGGTTAGTATACTGGACAACTAGGGGGCAGAAGAGAGGCTCCTCCATGTTTTTTGTTTGTTGCACATGAAAGGGGGTGTTAGGTTTACAGGGTTAGGGCAAGGGTCTTGTGCACAGGTAATGCTCGGAAACAGAAGTCAGCTAGCTTGAGGGAAAATGGGATATTCCAATGCACTCATCTGGCCACTTAAAGATTTAGAGCAAATTGATTTCTTTAACAAAAGTAGATAAAGAAAAGTAGAATATGCTGATGAGGTAGTAAAGAGAAGCAGCAAGGGAGGAGTGTGGGAAGGAGGAGAGACCACAGGATCATCACCAGCTATCATTAATCTGGGCTCAGACACAGGGCTAAGAGGCCTCACAAGCACTGCGCCTCACAACTGGGTCACTCACAGGGGGAGGCCCACCCAGGCCATCATGTGGTGAAGCGTAGGCGGAGGGCTGGGTGAGGTGGGGGAGGGGGGTTCACACACAGAAGTCTCATCATTCGCACTAAAACCACGCAGCAATCGTTCACGCTGCAGGGACCGACTGAGGTTCAGACAGTGAACAAGAGGGGGCCTCGGCCAGACAGAGAGTTCACACTCAGTCTCTATGATGTAGTCACTTTGGCGAAGCCTGTCTGCAAATAGAGGTTTCGGCAGCCACTTCAATATGACAACACCCACAGGTGGAAGACAGCAGCAGAAGTAATGACTTCTTCATTTCATAAACAAACAAGAAATCAAAAAATTTGGCTCAGCGGAGAGTTCACCAGGTTCAACTTTGATCTGTTCCCATAGTTACACTCGAGTCAATCTGATAAACACAAATCTAATCAATGCACAGACTGTATGTCAACTTAAAGAGTCAAAACACAGCTCTTGTCAAGTCTGGCTAAATTTCCTGTCAGACTACACATCTGTAGATCTGATATGGACCTCGTCAGACACATCAACCCTTTGAATTTACTTCCTTTATGCATGTAAAGCAATCAGTGTCGGTCTAAGTAAATGCCTTTATGAAAATCTGTAACACATACCAAGATCATAACAAGACCCATCACCAGTGGGAATATCTTCCCGCGATTAATGAAAATATCAAATTAATTTAGAAGTCAGGATAACATCACAGACCCATTTCATAATAGAAAGCCCTTCAGCAGACATCTTATTACAATCTGAAAACTATTTTTGCCCTAATTTGGGGGCCTTGCCCTAAACCTTTAGTCACCCCCGGGTTAGTAAAAATATAATACATATTCCAGCATAAATGTTTTCAATACTAACAATACTCATTAAATCAAAATAAGCATGCTGTGAGAGATTGATATTTGTGATGTTCTTTAACATTTCTACAAATACTTTTTGGTAACTACATCCTGGAACAGCCACAAAGAAATTCCATGATACACAAATTAGAGAAAGTACATACTGCACTCTTGTATAAGGGTGTATACTAAATACTGTTTTTCTATTTATATAATCTATAACAATAGGCCAGACATAATGCATACTTAAAAGGTATTCACATCATATTATACTCATTTGTGTACAGGAACATTACTATATAATTCACCCATACTACATAATCTGCTGATCTCAATGCATTGTGTATAACATCACTATAATCATAAGGCAATCATAAGAAATATAATGGAACTGTGTTGTTTATATTTGAGCAATATTGCTGAGCAGTAGGTATGGCTTTAAAATTGCTCAACGGTAAGTGACAGTCTTTACTGTTCATGGCCATAAATCATCCCTGACCAACATGTTAGGCAATGCTCAGCCAGTTAGAATTTGGCATCACGGACTAATCAATAAGGCTGCTATAAACAGACTGGCTCTTTACCTAGAAATTTGTGATTCCTTAGTTTCTCACTAATTGACTACTGGCAGCTATTCGGTCACCTAGGTCAGTTGCTAGATCCCCACTTTCTCCATTTCAGTCAATAATAGTCAAGTAGGTATAGCCAATCACACAGCACAATATCTCTCCCTGATTAGGCTAAGCCAATCAGGGAGAGATATTCGCTCATATTATTTGCATATATTATCATAGTATTAGCAGCCTGAAATCATCCATGTTGTTTACTCTCCACTTTAGATAAATACAGCCAAAGTGTACAAAGGGTACTAAACATCCAGAAATATGAATATCGTGTTACACATCTTTGAAGAGTAAAGAACACACATGTCAAATTTCATGGCTCAACTCCTTGTGATTTTGGAGCCTATAGATCAGAAAGGTCAAACCTCACGAACAGACGCCCAGACTGACGGACTGTACGACAACAATATCTTCCTGCTTTATTTCGCACACAGGGCAAAGACAGCTGAATATTTTTGAGATCTTGATTTTAATCTTTTCTTCTGCTTGTGTTCATAGCACTGTGGTGAAATGCAGATGCCACAAGTGTGGATATGCAAAGATTCACTTCATCTTTTAGGTCACTCTTGTCATCTTAGAACTACAGTAGCATGAGGATAGGATTACAGAAGACGTTTGTGCAGTGGCAGCATTTCATATTGATGATCCACTGGCAGCTTAAGCATCAAGACAGCTCTAACAGCAACACAGGCAAGCTATACACGATCATCTTTCTCAGTTTAAATAACCTTTTATCGGTACACAAAACTCAAATATATTATGATAAAGATTTCTAATTTGACCAATAGCAGCACCAACGGCTTAAATTCTTTGTCAAGTCAAATAAAGACCAGCATTCACTGAGTGTATACTCAAACATGTAACAATGACTAGTATTTCCAGCTATGGTCGGCTGCCATCATCCTCACATCAGCTGCATTAGCAGCTGGGAACTCTGGGCCCACTGCTAAAATGTGGCAGTACAGTATATCAAAACCCTATGAAATAATCCTTTACCTTGGAGCAACAAGTTATTGCTTTTAAGTATGTTTTAAGCAACAAACGATTTAATCCTTTTAAGTTTTGTTTTCCCCGGGCACAAAAGTTAAAAATAACCCAATACAGAGGAAGTAAAACTCTTGACATCATTATTTTAAAAAAAAAAAAAAAAAAAAAAAATTAAACTTTGATAGTATAATTACATTTACCTACTTAGCTACACATCTTCCAGTTAGTACATGGTAGAGGCCAGCAAAAAAAGGTTTCAAGGTTATTCTATGAAAGATTTGTTAGACTGAGCTTAATAAGGCAGTGAATCAAATTACAAACCTTCAGCTACGTCAAAAAAAGAAAAAGGAAAAAAAAAAAAAAGGACGTCAGAACCAAACCTTCCTGTACGATTTGTTCGTCAGCTAACGTGGACCATGTACATTTAATTTGTGTTCTCTTGAAATATATAATTCAAATTAGGCTATAGAAAAAGGTAAGTTGACAAACCCAACAAAGCACCTAAAAACCTACAAAATTACTTGTCTACCTGACAAGCAACCCAGAACACCACTTGAAACCACTTGACTATACAGACAACCACAGTGATGATGTTTACTGCGGCCTGAGTTGCCTAACTGTCAGCTCGCTAAGAGTCTGACTGAGCAGAGGGTCTTTACCCCTGTCTGTCACAGAACTGCTCAAGCAGAGCAGGGAAAGCAGTGTGTATATGTGCAGAAAGAGAGACAGAGAGAGAGACAGAAAGAGAGAGAGAGAGACAGAGAGAAGGGACTGGCTGTGAGCTGTGTAGACGAGCAGAAATAAGCTCTTACCGAGGACGGCAGGCCAGGGGGTTTCCGAATCTTCTTTGGCTGGGTGTCTACATACAGGCAACAGAGACATACAGAAAATGTGTAAGAGATAGAAACACAAGGACTAAGCAAAGGCAAATTTGCAATTGTTACGTTAATATGTGTGTATTTTAAAGTCCAGACCAGAAAATAAGAAACATGCT
Organism: Cichlasoma orientale; assembly: GCA_034780415.1. Lineage (NCBI taxonomy): Eukaryota > Metazoa > Chordata > Actinopteri > Cichliformes > Cichlidae > Cichlasoma > Cichlasoma orientale. The sequence continues at coordinate 356,819 of JAVDPK010001452.1, read as the reverse complement.
GCAGCAAGTGCAGCCACTGTGTACATGCATTTCAGTATGAATTAAATTTTGAGGTGCAGCTATCTGTATACACTGTAGCTTTGTATTCAACAGATTTATATTTATGTTTAACAAAACAACAAAGACACTGTTTTTGGCCTGATGGTCTGACAAAACAAGCAATGCAAACAATTTTTAAATGTCACTTTGGGCTATGGGTAATTGGACAGTTTTCACCATTTTTGACCTACTATATACACCACACAGTTAAAATCATTTAGAAAACAATCAGCCAATTAATCAAAATAATTATTATTAACTACTGCCACAGTTGACAAAACAAAAAACAGTTAGTGGAATCCTGAATGACACAAAAAAAAAGAAAACAAAAAATTAGTAACCACACTGCATGTGACATGACGTACCTATGGCTCCTTCAGGCGGCCTTCTTCTGGGGTTGTTAGGGTATGAAGGATAAAACTGAGAGCCAGACTTCAGACCAGAGGGTGACATGGGATCTGGGCTGGGCATCGCTATGTCGCTAGGAAGAAAACCAGGCTAGCAGGAGACAGAGAGATAAGATTTACTAATAAAACACAAGCACGGGAAAGCACAGCTACTTTCTAATAAATCAAGACTGCTGTTAATTCTAAGTGCTTGACATGAAAACAGAAGAGAAAATAGAAGGTTTCTTTTGCACAGCCAAACTATGTGAAATTAGGTCACATGTACAGCCTTGATGTCAAATGCAAGGAATGAGCACAACTGACAAACCTGGCTTCCAAACGGAGGATATGGTGGTCTCTCATTTTTACCTGTGAGGTGAAAATGATGGATATTTCAACATTAATTCAAGTGAAAGCCTGAGCTGTATACACAGATTAAGATGCAATGGAGTGTGCTAATACAAATAAAAAGTAGGTTTTTCTAAAGTACAAAAAGTCCAGAGATGCCCTCCTTTTTTTTTTTTTTTCTTCTCAGTACGCTCAGCTGCATAAAGCCGCCCGCCAGACAAAACCCTAGGGAAGGTTTCTGCTTCAATACCCTAACATCCCCAACACTCAACGAATGAACACACACACACGCACACACACACACACAGACAGACAGCCATCCGGAAGACAGTTCTATGGTCATAAATGTATACACAACAGTCAAATAAGTCACCATCAGCATGAACTGGAGGTTTTAAAGCTGGAGTTTGACATGGCAACGTTCCTCTGGTACCAAGATGAAATTTTGCTAATTTTATGCACCAATACAGCTTAAGTGCTAAAGCATACAACTGAGTATTTTTAAACATCTAAAAAAAAGTTCAAGTTTAAAGAAAGCAAAGAACATACCAGCAATCCCTGAACTGATGAATGGAGAGGACAAGGCTTCATGCTCACTATAGTGGGATCCTTCTCCATAACCCTGTGGGATCAATGGCACACACAAAAACAAGACAACTAACCATTGAAAGCCAAGGAGAATGTAACTAAAGAACATGCACAAACTAACCTCAGGCATATAGACTAAAACACTCGCATGGCCAGCTACAAATTTTTTTGCACCCCTGCATGGCTTAGCACTTACCCTCCCTCTGCTTTTCTGTCTAACTAACAGGATCCATGCCAAACAAATCTGCATCAGCTCGAGGGAATCAAACCAACTTTCTTAATTATCAACTTGTGGTAATCAAAGCTTGCTGCATCCATTTCACCCCATGTTCCTTGTATTTACACAGAGTTGTGCCAAGACAGTTATGGTAGATGTGAAGCTGCAATTACCGGTGGGCTTCAACAGAGGTTCTGGGCTACCAGAAAGCTTGCCAATGCAGGATCCTGGGCCAAAGTTATTAGGTAGAAAGTAAAACTACAGCTTCAAATTGCATATGGCACATGGAAGAGAAAAGTGCTAAGCTGTAGTTGTGGTTGGGGGGATAGGAAGTTTGTGTTTTTAATCTATGGCAGAGTGATTAACTGAATGTGAGAGTGTGTGACGATATCATGGCATCTGGTGCTACTGCTTTGCAAACTTATAATCATGAGCAACTAAAGAGGGCGAGTCTGTGTATTTGGAGCTTACCCGTCCTTGGCTGAATGAGGGGCTGTTCTGTTCTCCGGAGGCCCAAGACCCGGAGCCGCTACGCTCATCTATCGCTGTAAAAAGGCACATTAACAGGTAGGGAGGATCAGCATTAGTCTGAAGTAGAGTTTGAATAATCAAAACACAGGTTGAACTAAATGCTAGAAGTTAAATGTTCTCACTTGGAGATTGCTAACTATTATCATAGGCATTACTGCATGATATGAACTGCTTTGACATTGGAGTTAGACAAAGCAGCCTATTCTAAACATTTTATGTTCTTAGGTGGCTACAATGGACTTTCATAAGCAAGGACAGAGAATTTATACCGATCAAAGACAATTCTGTTCAAGATGCTATGCAATGTTGAGCAATTTCCAAAGATACATGTAGGAAACACTGTCCCTTATGGTCAATGAATAACAACATTAACCATTACCATTCTAATGTAATGCAATTGTTGTGAGTGTAACGTGTCATCTAAACCACATTTAAATGCCACTCAGTCAATGTGACAAACAATGAGCAATGCCAAAAATTTAAATACTGTGTTTTAGGTAAAGAAAGAGCCTATGTGCAGCACAAAGAAAACACAGCCAAAAGACTGGTGGAGCAGAAAACTCCAAAATACCCCCATCATCCCCTTCTCCCTGTCTTATGCACTAATGCTATCCAGGCTCTCTGGAGACACAAGGCTTAATTGCATGCTGATTTGCATAATTGTGCATATTAATGTGGTTTCCTTATGAATATTCATATTTCGTCTTTGATTTTTGCCTAATTAAAAAAATGTGTGTGAGAAAGCAAAAGAGAGAGTGAGCGAGTGGAAGGAGAAAGCAAGGGGACGGGGATGGGGGGGTAGGGGGGGTGAACAAGAGTGAGAGGGGTCTGGGTGAGATCAGCAGCCTAGCTGACAAGTGAGAATGAGTGATGAGACTAACAGAGCGGTGCAAGCACCTACACACGCTGCGACAGCCGTGATCTATGGAGCTGATGCCAGTGGCATGGAGAATCAGGCGAGCAGCTAGGAGAGGGCACCTCAAAAGATCAGCCGTGCTCACCGTCAGATCAGCCCTGCTGAAAGGCCACAACACTAATAAAGCGCTGCACCACCGTCAACCATGTCCAATGGCACAGGACACTGCTGATGAGCTCGCTGCTAAATAAAGATGACAGACTTTGTATGGAGACACTTCAGCCAAAGCTTGGTGCCAGGAGAAGTAATACCAAATTAGTGAGATAAAAATCTAGTTTAGATGAGAGGCATCAAAAATGTCTGCTTTTAGCCTCACAAATTTTAATTCCACTTGAAGACACTCTAGCTTCATCCAAAATTGCTGTTAGACCACAAGTATTTTCACATGCACTAAATACAGAAAAGTTATTGGTAACACACGCATTCATGTATTACCACTGTCAACAATAACCTGTACTCACTAGACCTATGAGACAAACAAGCAGCAAGCAGAGTTACCAGAGTAACTTCATCTTCGCAGCTATTTTCAATACACCACTCATCTGGCTGTGAAGCCTCCATTTGGACAACAGGGGTGCTGAGGATGAAGCGAAAGCACGGCTGTGCAGGAGAAGTCTGACAACATTGTTTCACACTTAGTGGAGTAATTAACTCGGAGGCAATTAAACAAAGGTGGAGAGCTGCCGAGGTGACACTGACGCCTAAGAGAGCCCAACTATGCCAGAAGAGAGATCTTTCTATTGTTAATCTCCTGTCACATTTTGTCAAACAAAAATTCACTGTCACCAAATTAAAATGATGCAAAAAAAATTCATTCTGAGTCTACACTGCGCATTATAATAAAGATGTTATTTAGATGCCTCATATGTTTCCATAAATGTATCTTTAAAGTAGGCCAGTGATGTTCGCTCCTGCGTTGGTTATTTTGGCCAACAAATTTTTTTATAACTAATTTTCTGACCAAGCTTTTGTGTGTGACCTAAAAAAAAATGCACTTAACATTTACACAGTCTCATTCTGAATGAACTAATCCTGGCCTTTTCCCCAAATTTATTTCACTGTTAAGCCATTCATTTCTCTGACTGTTTTACTGTACAGCACAAAAACAAAGACTCCTCTTAGTGAAGTTAGTAGCCATCAACTGTTATCAACCATCACTGCGATTTATTATCATGCCATCACAGTCAATGCAATACTGGGCAGCAGTGCTAAAACATCTCCTTATGTCCTTCGACAGCTTACAGTTTTGTGCTGTGTTTTTAATCATTTTGCCAGAAAACCATTTTTCAGTGTTTCTACAATGGCTTCAATAATCACTAATAATGATATAAAAGGCCTACTGAAGCACATTATTAACATAATAAAATGACTATCCAATTTTTTATTTGGACTTGGAGGAAAACAACACCGCACACAGTTACTGCTAAACCCTGATGCTGGTGTGTCTTCTCAGTGGGCTGTTTATCCAAGAACTTTAGAGACTGCATGAGAACAGCCAAAGAGTACTCAAGAAATGAAGCTCATGCTAATTTATACTTATAATCTGTAAACAAACTTAGTCCACTATCAGGCAACATACTGTCCAGAAAGGCAATGTGACCATTACTATTTTATTAATATTGAAAATATAAGTTTTATCAAAATCAGAGTAGTTAACTACGCATTTCTTCAAATAAGAAAATAATATTGAGACATTAAATTAAAAAAAAAGTCAAATAGTCCGCATTATTAGCTAGGCATTAAAAAGTCGTGGATTTAGCATGAAAACAACAGGTTCTCTGGATTTCTATCACATCCATCTAGAGTTTGGCATGACCACTGCGAATGTACTCACATGGCAAGACAAATACTGACTCACTACCAGAGCCCAGAAAAATATTTATTTTCTGAGCCACAAAGCTTTCTCACGGCTGCAGGCTCTGAAAACATCTAATTTAGTTGAAAAAGGAAGCCACTCGCCTTTGAGATTTCCCCTTTCTGAGGGCTTAGATTTTCCAACTGCGACTAAGCAATGTACAGAAAAATACAGTACATGACAAAACTGCCGCTGTGTGCAGGTGGACAAGTTAAAGTGCAAAAGTTAAACACAAAGCTTGCAAGTTAGCCACCTAGAGAGACCACATGTGTCGATTTAAAATGTTGTTTGTTGTGATCTAAAGAAAGCGAGCCTGTCGTGTCCCCTGTATTTGTGTTTGTGTGTGTGTGAAGGGGGTTGGAGACGTTGCCAGCAGCTGCAGAGGTGACAGAGGGGACGCCTGCCTGAAGGCTTGTGGGCTTGGCCAGCTCCCACCACACCGTCACACTCTGCCTCCCCTACTTCTTAAACATCCCACACTTCTTGCCAATCCTCTCCTCTTTCCTCTCCCATCCACTCTACTCTCCTCGACACACCCTTACACACACACACACACACACACACACACACACGCGCGCGCTCAGGCCACTGAGGAAGGGAGAAGGACGCCTAATGCAATTAGCACCCCTCTGAGCACTTTTGTGCTGATGAATAGAGGTGGTCTGGTGGGCCACTAGGCTACTTGCAGCCGTTCCCGCGCTGCTGGATCCCTGAATATACAAACCGCCTAAGTGACGTCATAGATAGGCATTGTGGTTTAATGGACATCATTTTTAGAGTAAGTAGGTTTCCTGGGCTTTAGCTATGTTTCAAATTACAGGGTCTCAACTTAAAAAAAAAAAAAAGGACATCCTAAACTGACACATGCACCTACACCATCCAGAAATAATTTGCATCCAGTTTTCTTCCTTATGCATATAGTGTGCTTACAATATGCTTCCTCGTATTGTCTGCCTGTATTCAGAGTAGTATGCGTATTATAACTTGACACAGATCTACGAGAACTCTTAGGCTGGAATTTGCACATGTTAGCTTTTTGGTCTTCTAGTGCCATTAGAGGGTACCTGCTGATCTCCAAAATGTTAAAGGTGACAGCTTTAAGTATCACATTAAAATGGGTTTCAATGACCGAGGGTCACACTTTGGGACATAGGGAGGGGTGAGGAATTAACTCCTCACTGCTTAGTAATTGCCTGCTGTAATAGAAACAAACAGAATCCTGCCTTCCATGGGCTGATCCCTCTATTCAACAAGCTCTCTCCCACTCTGGCCACTCTCTGCATGCTGGGCCAGTTTAAGAGGCTGCGAGCTGGGGGTGAGGGACATTGTCTCAGATTCAAGCCATTTCCTGCAGATCAGTGGGGGTAAGAGCCCTGTGCCGTGTTGGGGGAGGAGTGTTTTACACTTCAGGGTGGGGGGAGTCGTTTCAAGTCCATAAGCCCCCTTCTTTGCCTTTGTTCCTCAGTGGCCAAGTTCTCACTCTGGGGAACACTGGGGAGTGTGACTCGATTTCACACACCAGGTTGGCAGGGTGACAGAGGAATGAAAGTAACATGACTTCCTAATAACCTTCAGGAAGAGAGAAAAGCTTACTCAAAGCCTTCAGGTACTTGGGTTAATTGGAGATAATTTGACCATTAAAAATTGTGAAACAAAAGACTAAACTGAATAAACAGAACAGGCTGTAGCCCTTCAGTAAGCATAATTTTTTTCTGGAATTGCTTACATGTATTACACTGAGTAATGTAAACAGATACAACCACAACCACTTGCTATACATTTTTCTCTGGCAGAAAGCCGATCCAATGAAAACTATCCACCAGTCTGTGGATTAGGGAGGATGTTATTTCTGAAAATGTAGCTAGATTTGCAAATGAAGTTCTGTAGAGCAATCTGCACCACAAATAAAATTTACCTATAACCAGGGAAGTGGAAAAGTTCTCAAAACAAGAGTAAATAAAACTGAAACTATCTGCATGATAGATACCACAAAGGTTAGGTTAGCAATTTTTGGCACCTCAGTGGCGTGACCTTTAATGTGTGTGATCCTTTATGTCAGCAGCCAATTACAAAGACAAGTTCTCTTTTTTCCTAATCCAGTTTTGCATTTACAATACTGCTAAAGAGCACTGATTTTTTTTTTTTTTTTAAACCGCAAATTTGTTTACTGTTGCTTTGTAAAATTTCAGCCACAGTAATGTCAGTTAAAAAGTATGTGATAAGATTGTGAATGATACAGGAATATAACACTAATATATTTTAAGAAAAATGCTTTTGAGATGGAGCTTAAAAGCTTACCTGAGCCACCAAACTGAGAGCTGGCGAGTGTCATTGTTCTGTTTTTCCCATTGGCTACTGGAGGCGCGAACATCTACAAGACAAAAGCAGAGAGATACCATAAGTAACAAGGAAAATGATGGCACACTTCACACATCCTATTTTCACTAATGGCCAACATCACACACACAAACACATCGTTCAGTTGTGATCCCCCACCCCACCCCCTCCACCTTACAGGCATTTCAGATTTGGATGAGTCTAAAGTGAGAAACAGTTTTAAAAAAAATAAATAAAAAAAAAACCTTGATTTAACCACTTATAACTTCCAGCATCAAGAGTAAAACCTAAAATCTATCAAGTTACAAATATTCTTGGATTTAAAAAAACAAAAAAAACAACGTATTTTTTATTCTATAGCAAACAACACAAACGTCACCAAAAAAAAAAAAAACTATACAAACACTCCAATTTGAAATTAAACTGTATTGACATAACTGATATATACAAATAATGTCAGCAAGCCACTGTGGATTTTACAATGGAACTATGGTGTGAGGTCTAAATATCTGCTATCTTTCAATGACATGGCCAAAGTCTGCTGTACAAACCAAACATTTCTGTAACCAGGACAGAATAGCACAATCTTCCACTGCCAGACATGATTTTTTTTAAAATACATAACATAGTCAAAGATTTTGATTTGAAGACCATCTTTGCTTCCATTATATTTAACTGCCTATACTGCAAACATGTTTCGTTTTCCTTTATGCCATGTCCAATCTCGCGTGCCTTCCTATGACCAGCCAACAAATAAACAAAGAGGAGGAAATTTGTTTGTGCAATGTTCAGCAGTTTCTCACCCAATTATCAATGTCATATTTAAATGGAACATCTGCTGAAACAAATTGGCAGCTGATCAATCTGAGCTTTTTTAACACAAACCCAAGTGACTAACAATGACAACCTCCCACAAAGCCCCACTCATAACATAGGTTAAGTTTCTTTGAAATACTGGTGGAGTGGCAAGAAATACAACACATTAACAAAGCAGCTAACTGCAACAAGCATCATTATAATGGTACTTCACTATCTTATATATGCACACAATATATAAGATGTTTTAAAACTAAAAAAAATAAAGAAGCCATTTCTGTTGTTCTCCAGTGTAGCACTTCATAAAAACGTCAATTCAACTTTGTCTAAAAAAGAAAAAAGAAATCCCACGACAACAATTCATTGAGTCACAGTTTGGAATTACCGATTATTCTCTGCATATAATAATTATCCAGAACTTGCAATTTAGCCTTGCCAGTTATCCGGTTTATTGAGAAGAAAAAAGAAAAAAAAAAAAAAAAAAACTAACACAGCTCCACTGGGGCTCCGTGATGTTTATGTCAGCTGAAAAAGGCTTCACAGTAAAATGAAACGCAGGTAAATAAAGCTGAACAGAATACCTCCATCCATTTCATAGATAATGTCTGGAGGATAGCTCTCAAAACATCTTTGAAAATGTCATCTTAAAGACTAAAAATATGACAATAAGGAATGCAGAAGCTGTCTTCTCAGCCAAGTTCATATATCACAACATTTCCCCCTAAGAACCTCCTTACAACACAAACAGTGGTGAGATTATTCGTACCATGTCCTTTAGCTGCTCCTGACTCAATATTTACATTTTAAAGTGGACACTGTTTGACAGCAGTACAATCAACTTCCTTGTTGCCTACATCTCTGTATCATCTAGGTAATTGAGTAGCCTAAAGTGTGAATTTATACCACACCCAACAAATCACTTGAAGTACAGCAGTATTTTACCTGCAATACTCTGATGCCAAGAATGAAGAATGCAAATATCTTGATATGACAGAGCCCATTATTAGAGAGATTTTAAAAATTTCCATTTTAAAACGTTAAGCTTCCAACCAAGCATTTTTTTTTTCTTGGTCTTTATCCCACTTCCCTCAGACCTCCGCCTATGCCCAGACCTGTATCGCACTCTCCTCCTCCCAGTGCCACCCACCTACCACTGCCACCCAGAACCCCGCTCTCTTACCGCGCTGAAATCCAGGAGGTCGCTGAGTTCCTTGTCAGTTTCCACTGCAGCCATTCTTTGCTGCTGTTCGTTCATACCCTTCAGTTTCTAATAAACCCTACGAGAGAAATTTGCAGATACAGGATTTTAATGGCGCTAGCAAACACAAAAAGAAGTTACATGTTCCTCTTAAACAGAGATGATGGCAATCGATGATTCAAACTATCCTACTTTTTCTATATCACCCCCCCTCCCCTTTATCTTACGCATTCTTATTGGCAAGTTGTTCCTATCTCATTAGATACCAATGCAGGGGTGCAGTATGTCAACAATTTACCTAAAAGCAATTTTGTCATGGCCAATGCTCCCTTTGTTTTCAAAAAGTTCCCCAAAGATGAAAATTATATGCAGGTCTTGTGTAAATGCTATGTATTCGGAAACTGCCTCAATGAAATATGGACTAATGATGGCAAAAAGGACAACATGAGCCTACTAAGCACTACACACTATTTCCCCTCAGACATTGCCTTCACATCCAAGCAGTGGAGGAGATGCCGCCATGAAGTGCCGTCTACTCTGCCTTCAGTCAAATTACTTCCAAGTAATGACTTAAAAATTAAAAAGTCTCTCATTTTACGCTACCCCGGCAAATAACACAACCATATGTCGATCATTGCTACATAAAAGAATTTACAATTACAGACATAATTGGGACTATTGTTAGCCCAAGGAAATAGGGGTGAAAAGCAGAGCTAATGACTGTATGCAAACACGTCATTACAAAATTACCATATGTCAACTCAGAAAGGACCTTGTCAAATGACACAGTGAGCATGAATACTGGATTTACCCAGTGTTTTGCATTCCAACGCAAGCCGGAGGCCGCTCTCTGATGCCGAGCGGTGTTTCTGTATGCCTCGCAGGAAAACCAGGGGTAAGGGAACAAGTGGAAGAACAGAAGCACTTGGACACCAACAGGTGGTGTGCTTTTACAGCCTCTTTTCTTATTCAGCACTAGCATAAACAGATGTGATAAATAATAACCAAAAAAAAAAAAAAAAAGATGCACTTCTTGAAGAACATGCAGGTGTATGATGTAGACACAGGAGAAATTTGGATTTTTCTTAAGAAACAGAAAGACCAATTTGAAAAAAACTGGTAGAAGAAATAAACAATAAATCTTTCTCTGCATATTTGAAAAAAAGAAATCAAGCCATCTCACTGCAGTCCAAGTGCAGAGAAGTCAGACAAGTGAGACTAATTTAACCTTGGGACAAGGAAAGGAAGTAAGCATACACAAAGCACTGCCCCAAGTGTAAATAGGCTCGAAACACATTGTCACTGCTATCCCAAACTTTTGGATATGGCGGCCTATGAAAGGAAAATACAGCTGTACATATACATGCTACTAAAATAAACTTTTAAATATGACTTAGCCACATAGTTAAATGGAGTAGAGCACATGGAGGGGCTTAATGTTAACAAAATGGCATCTTCAGCTAGTGCTGGATCAATATTTGAAGAAAGCACATTGGGGGTCTTTGTCACCCCACACAAGGCAGAGGAGGCAGGTTATTCCCCACAAAAGGAGTCTACACTTCCAGTAAAACAAACCACTCAAACACCCCAGTGTGCCCCCCCCCCCCAAAAAAAAAAACACTTTAAAGTTTATTATAAATCGTTACGAGTTAAGTTTAGACTTCTGTCCGAGTCTTGGCTTTCAAACATAATAAGAGGCCAAATTAACTTCCCTTTATTGTCCAAGAAACAACAAAGCAAATTTGGGGATACATGAGGATAATGTTGACTTTAAATAGGTTGTGTCCAGTCCAGTCAGCTGTTAAAATAGAAGAAAAAGGGAAAAACTAACGTGTTTATATCAGTGCTATTACTATGAGAACAACATGAGCTGACAATTAGCGTTTTCAACTGTTGATTCAAATACTGCGCGAAAGTAACGGATGTTAGGATCTCATGTCATAAACACGTTAATATAAATACTTTTACAACAATGCCAGTGAACATGTGCACCACAGGATGGAGGCTGCACATTATTTGACCAGCTCCGCTAGGCCACATCCAGGGGCCAACCTTTTTACTGACAACTAAACCCATTCACCATTTATTCTGAACCGTGTTGACATCGTCCACAAGAACAACAAAATACACGTCTAATCTCAAGTTCTGCCTCCCCTGTGTAAAAACAAGTGCAACGGCCCTGACCCTGACCCCGGAGAATAAGAGCGAGGCTCCAAACTTCATGCAACAGATACAAGCTCTTTCTTTCACATATTATTAGGGTCCAATCGTGCATTATGAAGGAGTTGAGTGGAAGAGACGGTGGGGGTGGGAGCATGAGGAATTTCCTGCCAAATGTGCAATAAAATAAGTCTAGCTGGTGGCCAGACACTTCCATAAAGGAATGTTTAAAGGGCTACCAAAGGGATTTTATGGAAAGTTTTTCCCGGCCTGTGTGGAAAATACAAGTCGGTCCACAACACAAAGTTTAGCCAAAATGCTAGACAAGGTAAAGATTTTATATTTTCTCTTAGTGGCTCAGAGCTAAAGCGGCTGAGGCATACGGTGGAAAAACAAAACGAGGCTTGTTAGGCAGCTCTAACATTTAACGTTAATGGGGTCTTTTTGCAGAACAAAGGAGTAATTTCCTTCTCTCTGTGGTTGATGCGGAGACCATCACACACTTGGCTCGCCACCTCAAACCAGACAAAAACTTAACATCCCCCCGCTTTAACCACACATTCCCAAAAACTTTTCGACAATTTGCAGGCGTCAAAATACGTGTCAATGAAAGCCGTCGAATTCATGCAACTTTCCCCGAAATATGAAGCGTAAAGAATGTGTTTTTTACCTCTCCTCCCCAAGTGTCTGATATCCAAGAGTAAAAAGAAAAGCGGAGACTCGCAAGGGGAAAAACATAAAACTTCAAGAGTATTTCGACCTCAGTGCATGAAACGCATTGGAGCACAGTAGATGTCTTCCTTTTGTCCCGGGAAGCCTGCTTTTTCCACACAGCGCCCACGTGTTTGCTTCAATGTAACAAGTCTGTGTGCAAACAAATCTATTATAGTAACTAATCTCACGTCTTCCTTTTTTGTTGTTACAACTGAGATGATTTCATTCTTCTCGTAGACATCTTCACCACCTCCGTCCACATTGTCAGACGCAACAACGTATCCCTCCGCACAAACGTGACGGCCTTAACGCCAGCGGTGTCCGATTTCAAACGCCTTTGAAAGATGGGCTGTTTTTAGAGAGAAAAAAATGGATAGTCAACGTTTTCCGATAGTCGAAACACTGGAAATGTGTAACTGTGACGCTGGGTTTCGGGTACCGTATCTGCAATCCTCAAAATACGGGTGCGCTACGAGCACTAGGGTACCCTGCGGAAGGCTATCGTAAGAAAGTTACCTGCGATTACACAGCAGCAGCTCGACGAGATGGCACGATAAATGCGAAAGAGCGCAGCCAATGGGAATGCGTATGCTCTTGATTGACAGCAACGGAATCGAGTATGCGGGCGGAAAAGCAGTCAAAGCCCGCCTTCTTCTTGACGCTCACTTTCCCTGTGTGCTCAGGGAGGCTGGCTGGGGGTGGGGGCGAGGGGGGGGGGCGCTGACATCATTTTATTTGTTTGGTTGGTGTGTACGCTTTTAAAAAAAAAATTAATTAACATTTCGAAACTGCGGCTTTACATTAATTTTGTTATTAGTGATTTCTGGAACTGTATACTACAACTACTCTAAGGTTTTGTCGCAATAGTTATACAATGCTATATTTAAAACTAGCTTCATTTGGATGTTAGTATCATATACGCTTATTATTTTATATAGCTATAGGCTACATATTTTATGATTTCTTTTCATTTTTAATCTCGAACCTAAAATAATTTATGTTGACATTGCCAACTTCTTCTAGATTGCTATACTCAAAAAAATATTAACTGCTTATAAATATTAAAACGTTAGCCCACTTACAATAATAATGTAAATTAATTTAATGCTTATTTAATGTATCGTACTTTCAAGAACTATTCAAATAGCTTGGTTTGTCAAACCAACAAAAAAAAAAAAGTTTGACTTGTGAAAACTGGCTGAAATGATTAACACATTTTTTATTATTTAAATTTATATGTTATCTAAAGAAATATTATGATCGGTCATCAGCGATTACCGATCAACCATTTCTGCAGGTTACTAGTTTTTAGATCCGGTCCGTCTTTTGTGACAGGGCTGACAACCATAAGATCAACCTACCCCTAGTAACTGCCTGCTCCAGAGCAGAGTGTAGAGGAGGGAGAGCAGAGTATAGGATCACAGAGAAGTGGGGGGGGCGGGGGGAGAGAAATACTTCAGAAAAAAACAGTTCAAACAAGGAGGGCACACGGAATGATCAACCGAAATTTGATAGTCATATTAAAATGCTCCTTTTATAAAGTACCAACACCAATAGACAGGCTTAGATCAACTACATTTTCATATGTCATGTTTATAATAAAATTGAATAAGTTTAGATAATCCTGTTGGTAACTCTAATGTTACTGCCTTTATTCAACATGCACGCAACCTGCCAGTGTGATTGTGCTCACCTGAAAACACACAATAACCCCTCTTTTCAAAGGTGTATGTAGGTGTTAGACAGCTGTTGTTTTTAACCTGAGGGCAAACCTTGTCAAAGAAGAGGGAAGTTAAGAGAACCCGCCTTTGTTTTCTGCTTATAAGCTAGTTATAATTTTATATACATTTTGGAAATATAAAAACACAAAAACCATAGAAACTCTCTTCACTCTCAGAGTTGTCACTATCAGATACTACGAATGCTTCAATGACTCAAGAAGGCTATCATTTGAGTCACTGTGTGGGCACGATGCCCATGCTTTGGGTGTGAACTATAACAACAAAAAAGACATAGAAAATACAAATTCAGCATAGTGTTATTATCCACCCTGAGGCCCCAAACTGTCTGTTTACACAGAGGTTACCAACGGGGAATGGGAATTCGCTGTCAGTAGGACATATAGGTAAATAATCCATTGGGTGGGTGTCCCTTGGGTATAAGAAAAGCCTCGCACAGAACATTAATTAGTCTCATAGACCATCTTAGGAATGTAATGGGGTTACAGCTCAGAACAAGCACACATATGGGCCATAAATACCTTCACAAACATACCATGCCCCCATTCACATTTGTTGGCACATACAGGTACTCACACACATACAGACGTAATAATATAAAGGCAGCTTTAGCATCGCAGAATAATCACACAACTATCGATGAAAGGGCAGGCTGAGTTATTTGTCTAACACCTATTTGGAATCCTTTCATTGAGGAACATATTAATCAAAAGATTAGACGTGAACAGATGGAAACATCTGTTTGGGGAAATGAATTTCTGGTGGAGTCAGAGAAAAATCTCTCATATTCTTGCTTTTTCCAGTAGACGTTAAGCTTTGAGTAAGAATAGTGCTGTTGTCAGTATTAGCAATGAGGCTTGTAAGCCCTCCAAGTAGTTTGTAGTAACAGCTGGGTCTGACATGGAGAGCATGTACAAGGGCAGCCAGGCTGAAGAGAAGAAAGGTGGGGGGTGGGGGGTAGAAAAAGACTTAAAAAAAAACATATATATATATAATATACATAGATCCTCAGTGTAATATACTGAGGATCTTCACCTTAATGAACACAGACTGCATCTAACAGACATTAGTTGTATAACGGGCAGCTGAAGCCTGAAAAACAAAACTCAGAGTGGCACATGTTTCCAAGAATTGTCTTCTCGTGGACCAAATTAACATCGTACCTATAATTTATTTTTACAAGTCAACTAGGGTGTTACCACTTTCTCCTTAGAGCTAAGGGCAAAAAAAAAAAAGCTTACTTAATATGTTTTTCCTGATACTGAGAGATCTAGTTTTATATTCAGCTGTAACAAAAATAATTAGCCCAGTCTGGAATATGCTAATGTTATAACACTGCTTAGTTTGTCCCACCATTGACACAGACATAAAAGAACAGATAGTGACCTCTAAAAGCCCAATTTACATGCTTAAATGATGTTTGATTATCCACACTAACGGTGGGTAATCTACCACATGGTATACAGGAAGGACTAAACAAAAACAAAAAATATGCCATCTATAATCTGAAAATTCGTTCACAGGACAATGGACGGTTAAAGGCAGAATGGGGAGGGATGCTGTCACACATGCCCTTTTTGATTCCTTCCAGCCATTCCCAGCTTCATATCTGTAATTAACGACAGATGCACGTTGAAAATTAGCATATGTTTGCCACACTGGTGCTAATCGGTCATATATTTGTGCATATTAATGAAATACTCTGTGTACATGTATTTTGAGTTGCATAAATTCACACAGGAAATAACAGCGTGTAATAATGTGTACTTAATCCTCTTGGACTCAATCAACGGTGCTTTGCAGAAAACTAACTTACAGGGCAATCCTGCATATTGGCGCGTGGCATATGTCACCTCTGATTCTAGCACGCCGAACCTCAGTCTCATAGCTGATGTAGCTCATATAGGAGTCAGGTATGCAGGAAAAACCAGATCACTAGGTTATATCACACGTAAGGATAAGCTCGTAAACATACAGTATAGGCAGCATGCATAACGCAAACAGAGCTCAGTGGTGAGGCAAGCTGCTCACCTCACTCCATACTGAGCCCCTCACAGCCTGTAATAGTAGAGGCTTAGGTTTGGATGGGGGGAAGGGCAGAGGTGCACAGGTTTCTGATCAGACAAGAAAACTAGGCCAAGACCAACAATCCCTCTCCCCGAACAGCCTCAGCCCTCCTAAAAGATACAACTTTGTTACACGGCTCTGGCAATCACTTACAAGGTTGTCATTAATGGAAAAGCAACAGAGTGATTTTTAGCCACAGCATGTGTATTTAGAGGCATAACCACTTCTCATAGCCGGGCTATGATTCATGCTTTCTTGCCCCTTTGGAAGCTGTCCTCCAATAAGAGTTAGAGGCTGGGGGTAGGAACGGATAGATTGATAGTGTTGGCTGAGTGCCCGTGCTCCGAGTCTATCTGTGCTGAAGGGGAGGAGACGGGGGGGAATCTATCTGTTGTGCTCTCTGTGCTCATGATAAACTGACTCCCGTCAAGCTTCTTCCCCCCTATTACAGCTCGCCTGGCAGAAAAACACCCAAACTCACCCTGACTTCCAACATGTTAAGCAACAATAAAATGTTGGGAGGGTGATTTAAAGAGGGCAATAATCCACAAGGTTATGCTATCAGTTGTCACCCAGTAGTTGGACAACATATGTAAAACAGAGCAGTTGTTTTGGAAAAAGTGAGAACAACACACCAGCCCGAATTCAAACAAGTATTCAAAACAGCCAAATTTAAGGGAACCCAGATTTCACTGCTTCACAAATGGGACCATTGTCAGGAGCAAATGCAATGTCTTTCTCCTTTATCCACAAACTGTAATTCCCACAGAGCTCCACAGTTAGAAAGAAAATGAGTTTGAGGGATTGTCCATGACATTAATCCTCCCAAACACTACAGTGCTAGACAGGATCCAATACAGACAGACAAACACAAAATCAAATCAACAATCTATTTACTAAAGGAAAAACTAAATCAACAATCTTTTTGGCTTCTGTCTACTCTCATTTGACAATGGCTTTCCAGGATGCCGCCTTCCTCTGTTCTCTCTGCTGATTTTATGGGACCCCTCCCTGCCATCTTGGATTCCCATTATTGTGCAGTTGTATTGGTGCCCCTGTTCTGCTACCCACGCTTCAGGTACAGCGAACAGAGCACAGGCTTCCTGTTTACAAAGCCGGGCAATTGAGAGACCCACCACCAGACTGTGCAGCTGAGGGGGGGAAAAAAAGCAGATAGGACTCTGCAGTGGTGGTTGATATTGTGGGGAGTGGAGGGGGTGGGGGGGGGTGGATGAATAGAAAGGTGAGAAAAAAAGAAAGAGAGGCAGACCAAGTAAACTGAGCAAGTGCAAAGTAGGGAGGCGTATTTCTACCTCAGTCAAAAAAAAAAAAGAGAGAAAGAACAAAATCTCTAGCCCCACTCAGAAAATAATACAGTAGTCATATATCGAGAGGGAGGTGTGCAAAAAGTCACATGATAACAATCAGATCAAAAGCTGAATTGACTCTAAATCAATTGAAGTAGGCATGTCAGGGCTGCCCAGGACATGAGGGGGAAGAGAGGGAGTGAAAGGGAGATAGATGTGAGCCCGTGTGGGGGAGGGAAGCAGAGATTGTTGGTGTCGTGGGAGCACTGCAACAACAATAACAGCAGTGTGTGCATGCGTGTGTGTGTGTGTGTGTGTGTGTGTGTGAGAGAGAGAGAGAGAGAGAGAGAGAGACAGAGTGAATGAGTTAGAGTGGAAGTGAGGATGTGTTATGGCTCACAAAAGTGATGAAATGACATCTCCTTTACTTCAGCACACAGCTGCTATTGCAGCAAAGAACACACTGTCGAGATATCTGACCTTCTATTTTCTTCGGTAGCCGCTGGTCAGAAGTGTCTGCCTGCCTGTCATGCTCACCTCTAATTAGCTATAGCTACACAATGACTGCACTGTGTCCATTCCTGCCTATAGATACTCACATAATCACTATAATCTGATTTTCATGGGTATTTACTGAGAAAAATAAATACAACAAATCCAACTTGATGTAGATGTGTTTTGAAGGCTGTTTATTGCACATTTATATTCCCTAAATACTCTTGATCATTATACATATTATCAAGTAAGCAGTTCAAAGAAATGAGCAAATACTTTAGATTACAGCTCCTAGGTAAAAAAAAAAAAAGTCTGATATGAAATACTTATGGGTATAAAAAAAAATTTAGGTTGAGGCTTCTCTTTTTCGTTGTTTTCTTGATTTCTTTGATCTCTTTTTCTCCTCCCCTCCCCCTTTCTTTGCAGATTAGAATTCATTAGCAATCAAAGAGCCTCCAGAGAGCCTCAGCTCTTAATTACCTACTCATTTGCATTTTTGCATATTAATGACTGCAGGGTTTTGGTACGGTTTTTGCCGCAGTGGTTTAAAGGCACCTCAGTCCTCTGTTCTCTGGGGAAGAGGAGAGATGGCCAGAGGCAAGGCTCCAAGCCTGTCCAGTCCCCCCTCTATCCTCCCTGATGGGAGCTGGACAGAGTAAGAAAAAGGGAAAAAGGGGGGGTTTGGCTGGGGGCATATGGGACGGGTGGGGTGTGGTAATGTGTGTGTGTGCGTGTGTGTGTGTGGGGGGGGGGGGCTACTGGGGTGCCCAGGTTAAAGGTCAATGTCCCTTATCAGCATAAGAAAGAACACATGTCTTCTGCACCACCTAATTATTGTCATATTGAGCAGTTTAAACACCTGATCTGAGCAAAATATACCCTAAGAGAAACTGGAAATCTATACTGCAGAGATTGCTCACGTGGGTTTTATTGAGGACGGCAGCTAGTTTGGATGAAACTCATGTCCCACAGTGTGCAGAGGCAGGGGCATTTTATATCCCTGGAGAAAGGTGCGTAGTGGTGAAAATGAGGCTAGAATGTGCGTGTTGCTGTTTTCCTTTACAGTGCAGCCGCTCTCTAAATGCTCACTGGAAGGGCAGTGAGTGGCTTATTCAGCGAGCCCTAACGACGATGGTAGGCATGCACATGAACATGCGAGCAAGATTTTTAAAACCCCAGCTTTGCGCACGAGCATGCAGGCAAACATGTAAACATAAAGAGTTGCAGACACTTGCATTCACACATGTGGACATTCACATGCACAGACTGAGGGGAGTAATATCACTAGAGATGGCAGACAACAGCTCCCAGGCATCTCCTGGCCCCTGAAGTGTTGCTGTTCCTCTTATCCAATATGTTTTGACTGCAACAATAATGCCTGAACATGGAAAATAACACCATACCCCACTGTGTTTTTAGGTACCTTACAAACATAACAATTAATGACTTGGAGCCCTGAGACATCTGGCCAGGAGATTCAGTATGACTGAATGAGGCATCTTATATTCTCACATATTACTCAGTGTGAATTTGTCTTACAGTTCAGGTTGAAGCTGGATTCCATTCGTGGAAGGATGGAAAGTCACCATTTTTGGCGAATAACATGAAAATTTCAGCATTCCACAATTACAAGGACCGTCATGCTTGAATGTAGTGTCAATACATGCAA
>JAVDPK010001452.1:280349-304186 GCA_034780415.1 Cichlasoma orientale | reverse complement strand
GTGTGTGTGTGTGTGTGTGTGTGTGTGTGTGTGTGTGTGTGTGTGTGTGTGTGTGTGTGTGTGTGTGTGTTAGGAATTACAATCAAAGGGCAAGTTTCTCTGCACCAGCGGTGCTGTTCTGGGAATAGGATGGGAATAAACTGGGACACACAAGCAGCTTTTGGCACTGCACCCACCAGGTGCCTAAGAGTGAGGGGAAAGGACGAGTAAGAGCGAGCACAGTTGCCTCCCTCATTGCCAAAGAGCCCTTCCTGGGTACAGCCCTTGGTTCTTGGCAGGGGAGTGAGGGAGGGCCAGAGGAAAGGAAAGCAGAGGGTGGGACCAGTGAACAAGAGCCATGTGAGAAGAGTGGAGAAGGAAAGTGGGGATAGGGCCAGAGGAAAAGGGGTGAGGGCGCAGGCGCGCAGAGCTGACTCACCGACATGTAGGAGCGCGTTCCAACAAAGGAGTTGGCCATGGAATCTATGAGCTGGCCGCTAACACCGAAGTCACACAGCTTGATCTCCCCACGAGAGTTGACCAGTATGTTGGAGGGCTTGACGTCTGCACGGCAGAGGGGACATGGACAAACAAATGCACATTAGAGCTACAAGAAAAGACTCTTCTTTAGTCTCCGTCTCTTCTGTCATCAGCATTCCTCACCTTAGCATTGACAATTTGATTTACACAAGTTTTTTGTAGGCAAGAGAATGCAAAGTTGTATAACTAAATTATAGTTTAAAAAAAGAAAGAAAATAAAATGCAAACAATGCCTCACTGTCGTGTTAATATACAATACTGTGCAAAAAAAATTTAAGTAAAGAAAGGACATTTTCAAAAAAAAAAAATACAATTAACATTTTTAATAAAGTTTCAGACATCATGGATAACATAACACAATTTTTCTGTGGATTTAAACTATTTACGTGTGTAATCCCGGATTTGCTTGCCAGACGTTAAGATCAGGATTATGTGGAGGCTACAGCATCTGCTGCATCTTGTTCTTTTTGTTGCTCAAGACAATTCTATATGATTCCGGCTATTTAGGGCTGTCGTTATGCTACAGAATAAATTACACTCCCTAATGGCACTCTGACATGGGCAAGAAATTAAACATCTCAATTTCCTACAATATTTGCCTGGAACTTATACAGGGGTTTGTTTATATAAACCCTCTTGTGGATAACAACCTCTCTGCAATGGCTTCATGTCAGAACATGTCCCCAGGTCACCTTTCCCAAAAAGTTGCAGAGACAATCTTACTGGACTGGGCCTAGTATAATTTATGTATTGTGTCATCTTAGGCACACAACGAATTACGACAGCTCTTACGTAATATTTTTCGAAAATTCCCCAAATAACAAGCATCATCATTTTCTCTCCAAACACATTTCAAACTAGCAATAAGATTGAAACATTTGTCTGTAATGATTTTTTTTGTTGCCATTTTCAATCCAGAAGAGAGATCTCTTGGAGTCTACGTGTTAGGGGCAGAGGCAGCTTTCATGCACACTGCAGCACTTTTGCACATATTGCAAAAAATAATAAAATTAAAAAAAAGGGATGAGTGTGCGGTTGGAATTGAGTGTGTTTTGTGTGTATTGATAGATACCAAATATCAATATTTTATGATATAAACCTGCAAACACATTTAACTTTTAGTGCTAGAATAATAAAATCAACTGCTTTTCAGTCCACCAGATGATGCCATTAGGTTTTTTTGGTGTGAGGTCAGCAGTGGTGATGGCCAACACACGGGAGGAAGTTTGTAGTACAACGATGGAGTCATTGGAGAGCAAACAGAAAAACTCCAGCCAGATTTAAATCAAACGTAAGAACTTACTTTTTAACTTTTAACAACGATAGGACAAAGGAGATGGATATGACACGTGATTTGCAAGAAGTGTCGCATAGATGTAAAATACTCTGAGAATATGAGCAAGACGACTCGTCTCACGTACCACCAACCTGAGATAATGTTAGCTGGCCACGGCAAAGTTTATGTTAAATCGGTTCAACCAAAAAGCCAAACACCACTGGACAGACTTAGCTTGACAAAACTACCTCACGATTCAGAGCAAGCTAAGAAAGCAACACAATCTATCCCCTAGTTTATGTGCAAAGACCTGCGTTCACAATCTTGTGGAAAACGAGGGCTTTTGTTACATGCTCAAGACACCAGAACCCAGATATGTGAAACTATAGCATAGTTTTTTCCACAGACTGCCCTTTTCTATAGACTGATTCTAGAGAAAAGTTAAGCGTAAAGTTGAGGAAAGATTAGAAAAGTTTATCCTTTTGGGGGTGGGGGGCTAACCCCACTAATTGCAGGTCTTTGGACTGCAGGAGGAAGCTGGAGTACCCGGAGAACGCCCACGCAAACACAGGGAGAACATGCAAACTTCACACAGAAAGGCCCCGGCCAAGGTGGATTCAAACTCAGGCCCTTCAAGCTGTGAGGCAACAGTCTAACAGTCTCCAATATCATTTTGCACCAATAAAAATGACTAAATGAGAGGAACAGACTGAAAACTTTGTCTTATTGGATAAAACAGATATTGACAAACTTTCATTTTTGAAGGAACAATTTGCAGTTGAAAAAGGTGACAAACTGTAATATGTCTTATTGCAATGATCAGCATATAGGAAAATGTTTTAAATCACAATAATATCATGAATTAAGTATTGCGATAATATCACATTGCAGGGACTGGAGATTCCCAGCTCCAATGTACACACTACATTGTAGGGCAATGAATGTATGTGTATCCACGGTTTGTGCCCTGGTTTTTGTGAGAGACAATACAATGAACATATTTTTTCCATGACGGACAGAAAACACCTTCTACAAATAAAGATCTTTCATGCTTCATAGAAATATTTAGAACAGTACTACAGTCTTCCATGAAGGCCACGGGTGGCATGCACAGCGCTCCCAGCTCTTGCTGAGCCCCTGTTATAAACAAGCCCAGTCCTCCACATATCCAATTCATCACTGAAAAACATCCTGCAAAATAATGGTGTAGGACTGAGGCCTGCAATCTGTCCTCTGCGGTGTATGACCCCCTCCCACCGACCAAGGACATATGAGGAGTGGCTGAGAAAGAAATGGCATGAAAGAGTGGGAGAACGATGGAGGGAGACACAGAGGGAGGGGTCAACAGGGCGCGGTTGCTCTATAATCACATCTGAGAGGCTGTAATTACCGCCTGAGCTCACAGACAACACTGTCCTAGAGTACCACCGACCCTGTAGCACTGAAACTTCACTGCACTATGCATGTCTCACTGCTCCCTTCATCAGTAATTTTCACAACAGCACACCCATGTGTCCTCACTGGTGTGCAGTGAAAAAACTTGAGATGCTTGCCTGAGATGCTGCGACTTGTCATTTTGTTAAGTACAACGATAACGGTTTTCATTAAGCTTCTTTCCCCCCCTTATTCTACAAATTCCTGTGATCAGAAACTTATGATTTTCCCAAAAGAACAGCATGTCTTGTGGAAAGCATGCTAAAGCTCTTAAGATGTTGATGCATGTGGAGGAAAAGGCCTGAAGACAATTAATAGAAATGTGAATGAAAAAGGACAGGGACTACCGGAGCCTGTCTCCTCAATGTGGCGCATTTCAAGTGGTTACACTAACCAAAGAAGTTCAGACATCTGGAAATACCAATCATACCTAAATGTTTTTTGTTAGTGTGCTTGTGCTTTTTTCAGGGATGTAAGGAGAATGGCAGCAAAAAAATAAAGGTGAATCCTGCATTTAAAAAAAAAAAAAAAAAAAAACAAAAAAAGTATAAATCTGTCCTGGATGCCTCATAAGCATTAGAAAAAAAAATGTATCTACCATTAACAGCAAGGGGATTGGAATCATTATGATGCCCATAAGAAGTGTCCAATGTACCATTCTTAAATGAGGCTGAAATTCCATATTTTTGATACTTTATCAAAACCAAATAATTCTGTTGGCAACACACTGATAATGTAAACTCCACATCCAGGATTTATTATACTGTGGGGATCTGAAAGTGTCGCAGAAGAGATTTTGAGTGCAATTGTAATTTACTGAGACTCAAGAATGTTGTTACCTCTGTGCATGATCTGGTGCTTCTCTCGCAGATAGGCTAATCCTCTCAACACCTGTGAAAGAACAAGCAAAACATTCTAAACAAGTATACAGACAAGAATCTGTGCACACACATAACAGACGTCGCCATAGGTAGATTACAAAAAAAGGTTTTTGTAATGAGTTTATTACCCTTTGGGCTTGACCCCCTTTTGGGCTTGTTTATATCACTGTCAAATTCAAAGAAAGACTATATTTACAATGAAAAAGGCATCTTATAAGTTGCTCTGTGTGTTCAAAACTACCGCCTTGAGGTAATAAACTTCAGCAACTAATCATGCTGCAGTCTACGTGCATATCCCATCCATGATTACAGACACCAAACAGCGCCAGAAATTCATGTTTTTGGTTGGTACAGAACACTTTGAATGGGATTTGCCAAAGTTTTCCTGACCTTTTGGATGTAAAACATTTTTATTTCTTAATTTTATCCTTCTAGACATATTTTAAAAATTTGTAATAAATAAGGTATAAATTCCTCAGTTATGACCAAAGATCTGTTTTGAGGTCACAGTGGCCTTGACGTCCTCAAGTCCAACATCATTTTCACACAATAACTCCAGCTGTGACCTTTTCTTAACATTTTCTACACATGGGATGTGCATGTGAGAGTGCTGATGTTTGACAGTCAACATTAAATACACTTTAAGTGAGCGAGCAGTAGTCTCATGTCCTGCCTCCTCAAGGCACATCAGGGAGCGCTTTTGTCTAAACCAAAGAAGTATTTCCAGCAGTGAGAATGTGTCTGATGTTGACCTTCTCCTGCTGTGTGCTACATGTGAGAAAGAACAATTACAGAAAATTTTCCAGCCCTGATATTCTTGACATCGTCCAGAGTTCATGTGTGAAAACTTCTGAAGAGAACACTTGTGCCAAGACATTCCCTCAAGGCATTCGAGAGAGATCGTATTTACAACCTAAAAATATACACCTCAAACCACAAGACAAAAAAAGAAAAAACATTAAACGGTGTACGTACAGCTATGCTAACTTTTCCAAGGATTTCTTCTGGGATTCTTCTGGCTTCCTTAAGAACCTGGTCCAAGGATCCGCCATCCTGCAGTGACAAAATCAGCCCATGTTAAGACAAACAAAACTGCATATGCTCCTGTGGAATAAATTCTGTGTTCTTACATAGAATGCTCAGCTTACGAGCTTTGTCTCTTACCATGTGCTCCATACAGATGCTGATCTCTCCATCGCTGTAGAAAGCCCCATAGAAGCCCACAATATAGGGTGAGTTGCACTCATGCAGGACCTGCAGCTCTCTGATAATCTGGTTTCTGATGGCAGGTTTGATTTCTAAGTGGATCAACTGCCAAGAGAAAAGGCTGAATTAACTATCGTTCCAATGCAAATGATGCAGATACATTATTTGCTGACCTCCTTATAGACTCATGGCCACTTTATTAAGTATACCCGTTTAACTGCTCATTAACACAAATATCTAATGACCAACACGTGGCAGCAACTCTGTGCATTTAGGCATGTAATCACTGTCAAAACAACCAGCTGAAGTTCAAACCGAGGATCAGAATGAGCAAGAAAGGTGATTTAAATGACTCTAAACACATCTGTGTCATGGCTGTTAGAGCCAGGTGGACTGGTCTGAGTATTTCAGAAACTGCTGATCGACCAGGATTCTTCCATACAACAATCTCTAGGGTTTACAAAGAATGGTCCCCCCGAAAAAAGAGAAAATATCCAGTTAGCAGCAGTTCTCTGGACAAATGGCCACAAAGCTTTGAGCTGACAGCGAGGCAACAGTAACTCAAATAGTCACTCATTACAATCAAGGTATGCAGAAGACAATCACTGAATGCACAACACATCGAACCTCGAAGCAGATGGGCTACAGCAGCAGAAACACACACTGGTTGTGGGGACACTCCTGTCCACGAAGAACAGGAAACTGAGGCTACAAATCACATGGTCTCAGCAAATTTGGACAATAGAAGACTTTAAAAAACATTGTCTGGTCTGAAAGTTTGTGCCTCAACATTCAGACAGCAGGGTCAGAATTTGGTGTAAACATGAAAGCATGGATCCATCCTGCCTTGTATCAATGGTTTAGACTGGTGGTTGTCCAATTGTGTGTGTGTGTGTGTGAGAGAGTGAGTGTGTAGGGAAGGGTGGGGATTTTCTTGACACTTTGGGTACCTTAGTAACTACTGCACATTGTTTAGACATCACAGTCTCTCTGAGTAATGTAGCTGTCCATGTCCATCCCTTTATGACAGCAGTGTACACATCTTCTGATGGTGGCTTGCAGCAGGAAAATGCACAATGTCACAAAGCTCACATCAAACTGGTTTCTTGAACATGACAATGAGTTCACTGTACCCAGATGGCCTCTGCAATCAACAAATCTCAATCCAGCAGCGCACCTTTGAGATGTGGTGAAACCGAAAATTCACATCATGTAAGTGCAGCTGACAAATCTGCAGCAACTCAATAACACCATCATGTCAATATGGACCAAACTTAGAGGAATGTTTCCAGCATTTTATTTCAACTGTGCCACAGAGAATTAAGACAGTTACGATGGCAAACGGGACTCCAACCAGCTACTAGCAAGGTGTGCCTAAAAAAGTGGCCATTAAGTGTACATCAAGGTAACATTTAAGAGGTCAGGGCCAATTTAACGAGAACAGTGTGTGTTGGGTAAACACATTGAGAGCGCACAGTGTTGAATCAGACATACAGAAAACCTCATTACGACACAAAGAAACACTTATTTCCCTTATTTCTCAAGCTTACTAGAGCTTTCAGTGGAAGTTCAACTGACGTGTCAATCCACGCTTACAATTCACAGGATACAAATTTGAGCTTGCTTAAGCTGCAGCAGTTACTGTATGAAGTCTGAATAACTTACAACATTAATGCTTAAATACTCAAAAAGCGATAGTAATAGATAAATAAATATTTAGTGTACTACACTTGGAGAGTTTGAGTGGAAAATACAGACATGCATGAGGTTTAAAAAAAAATAAAATAACATATTGGCAAATATCTTCCTTAAAAACACAGATGATACTTGTGATAAGGACCCATTAGGTATAGGTAAGCCAATATATGTGCTGAACAAGACTTTTCACAGTGGCACAATGTGTCAGCACTCTTTGATAAGCTGAACTATACAGTTCAGGCACTGACAATAAAATACCTCAGGCACAACTTTGACATTTACCTGTAGCATTTTTGTTTGTGTCAAGTGAAGTTATTAAGGCACAAGAAAAAATACAGGGCTCCATGTTTTTAAACTTGTGGTGCAAACTAACTATTTTATTCTAACTACTTAATTATTTTTGGTTCATTTGCTTTTCGCCCGACAGGAATTTCCAGGCATGCTGTAATGACAGCTTAAATAAACACTAAGTGGAATGCAGTTTTTTCACTTTCACTTGGAGAAGAAAGTTAAATAAACATTCTTTACCTTCCGAGCCATGACCAAGCCTGAGGGTTTGTGGCGGACCTTGTTGACCACCCCTCCGTTTCCTGCACCCAGCTCACATATGGGTTCAAAATCTTCATCTTTCAGCTCCCCAACCTGAGCTTTCTGGGTGAGAAAGGCTTCCAGCCGTTTCCTCTGTTGTTCATCCAGGTCCAGCTCGCCCAGCTTCTTCTGTAAGGCCTCTAGGTTGGCTCTGTAACGAGGCGGCATTTGGTTTAACCAAGTTCCATAAAAAGAGTGAGAACACGCATATGCACCTCCTTATAAGGTGGTGCAGACACGTAAGCCTGTGCAACTGCAGCAACTGCTAATTACCAGGTATAAAGACAAAACAATTAATGATTCAGTCGTTTAACACAGTAGTACTACTTACTCAGATGCAGCATCAATGGTGTTTGAGGTGGCCTGTCCTTCTCCAATGGGCGTAATGTTAAGGGGACCGGGTTTTCTTTTGGGGCCCATTTCAACAACGACCGGAATCGACTTTGTCGACAAAAAAAAAAAAAAAGGTGGGAGGTGGAGGGAAAAAAGTACCAAACTGCAGGAAACTCTGCTACTTTAACCTTTCCCTCGTTTGACAGTCAGTCTTAAAAAGCAACAGGATCAGGTCCAGCAACTTGGCTATCTAATGTTAGCTAAGTTAGTGTACTTTCGGAAGCATGCCAGTTAGGTTTTTACCAGATTAACTATAACCCCGATGTGCCCTTTAAAAGTCAGACAGCTTATCTGGTGCATTTATAGAATTCAGTGTACACACATTTCTGTTACTCAGTTTCTTCTTGGTTATCTACCCGCTGTTACTAGCCATTAGCCACCTAGCTGCTACTAGCTAGCGATACCTCCTGCAAAATCGTGCCGTGCGCCTCTAAGTCCGAATGTGCAGCCGCCTCTCACAAGACACGGGGCCGCCCGCCACGTTTTACCGGCAGCTACACCGGGACACCGACTCGGCTCGTTTTCCTTAGCAAGACGGCGGTGTCCGAAAAGTAAATCCGTCCACGATACAGGTCGGGGTGTAGGGCTCTCAAGCGGCGAAAATAACTGTAGCTAATACAGGAAGCAAGCAGCCGCCTGCAGCATCAGACCTGACACCAACAGGGAGAGCCCGTGATAAATAGCGCGAGATTGCCTTTGACAAGTTGATACGAGATATGCAAAAAAAAAAAAAATCATATGGGGTGGGAGGGGGCTGTACGACATTTGCAGTTTGTGTTAACACCCCTAGTATGTAGTTTTTAATGAGATACAAGCTCATTTTAACCATATCTCTTCCACCCTGTGCAGCCTTATGTGTTTATTGGCAGTAAGTAAACACACGAACAGAAAAGGCGGATATCTTTTGCTGCCATCTGCTGGCAGTAACAGGTTTAACTGTGTAAATTTAACTTTTTTAAATTTACATTGTAAAAACTTTATTTGATAGAGTTTTGAAAGCAGGATTGTTGTGGTTCTTACAGTTTTAAAGAAAAATGTCCAAATATGCACCACGTTTTTATGTGTTCTTTGGCAATGCGCTACCTGTCAAATTTGATTAGATTCAACGGCTTTACAGTTATCTTGCCAAAAATAAAATAAAGCACTGACCATCTACCTCAGCATAAAGCATTAAATTAAAATAAGGGATTAGCAGAAGAAGATGGATGGATGGATATTTAATGTAATGAAGTTCAACATCAGTATGATCAAAAGAAAGTCATCAATGAAATCTTTGGTATTAAAATGTTAAGATGCCATGGGATGCAAAAATGTTATCTTTTGTTCCCCAGTTTGAACAAGCAGATGTGCTCTTAACGGTGTATCTTAACAGTATTATTAAAAGGTCAAATGGCATAAAATAGTGTTTTCAAGATTTAAGTAAGCTTGATATTAAAAAACTAAAGCAAAGCCCAGGTCTTTTGGAGTAATGTTATCTGCACAGAGGAATCAACAATAAATTTGGATGGCAACAGAAACAACAGAGCAGACAAGTGGCCTTAGGAGAAGAATCTCACTCCAACTATCAAGCATAGTGCTGGATTGGTTTAGTTATGTTATAGCCTCAGGGACTGGATACTTTGCATGAATTGTTTCAACTGTGAGTTCAGCAACATATCAAAATATATTGAAGACAATGTGAGGTCAGTGGTCCCAGAGTTGAAGTGGAAGTGGACCTTTCCACAGAGCAATGTTTCTATGTACACAAACAAATCCAAGCAATGGCTGAAACAGAAACAAACGAATGGCCTATACAGTTTTGAATATCACAGATAATTTGGGTGGGTGGGGGTCTGAAATGGGTAGCACAAACAAAAAAAACCCTCAACCATCTTGCAACTGAAAGAGGTGTCAAAGCTTTAGCCAGTGTCAGACTGGGGACAAATGCAATGTTTACAAGATATTATTTTTTGGTAAAGTCAGCCCTAGCTTCAGAGAATAAAAGTGTTATCACTTTTTTCCCCCCCAACAAAAAACACTATTATATATATTGAAATCTTTGTGAGGAAATGGCTAAAATAAGTTGTTTTCATCTTGATGTTGTTCAAGTATATTACCTTAATTTGTAGCCAGAGGAGTAAATGTTTTTGTAGGGTTTTCTTCACTAGATGTGTAAATCAATATTGTTCCTTTCTTGCATTGAATGCAACTCATAACTTCGGGAACTGTCTTTGTCACAAGGTAGGAGCCACGACTACAAACAAATAATTTTTTGGCTTTGATGAATTTAGTTTTTTTGGACTGTGACAAAGTAGCATCCCATCCCCAATCAGACTGTAGCGTGCCACTGTTATAGTATGCAACTCATCTGTCTCTTCATTTCCCATTAGCACTCCAGGGTCTAATAAAGCCCCAAAAAAAAAAAAAAAAAAAAAAAAAAAAATCACAAAAATACTTCATGTAACTATGACATCAGTGACAATGCCAGTTGCTGCAGGAAATATTTTATTTTTACCATCTTAAAAAAGGCTCATTGATACTCTGGCGAGTCAGTCTTTATACAGAACACAGCTTCTTCTTTTGGTGTTGATGCCTGCTTTTCAAGAAAACAAGACACACAGAACACTGCACAGATGCAAACTCTGATCACCGATAATGGCCGCCTGAACAAACAGAACATTTTCAAAATAAGATACCGGCACAGGTTTTTTTTTTAAGAACTTGATTTTTTTAATTAATTCCACACGTCAATAACAGCTGTTAGAATACGATCATTTTTAAATTTTACAGTTTTATCCTCAACAGGCATCAAATGAGTCCCCAGATCTGAGCTTTTGGTACAGGACATGACAATCCACATGTTAACCAGCCCTCCCTGTCCTCAATGGCATCAGCTTCCAGTGCTGCCGCCCTCAACAGCTTCTTATTGTCCACTTGCCTATAGGAACAATTGGAGGCAATTCAAGGCTTAATAAAATATTATTTAAATTTTATTGTCTTTTAATATGAACATATATATAAAAAAAAAAAAAAAAAAACAAAAACCCAAAAACATTTACATCATGGATTGTAAGCCTCTGCCCATGCTACCTTATGCATTATTACAAGAAGAGATGCCACTACAAAAACACCAGATCTTCAGCTCTCTCTCTGGCTCCCAATCTGCAAACTTACCTGGCTCAGTTCCACAGCAACAACCTATACCATCTCTCATCTTTAACCATAAGGCAATGAGAAGTTCAGGAGATCCACACAAATAATGACCTTCTATACCTAGCAACAAATGAAAAATGCCATTTTCATATGTATAGCAGTTACTTACAAATACAAATTGCCTATTTAAAAGGCAGCTATTAGAGTTCTTTACATTATTTTGCTTCAAAGCACCTTAAATAGCTTTTCAGGGACACACTGATGTATTAGAGGCAAAGTGCCATCAATCAATCTTGTGTGGATTCCCAAAAATAGTTTCATCTGTATATTGATTTTGTGAGCCGTCAAAAGAAGAAAAATGGAAGACCAGATTTGACTCCAACTACTTTTTCAATCATCAACCGTGTCAGAGGATGCACTTGGAACAGCGAGGCCCCAGATCGATGTGTAACTGTCATTTCGGCGCATTTGAGCAAGTCAAAAGAAATCCCGTGCTGACAAAGGGAAGTAAAACATGCAGAACGCCTTCCAGCCCTAAACACCCCCCAACCCCCAGTCGGTCATGGTGGAGCAGGACTATTTCCACTTTCACATTTTCTGATTCTTATGCACAAGATGGACAACCGGAACTGGTCACAATCGGCAGGGATCTTTTAATACTCACTACATGAGGGCTTTTAAAATAAATAGACCATAAGTAAGTATTGATGAATGTATCACATGAAAGTGCAAACAGCTCTAGCAACACAGCAACGGTTTTTCTGAAACCAACACTAATGATCACCCTGCAGATAAACCTAAAGCCTGCACATGCCCAGTGTCTCTTACTGCTGCCTTAGTGGGGGTGGCACAGAGTGGAGCACAAGAGCGAAGTAAATACAGCAACCCTTATGTTACTGAACACGCTGTAAAGGAGGAAGCCACTCCTGGCCTGAGTACTAGCAGCTCTGCTGCTGATAATGTTACAGCTGCAACACAGGAGGACAGGATTTGACTCAATATTCCTCCGTGCAGTGCAAGGTTAGCTGCAAGCTTAAATAAAAATTTATTTATTTTTGAACAATATAGAATTTGGTAAAACTCAGGACACAATTAAACTCAATTTTCATCGATACAGAAACAAATTACAGAATGAAAACAACGAGGCGGGGTTCTTTCAGTTGTAGTTTACACCACCACCACCACCCCCAAGCCGTTAACCTAAAGAAAACACTGATCACTATCTGTGGAGCAGCAATCACATATGGACAATATTAGTGCAGGTGCAGAGGAATTTAAGAGGTAAGCCTACAGCATGTAGCAATTAAAGTCCAATTCTATTCCAGCAAATAGATCTGACCTTATCTACATTGAAAGGAGGCCAAGAGGGGTTGCTGGATGAAGCTTCTCTGCTTGTTCCCGACACGATTATTTGTAATCCAATCAATGACTTTCAACTTGGTGGGGTTGCACTCAATGACACTTCATTAAGTTATGTTGTGTCAGACATGTTGAACCCACTGCAGCAAAAATACTCTGAATGGTGCTTTGACCCAGGTCGGATTCATTCAGTGGAAAAGAAAAGCAGCGTTCAACAGCAGAGCCATGCGCACAGATCAATATATATCTCCACACCAAATCCCAGCAGCAGAGGTGCCCTGATTCCTGCAATCAACAGCTACAGTCTATACAAAACTACAGCCAAGTATTATGTAGATTTACCACAAATTGTTAAGAGAATGTAAAGTATTTAAATAAATATGATACTTTCAAAGCAGGACACAATCATATGGGATAAAATGATGACTTTGTAACCCTATTCTGTCCACTTCTGACTGGAAAATATTGATTAAAACATGTTCTCACAGTCTGGGGTCCCCATCTAATGGCCAGCTCAACTGGCCTTAAAACCATAGGCTTCACTCTTTACTACTTTAACAAAAAAGGCACCTCACAACCATTTCCCCCTCAGTGAACTCTTAAAAAGATACCTGCTTTGGCACAGCTGCCGCACAGCAATTCTGATGAGTTAGAACCATGTGGAATTCTGAGATACCAATCCTAACAGATCCTGTTAAAGACACAACTGCAGTAAAGTTTTACAGAGCGGAACAGTTCCCAACAAGTTTTTGCATCACTGACTTCTACAGTTAGCCTGGTTATTCACAAACTAACTCACCTTCAACCAAAGTTTTTTTTTTTGTTTTTTTGCTACAGAGGGATCAGAGCTGCATGGAGCAGTGGAATTAAAACAAAACAAAAACAAAAACAACAAAATGCAGGAAAACACTATATCCAGTGTAAAATTGGATTCAGAAAGACTCGTCAATTCTTCTGTCTTCTTCCACTTCTTTCAAAGCTACTCTCTGGTCAGTCTGCCAAGTTTTTATGACTGAGGTAGGTTCTCTTTATCTAAGGACAAAATAAAATGGAAATCACACACTGAAGCCAGTATCATGTCCTGCCATGTCATAATAAAAATGATAAATTCCTGAAAAAAACCCTTTCAAGCTTTGAATTCATTCTGTGAACAAAGAACAAAATAGGAGAGGTTTAATTTGCATCACACTCCAGGTATCTCTGCCTTGTCCTCCCCCAAAAATTTCATTTGCCTTTCATTTGTTTTTAACCTACCAAAAACTACTGAGGAGCTTCCATTTTCAACTTGCCTGTGCATCACAAATGTGACAAACATCAGAGACGCAAACATGGCTAAAAGAGCCAGTAATTCCAAGTCATATACAAAGAGAGATGGGGTGGTACAGGGAATAGTCTGGTAAGAGAAGCAAGGGCTGTGGCTGTGGTGGGGTGCTCAATCCATTCAGTCTCTTTAGCAGAGGCAGGACAGTACAGATGTTCACTG
Source organism: Cichlasoma orientale (assembly GCA_034780415.1). Taxonomy (NCBI): domain Eukaryota; kingdom Metazoa; phylum Chordata; class Actinopteri; order Cichliformes; family Cichlidae; genus Cichlasoma; species Cichlasoma orientale. The sequence goes on along the minus strand of JAVDPK010001452.1, from coordinate 290,217 downwards.
TAGGGTGACAATTGACCAAGAAGTGTAAGAGTAGCTTCCAGTGGTGTACAGTACAAAGAGGAATCCTTATCACTCTAGACTGAAGAACCATTGACAGTGCATGTTTGAGTGCGTGTTTGTCTGCCTGGATATAAACCAGAGCTGCTAAAAGGCTCTGATGCTGGGGCAAAAAGGAGGGTTGTTGCATCTAGTGGATTACTGTGTTCCTGTCCTCACATTTTAAGGCCCCTGCCTCTGTCTCTGTGTGTGTCAGTCTATGAGGGGACAGAGTGGTGGGGTCAGTAGGCAGTGACCAGGTCCTTGTCGTAGTTGTATCGGCCCCTCTTTGGGGCAGGACTGTCGGCGCTGTCCTCAGTGTCCTCACTGTCTCCTCCAGCCCCACCCCCCTCCTCCTCAGAGGAAGAGTCAAGAGTCAGATCTACCACCGCACCTCCTCCCGGCGCCACAGCAGGTGCTCCTGTGACTCCTGGCATCCCCACAGAACTGCTTCCAGACTTGGCCGTCAGACTAGTGCTGCTGTGGGCTGGTGAATGGCCATTTGCTTCAGGAATGCCTGCAGAAAGTAGTATAATTTTAAGGTAAGAAAGAAGATTTTACTCTAGTAAGCTACAGCGCACACATGCAAAAAAAAATAAAAATTAAGAAGATGCTGAAGTGACAAGATTTAACACTTACATATATCAACAACTGGGTAGTCTGGTGTATTACTGCGTTCTCTTTCCCGCTCCCTCTCCTTGTCATCTCTGATGGGTCGCCAGGAACCGTCTGTTAAGTACTCTATCTCCTCAATGTCCTCGCTGGTTTCTTTTAGAATCTCAGATAGCAGCCTGAAATGCACACTGGTCATTAGAGGGGCATCACAAAACAAATTACGCACTAACTGCTCAGTTTTAACTCAAGTGCAGGAAGAGTAGAGTTCAGCACAATCAAAAATAAAATAAGTTCTTCGGATTAACAAAGTGTCTTTTTTTTGTCCATGTGGAGCAAACATACCTTCATCATTTTGCATCCACATATTACTTCACCACACCACACTATAATCTTTACCATTTACATGAAATATCAAGATATTTAAGGAATGTAAATATATCTCAGAGCCAAAGCTTTTGGTCTTTGGTAAAGTAAGACGTGCCTGTGAGTTGCGTATAACTTCCAAGGATGACACCTACAAATTGTTGTGGATGAATATATTCTTGAGATTTTTTGACAAACTGGACCACAAGCGCATCTTTTTTTCCTTACTAAGAAAAATCCATTGTGCTGGTTATGAAATACATAAAAGAACAGATGTGTTCAAGTGTTCACTGCTGAACAGATTAACTATACAAATTTGGCACTTCAAGCCTAATAAAGCTCTAAGTGCTAGCTTTTTCTGTCTTAAGAGGCACTTACAGCACGAGGGCCCAAAAAAAAAAAAAATAAATAAATAAATTGCATTAAGTCCTCAAGTTCCATAATTAGATAGATCTCTACATTGTAAGTGAAAACCAGGTATATCCAAGAGTCAAATCATTTTTCATCAATATAACTGGAGAGCAGGTGGAGAAATACAAATCATGACACATAATGACTCTTCATGTGATACAAAAAAAGAAGAAGAAAGCAGTACATGTTGGTGCATGGTCCAGCTTGGATCAAGAATCCTTAAAACATCTTTAAAGCTTCAATAATCTTCCTCAAACTGGCATCACATACAAATACTTCAAATTACACAATGCAAACTTTCAGAATTTACCAACTGAGTAAGATAGTGCTGCAGGGGTGGGACAAGTCAGAGCATGCTTTGATCTCCTTACCCATCAATAGTGAGAAGTTCAAATGGAGCGGGCTTGTCACATACTGGGCAAGTCCATGTGGGCTTCTTTTCATTCATCTGAAGGAAAAAGACCGCGTCGAAACACTGAAGGTGGGCACAAGTTAACACTCGACATGGCACCCCAAGCCGCATCTTCACCAGCTGGAAGTGAGAAAGAATGTAGAAAGAAAGAAAAGCTGTAATATGCTAGCAATATCATGCTTCATAAGACATTTTGGGAGATCCCTCATAAAAAAAACTACACTTTTCTTTTTTTTTTTAAAGACACAGCATGACAACAGCACCACAGGACTCTGAAACACATTTTTTCCCCCCAATTTCATGCCCCAGCCTGAGCTTTTTAGGGGGGTGGGGGTTAAGTAAAGCTAAGGCATTGGATATTATGACCAGTACCTGCATGACCAAAAGAATCAGGACATCCATGCATGCACTGAAGGCAAAGTCTGTAAAAAAGCTGATATTGTGGGTGTTTGAATCAATATCTTGGAAACAAGTTTTCTTCCAAATGGAATGGTCAGTGTTTCAGCACACACAGCCATTAGTGGGCGAGCTGGCCACAAATATTAAACATTTTCACAGGTGCACTTGATGACTGACTTTGGCATTTTAGATTTTTTCCATCCATATGACTATGCAGCAATCTGCAATCAATTTGCTTGTTGACAAATCCCTTGTTCTTATTTTGAATATCAGCTGCTGCTAACCAGCCAGCTGCATCCTCAGAGATGATCATTTCTCTCAGATAGAAGACAGTGTTGGACTGTAGTTGGTGACCTCCTACTCTGGAGATTTGCTGCAAGTTGCTCCAACAAGAACATGCAGCAAGTGGAAAACTGGTTCATGTGCGGCTATGTCAAGCACTTTGAGGCTGCTGAGCAGAACAAAGACTAGCGCTGAGAGCTGCAGTCCAAGATGGTGGAGGTGGAGTTTGGCCATAGGATAAGAGACTCACTAGAGCGGCAGCTGATTACAGCTGATTACGTTTTGAAAACTGCCGATTTTTGCTCATTCTGCTCTGACGAAGCAGAAAGCATGGTGCATATTGAAACTGTAAACGTGGCACAAGTTGCTTTGTATATTAAAACCCCACCATTTTTGTTTAAGATGTACTCACTGGACAGATGAGAGACACTCTGAGGCCTGTGGTCGCAATTTCGCTCTCTGGGTCAAAACGTAGTTTGTCTTGTACTGTTTATGAGAGGTAAGTGAACAGTTATGACATTTAGTATCAGACAATATGCCATAATACTTAAAATTAACTACACAGGAGGGACATTAATAAGTTTTTACTGATAACAATTCTGCCTATTCTTTACCATGTCCTGATAAATTTTCAAAAAAAAAGAAAAAAAAAGAAAGAAAAGTAGGCATACACAGATTTTTAGCACCAACAACTGATTTATTATCTTAAAACTCTGAACCCAGAGTTGGAACTCAGGTATATCACTGCTTGCTGTTATTAATTTGATGTCATTACTTTGCAATGTTCAAACATCAGACACATGGCAGCACTAAAAAAAAGAAAACACATAAGCTGGGAGGATAACTTGGAACTGATTCTTGATGCATGCACTGACGCAGCCCTACTACACAATCCAGTCTTACCAGAACGACATAACTAAATGTTTAGTGAGCTTTATATACAACACTGAAGTGACTGTGCTTTTTATCCCATTTTTAATGTCAAAGTTGTAAGCAAAAATATTCACTGTAAAAGTATCACTTACTGCGTTCACGGCAGCGATCTGCACTTTCAACTGAGCAGAGTTTAAGCTGGCTGAAGAGATCTGCTGCAGTGAAGACCCTCACTAAATATACTGCCACAGAGTATCGCTGAAAACACAGATTCAAAGGTTGTTAAATTTTTATTAAAAGAATTTACCCATCAAGAATTGAGCACTGACAGTGGCACTTTAATATGTGTTGTGGTAAGAATTCACTTAGCTCATGTTAGAAGAAGGATTACAGAACCATCATATTAATGCAAGAACACCTCTCAGATTACGTGGACATGTCAACGAAATTGCATCTTAGCACAGAAAATTATTCGGACTAAAGAATGTTACTCATGTGTTTGATTGTGGTTACAATTCACTCAGACACATGTAACATGTGTTAGCCATCTTTAACAAAAAACACTTAAGTTTGGGTGCAACCAATTCTCTCCACTTAAAATTATTTTAAAAAAGATTCGATTTTGGAATTACAATCATGTATTATTGCCAATAAACTCCAACAAAAAACCTTAATTTGCAAAATATGAAAGACGTCTGTTCCTGCTAAATGTGAAATCAACAAACTTGTTTCACTACTGCAGGTAAACAAAAACACCATTGACCTCACCCAGGCTACTCGATGGTGTGTTCAGGACCTCCTGATGTGCAACCCAAATGTAAAAAGCATTACTGGTGCATTCTATATGATAGGAAGAGCACATTACTGATGCAGTTACCTGGTGACAATACTCTGCAGCTCCTGACAAGTTATAAGGTTAAGTTACTTTAGTTAAACTAAAGTGTCAAACAGTTATTTTATACTTTTACTTAAAATACTGGAATGGGGAAAACAGTACTTGGGCTATTTTTGTGCTTACATTTTACTTATGCTGTATCGCTACTATTGCACTATAATGCTGCTGCTGGCACTTGATTTCAATAGATTCACACTTCAAATTAGGAACTGCCATCAATGACAGTAGCTCACTGCAAAAGGTGGATGGAAAATGCCTTTCATTTACTTACACATACAAATTTAAGCATCAATAAAACATTCAATGCTTTTTCTATTGTCAGAAATATTATTGGTGCTAATTTTTCTTCTTTTCTTTTTTTTTTTCCCACCAGGGATGAATTCACAAACTACCTTGGTAAGCCAACCAAGAAGTTTTAGACTTTCACTGATTCAGTATGCTGAGCAATGCATTTATCATTTGTATGCACAACTTCAAACAAATGTTCCATAGTGTAGTGGTTTACACAGTCACCTAACAAGCAAAAGATCCTCAGTTTGATCCTTGGAGGAAACACAAATCCCTTTGGGACTGCATCAGAAAGGGCATCCAGTGTAGAACTCTACCAAGCATGCAGAGGTACCTGCTGTAGCAGTCCCTTGTGAGTAAGGATGTAGCCAAAAGTAGTTTTCTTTTATGTGCAACTACAAACAAATGTTTAGAATCTGCAATTCCTCAAGTGTGCAAGACTTTAAGTGGAGCTGTCGGGATTGTGATCATGCTGTGAATAAGCTGAGGTTGGTGAAAGTTTGTGCAAATCTTCTTCCTTCTTGCTTGAACAAAATACAATACAAAGCCAACAAAAACCCCACTTGGTCTACGGGCAGTCCAATATCCCAAAATATTCAGTTTGCAATTGTAAAAGACCAAACAATAACCACACTATAGAATTTAATGAACTAATTTTGAATGTTTTATTACATCTCTAATTGGTTCACAAAAGAGCGCCTTTTTTTTTTTTTTTTTTTTAATGTGCTAACCAGAGTAAGAGTCTTCTAGCTGCTTATGTGGATCGGAATTGTGGTGCCAACAGTCCTTACTGAGTTATATCACACATAGTTGGGCCCAAGGAAACACTCGAAGATCTACAAGTAGCAGCGTGCTTCGATGCACTACAGAATCTGCCAAGAGCAGCTGGACAGACTAGCAGGGGACAGAAAGAAAGTAAAAACAAACAAAAACAAAAAAACAAAAAAGGATCTGTGCCCACCAAAACCCTGAGTTATAGCTACAAGATGCAGGACTTGACCGACCTTTCCAAAGTTTCCCCAGGTGATGGTAACTCTGTTGGTGACATTGGAGAGGTGCAACCATGGAGTGATGTTTATAGGACGACAAGGACGACGAGGTTCAACACCAGGCTTATTGGAGGGGTAATATCCCTGGAAAATACGCACAATTGAAAATAAATACATAAAATAAAAATTCAAAAAGGTAATTAAGCAATAATTTATCTCAAATATCTTTTCATAATTTGTTAAAATCAAAGACAAACAGGTCAAATATAAGGAAGAGCTCAGACTAAACTTGACAAGATTTCTGAAGCATGGATCACGATCTCGATTTTTTGTACATACTTCTGTTTACTTATTCTTTACTTATCTAAAGCATTTTAAAAAATGCTGACGAATAATGTTTTCACTAAATTATACAGCAACACCAACAAATTCCGTATATCTGAACAGAACATGTTTAGTTAGTGTGACCGCACTGACTCAGAAAAGAGCCCTTTCTGAGAGCTCTGTTTTACAGAAAGTTGTCGCACAGTTATTTCCCAGTTAACCTTCGACATGACCCAAGTTGATGCTCAAGCACCCAACAATGACATTTATTTTGCCTTCCATTTACAAAGAAGCGCAAACAGTAATGTCGTATTAACCATCCATTAACTTTCTCAGAGTCTAAGGTCACATTTTCAGGTGCTGATTTACCTTCAGTCAAAAGTCAAAATATTCACATATTTACAATAGGGCTGTGCCATATCATATCATTTGAGATAATACCAGTATAAATTTTTACATGATATAAAAATGCCATATCAAGATATTAATGATTTAGCAACGCCATGCATTTACTTCCATAGCGGCACAACAACAAGACAAGCCCAGACATGTCTTCAGAAAGAGTCACATGTTAGTCTCTGATAACAATTTAGAAAAAAGGGAGCTACTTAAACAACCTCAAACAAAGCACAATGCTTTGTAAAATATACAAGATAACTGTTCCCACTAAAGGTTGAAACAGCAAACTTATTTCCCCACTTGAGGCAAAAAACACCAACGGGTACAAGCAGGTTATGAAGGCATGTGAGGAGATGATACTAGCAGCTGGTGGCAGCCCAAAAGTAAACAAAAAGCTCAACTGAGCATCGCTGGAGCACTCGCTAGTTAGACTCCTTATGACAGGAAGAGCAAAATGATGAATGGAAAGTACCAATATGGTTACATATTAAAATGTGGTAAAAGAAGGCTTTAGACAGCTGGCTAAAAAGCCAGACTGAGATAAAATATCCAAGGAACAAAATATTTTTCAGTTTCAATTTTATTTTATTATTGCGATGGTATTGTGCAGGCTTGTGAAGCATCACGTTGTTGCTGGTGTTGTTGTAGTTTTGGATTTTACAATAGTTTTAACTTATTTTTCTCTAATTCAGTTAGCTTTAGTTAGTTTTCAGAGTGGTTTTGCTCATTCTCATTATTATTATTAGTTTTTGTTTAATGCTTAGTTTTAGTTTAGTTTTCATTAGTTTTAGTATTAGGTTTTCATCAGACTGGTCTTTTTCAGGGCCTACGTATGCAACCTACATAACTGGCCGACGTCGTTGCCGCGTTTATGCTTGTGTAGTTGCATTATGTGTTAATTACCTTGTGGTCGTGTGCTGGTGTTTTATGTGCTGTGCCGGCTGAAAGAAACTAAAAATGCTGGGACATTTTCCTCTCCTTGGTCCACGGTCTTCGTGGTCAGTTTTTTTGGTTGCAAACATATATGTCCCTCTGTATTTTTTCCCCCCCACATTGTTCATTCCCTCCCATCCATTCCAATAATTTCAGCAGTATCCCTCCAAGAATTTGCTGCAATTTGTGAGTCCTTATATTGATGCTATGATTATTTTTCTCTCACTGATATATTCAGACACTGTAGCAAATAATAGCCGGAAATGCGGGCTGCGTGGACCCGATGTGCAGCTACATTTCTCGAGAGGTGCACGTCAGGTTATGTCTTAGGTTACTGCGTAGGTTTAGAGGGGTTTCCGTAGCTGCCTTGTGTGTGCTTTTCAGGTGGACTTTGAGGTTGGTGGGGTTTTCCCCCTTGAGAAGTGTTCCACACATTTTGTCATCATCCACAACAAGACACTCGCTTCTATCCGTCTTGCTATCGAACTCTGCAGTTATACTGCAGACTAGCATGGTGTGCAGACACATAGTGTAGGGTGCCGGATGGCGCTCCCAGCTAAAACTGCTAGAGCGGAAAAAATGGTTTCACATCAATCCACAAGGCTTTTAAATAAACTTACAAACACGAAAACGAAGGGCATTTTATCTTTAATGTGTTTGTTTTGTAAACACACAATACAGTTTCAGTTAGTGATCGTTTTTTCATTTTAATTATGGTTTTATTTATTTCAGTTAACGAAAATGATTTTTTTAATTTCAGTTTTCGTTATTTTGTTCGTTTTAGTTAACGATAATAACCTTGGTGCTAAGCAGTTATGTTATGCTTTTACTCATTTCCAGGGAAAACCCTACTATTGCACTATAATTCGGCTGCGGTTGGCACCTTGAGGCAGCAGATTCATTTAGGCAGTCTGTCATGAATGAAAGTAACTCTTTGGAAAAGGAGGACAGGAAAATTCCCTACTGTTTACAAGGTGCAATCACCGATAAAACACTGTTCAGTATTGTTTTCTATATGAACATAAATATAATTATTGCAAATTCTTTGAAATGTCTTGATAAAATTTTGAGGATATATCCAACAACCCTAATTTATGTGTTGTGTTGTGTTGTGTTAAATGTTGAAAATTGTAACTGCTATTTCTGCTTGAAAAATCACTTAATTATCAGAATATATGCAATAGAAAGTTTATTATTACTATTAGTAGTAGTAGTAATATCATCAATAATGATTATTGTAGCTTTGGCCCCATCTATATCCTAGCTACAGGTTTCTCACTTTATTAGATTTTAATGATAACTGATTCCAGTCCACTTGTTGAGTCATTTCCATTCACATTCACCAAAGTCAGCAATTTTCCTGTGCCCCTTTAACTAGCTAACAGCTTAAATACAATAAAAATTCAAGTAAATGTTTAAGGATAAGGAGCTAAGGGAATTTAAAGGTGAACTTATTTTGTACAGTGAGGATGTCTTGAGACATTTAGATCTATGTACAGGATAGAATGGTAGTATTAGGCCAGAGGCCAAATTTGGACATTTATTGCCAAAATATATCCATGGGAGGTCATTGCTCAAGCCCTCCTACCTGTCATTAAGCTGCTGTCTTGCCAGTTTGATTTCCCGTGGCACACCTTAAGCCTCATAATGGCTGCCAGCTGGAGAGGTTCCTCTTAAATTTTGTTTCCTGAGGTCTTCAGGTAAGCTTACACTATATTTACCTAAATCTTACTTTGTTTTTGTTGTTCAAGACACATCTACATTAGGTTACATTATCCATCACTATTATGACATTTTACTGTTGACCCAGCGTATGTCTGCCACTGACACCAAGTGACATATTGACTGCATTTGAAAACACAGCAGTCAAACAATCACTGAGAAAATATTTCTCAACAGGGAAACAAGCCCAGCTTTAGTAATGCCTGTATTATGAAGGCGTGGTACATTTCAGAGTGAATCAACTTACCGGCACATGACAATAGGACTGATTGACTTTGACAGCGATGTTGGGAGGATACTGGTCCTCCTGAACACCAATGGAGTCTGTGTAACAGATTCTGCAACAGAGAGCAGTAACAGAGGGAAATGATTAATAACATCATATGAATGAATTACCTTTTGGCCACTGAGGATGACAATGTGTATCTATTAAATCTTGCAATATACATACATGAGTGAAACAAGCACATGTTCCTTTCTTTTGTTGCTTTTGGTGGGAGATATTCTTATAGCCAGTACAGACACTGGCAACACCTTGAACATGCAATTGCTTTTGCATGTAACATGCAAATGTAACTTTTAATGGGAACTTACCTAAGAACTACTTGGATTGATCGGATTCCTGGACGAAGTTCACTAAGAAAATGATAGGACACAAATTAAAAAAAATGCTTCAAAGACATATTTTATATTAAACTGAGGTTAGCTACAAGTGCATATCTACCAGAAAATATAAGAATTCTTACCTTGCATTTCGGATCTGGTCTGCTTGGCTGGGTGTTAACTCAAAGATGCATTGACTATCCTGCAGTTTCTCACTGTTCTGGGCAACTGTAAGTAGATGGAGATGAAACCCATCATAAAAAAAGAACAGTGCAAAGTCTCAACATTGAGTAAAAATGCAATGTTTCTCCAAAAAAAAAAAAC
>JAVDPK010001452.1:206541-234095 GCA_034780415.1 Cichlasoma orientale | reverse complement strand
ACACACACACACACACACACAAACACACACACACACACACACACACACACACACACACACACACACACACACACACTACACCATCTCTGGGCGCCATTTCTGCCTTTTACCCTCCACCTGTCTGCTGCTTTCCACCCGTCTCCTACAAATACTTTGAGTTACAACACACTTACCCACATTCCATTAACTATTAATTTCTGCGTTTGCTGCATGCAACCCCATCACCCCCTTGGACACCCTCCCAAACGTAGAAGAGTACACTTGGTGTGTTTTCTTTTGAAAATTGCTCTGTGTATGGGAAGGGGCTCAGAGCAGCCAGTGCAAGCACCTCTCCAGTGTTTGTGTTTGGGAGAGGCGGGGGTACGGGGGGGGGGGGTTATAAATACCCTCTCAGAGCTCAATAGAGTGGGCTCCAGTGGGCTCTGTTTGAAGTAGCAGACTGTAGACCTGCTGGGGGGGGGATTCTGACCTCAGTCCCTACAGAGAACCCCCCAATTCCTACAGCAAAGTCAGTCAATATCTCGCTTTCTCCTTCACTCGCAGCCCCTCCCTCTTCATCTCAGCTCCTCTCTTTAGTACTTGTATACACACACACACACACACACACACACACATGCATGCACGCACACACACACACACACACACACACACACACACACACACACACACACGCATGCACGCACACACATGCACATGCACGCGCACACTTTGTCTTATTCCTGCTTCTTTTCTGTTCTTCTCTCTCCAACCTATTCTTTCCCTGCATCGGCCCCTCCTCTATCTTTCATTTCCACACGCACACTCAAACACAAAATGCTTACTTTTGTGCAACAGTCACTCAGTCCCCCATTGTGACTCAAACTGCATTAATATTGAATCAAACAGCAGTGTCTCCAGCTAGCAGGCAACAGCCAGTGTGCCCCCCCCCCCATCCCGCACCCCCCAATCTTTCTCTCACCGCAGGCTGGGTCCCTGTCTGCACTCTGCAGGATGGAAGGAATATTCCCACTGGGCAGGAGGCATGGATTAGCTTTAAATCAACTTTAATATGGCAATAGAGATGGAGCCGTAGCATCTCTACCGGTGTATAAACTAGTTTTATGCGTTTAAGTACTGAGTAATTATAGTTTAGTTACTTTACTTCCTTCCACCTCCAATTTTCTGTTATCTGTTCATGAAAATGATCACTTTTGTATATTTACCTTGCTTTGTGTTTCCTTTCTCCTCTTTGCCTCCCACTCTCATTCCCATCCCTCCCACCTCTACAATCCACACCAAGCCTGCAAGCGCAAAGAACAGGAGCAACACAAGGACCGCAACACGGCACCCAAGAAACAGCGTCTAGTCTTCACTGACCTGCAGCGCCGCACACTCATTGCCATCTTCAAGGAGAATAAGCGTCCATCCAAGGAAATGCAGATCACCATCTCCCAGCAGCTCGGCTTGGAGCTCAGCACCGTCAGCAACTTCTTCATGAATGCGCGCCGCCGCTGTGTGGACCGCTGGCATGATGATCATGGTACCAGCCCTGGGCAGCCAGGCACCTCTGCCACTACCTTCTCCAAAGCCTGAGAGGAGGAGAGGGCCTTCAGAGGGCTGGGGAACAAGGTTGGAACAACAGGCGACGCGGGAAACTGGCTGTAAAGCCTGTGTATAACACCCCTACCTGGCCTGGACCGTCTGAAGGTGTCCTCCACATGATGAAAAAAATCCTTTGTGCCATGCAATCATCTTTTATGTCAGTTAAAATTTCAAGCTGTCACCTGAAACAAGCATAATCTTAAAGGTGAAGTGTGAAGTCAGGTCCACTCTGCATTACTTACAAACAAGGACAATCATTGAGTTTGTCTTTTTTTTTCTTTTTCTTTTTTGAGAGAAAATAATTTTTATGGCATCTGATAGAGCAAAGCGACACCAAAGATTTGACGTTTTTGTTGGACGGTATTTACATTATGCCGGCCTCCTCCTTCACCACCCAAGTAGCCACTGATTCTGCTTTTTCCTCTCAACTCACCTCCTTTGTGTCTGCCTCCTTAGTGTTTCCCACCCCCCCGTACGCCGGCACACGGAAGCAACAAGGGCAAGAGAACGGCAATAACTCTGAAAACAGAACAGCACATAGCCTTATTATCAGAGCCCCATCCTGCACACACACAAGGCCGTCATAAAGAAAACAACGCAGCCTATGAAATAAACAACAAGGCTTTCCAGTTCTCCGCCTCTACCTCCCCCCTCCTCTTGCAGTCTCCTTCATTCCTCGGCCAAAGGTATTCCCTGATGGCCAGCCATTTCAGAGAGCAGCTCGGCCTGATCATACGGCAAACTAATGAATTGAAAAATGAATCGATGCAGACAGAGAGAGCGAGGCCTTGACCCCTCCTGAAGGTGAAACTCAAGACACTCGGCAGTAGATACTCAGGTCTTCCAGGCCCAGGTCTCATATATTTTTGCACAGATGTTGGGAGGCCTGTAGGGAGACATGTCATTGTTACTCTTAGCCTGAGCCCAGAGTCTGTGTTTCTCTGACCAACAGGAGAGGCGGGTGAGATGTCTGGACATGCTCTTTGTTCTGCTGGGAGCTTTTCCTCTAATCAATAACTGAGAACCGAACGATGACAACAACACGCTCGGGCATCCAGCCAACTACATTACAGCTGCATACGAAAAGCAAAATGTAAGAGGAGCACATGAGACCCAGTGGAGATGGGGACACAAAGGCCTCACTACAGCAGCAGCAGCACACCTCGCCAACCTCGGTCTTGTCTGCGCTGGCAGAGCAACAGTGCCCCCTGCTGTTGAAAGCAGAGACCTGCATCCAGCAGAGCAAGGGGGGGTTCAGAGTGGAAGAGAGGGAGGGAAGAGCCACTAGATGCTGAGGAGAAGTCATGGCACAACACATTCAGGCCCTCGCAGCTCTTTGAAGGCAGATCAATAGCTAGCCATTATCCTATTGTTGTTCCTCATCCAACCAGCACTGGTGAAGCCGGAGGAGGGGGATGGTTAACCTGAATGCTGAAAATGCAGGGATTTTGCAAAGGCAGGGATTTATTTAGGCAATCCAAATCTGACAAGAATCAACAAAATACAAAAAAATCACACAAAGATGGGAGGGGAAAGTACAACAGAGTAAAATGTAACAGAAAGGCATCCTAAGTCAGACACATCTGTGGTGCAGTGGAGGTTTATTTTTATTTAGGTTATTTTTCAGAGGCTGAAAATCATCATTTTATGAAATCATTGATTTTCCATTCATTTCCCTCATCTGCCTGCAAAATGAAAAAAAAAACCAAAAAAAAACAAACAAACAAAAAACAAAACAAACAAAAAAATAAATAAAATAAAGCTCAACAGATATGATTTCAATCAAATCTGGTTATTCCCACACAAGGGTTATCAGTAGCTAGCCCAAAGCTAAACACCATACTCAGCTGTTAAAATGCTACAACAATTAGTGCCAATGCTTACTGCCTTAATGCGAGTCAGAGAATACGGTACTATGGCTAACACACAGCTACAGTGCGCCCCAAAGATGACGGGCGGTGTGTGCCATAGCACCCAACAATCAGCTTTTAACTGAACAAAATTATACTTTTTTAGTAAAACAAAAGAAAAAAACAAGAATCAGATTTTAAAGGCGAACAATAACCAAACCTCAAACAACAAAGATACCAAACACACAGTGCAACTGAAAATGTCTCCAACACATAACTGGACACATTTTGAAGCAGAAGAAAATCTCTCATTCTATCTTTGGTTCTCTACCTCCTCTGTCCCTCTAACCCCATTGCCCCTCCAACCCCTCGCCCCTTCCTCTCTATATTGATGCGGGTATTTAATTAGTACCATAGACACAAAGTTTCTATTTCTTGTTACTATTGTGCTCTGTTGTGGATATGTAAGGCACCTTGTTGATAAATCAAACACAAAAAGGAAGGACTTTTTAAAAGGAAAAAAAGAGGGATGCAAGGACTGAGGCCAATGAAGGACATTTTTTTTTTTTTTTTTTTTTTTTTGCATTCTGTGTGAATATAGACCTGCAGGACATTTACCGCAAGAAAGAGAAAAGAAAAGAAAAACAGGGAGCTGCTGAAGAGAAGAATAAATGACGGACACTTTCTCTCTTTTGGCATTTCATGTTGGAACTGTGGTACTCTCAGCCCCCCCTTTAAGCTGAGCCCTGAGAATGGGGTAAAATTAAGGGGGACAAAACATGACCTCCAAATATCCTGGCTGACTCAATATGTTTTATTGGAGGGTGGGGTGGTGGTGCGGGGCGTTTACGCTTGGGACTCAGTAGTTATCTGTATGGTCTTAAGATGCAACTGTAGCATTTCCAACAATGTAGTCAGATTAGCAGTGCAGATTAGATAAGAGATGGTCATTGTAGAGGAGTTGATCAGGAGGTACTGACTCACGTTGCTGTAAGCAGTGAGTTAATGTTGCCAAAGGAAGATGAGCTTAAATTGACTTGTGGTATACAGTTCAGTGAGCATAGATAAATAGCTAGATTCAGCTTTAGGAATAAAGCTGACAAAATGACGTTTGTAGTGAGAACCAATGTGGCTACCTCACTAAGCTGAGTGGTTTGTGAAACCGCCACTAATACCAAAGATACTGCAGCCTACCAGTCACAAACTGCCTAGGGGGACACAAACCAAAAAATAAGAGCCCCCCCTCTTTGCCCCAAACTGTTACAAACACACTGAAAATATTACCCACACGCACGCACATGGACACACACATACACACACACACACAGCCACATGGACATGATCATACTAACAGCGCAGTCAGACTGCATTGTGCCACATAGGAGGAGGTGGCTGCCTTGCAGACAGAGTTGAGTGCCTTTTCCCTTCAACCACGGGTGGGACTGCACTGGACACACACCCACACACACATGCATACACACCCACAAACACACACACACACAGATGCATGCATATAGCTGCATACCCATTTACAAGCGTGTGGTCACACAGACAATGCACCCATAATTGGATGGACAGAAAGGGGGGCCAAAGAGAGGGACACAGAGTGGGGGCTGTGTCAGCATTTTCTCTCATATTGACTTTCCATCTTGATACACTAGAATACAAGCACTTTATCATGTAGAAAGTCTATAAAACATTTTCTATACACTATTTATTTGAAACAATATTATATGTTACTCCTTAATCTGTCAGAGTCTTTGTTGCTGTATCATTGATCTTCTACTAGCTCTCAGCCTTTATGTTTTTCTTTTGCTTTCTGCCCAGTGTGCTTATACTCTCAGCCGCTTTACCTTTCTCGCATCAGAGATATTTTTGTGTAACAGAGAAAGAGAAGGGTAAAAAGGCAGTGGCTCTAAGCGCTCAGAGGGCTGTAGTTATAAAATCTTAAATGCCAAATGGCTCTCTTTCTCCCCGCTGCGTGCAAGCACAGAGGCTGCACTGGAAAAGTGTGGAAGACTCACTGACAGTTTATAGACACAAACTCTCTCCTCCCTCCACCTTGTCTGTCCAGTCAACTTTTTCCCCCTGGCTAGTGCTCGGACTTGGTAGGCGTGTGTTGACAATTAATTCTGAAATACCTCAAAAACCTTTCATGTAAACTTTATGTAATTTAAACTGAAAATAATACTGCTAATGATAACAATGATTATGAAAGTATGATACTATGATAGTTAGTTTTGGAACTTGTGACTTGAAGCTTTATACTGTTAAATTCCTTTTATTTGTTTGCTTATTTTTCTCGTATGTTCTCTCGTTTGTTTTTGCTACGGCATGTACTTACTGTTTTCATAAAGGAAAAGACATTGTGAATGTTTCTGTGGAGGGTCACGCGAGGAAAAAAAGAGACAGAAGAGAAAGAGACGGGCGTGAGCTACGCACTTCAGATGTTTAGTTCAAAGCTCTCTCACAGGCGGCTACATTCAAAGAGAAAAAAAAAAAAAAGAAATGAGAAAAATGTGATTTGGGCTGAATTATAAACCAAAAATTTGATGTTAAACCAAAGGAGGAATAACCTTATATTCATTGTTAGCTTTCTTCTGCCTTTAAGTTGTCTTTTCTCTGAAAAAACAAAAAGAAAAAAAAACAAGAACAGTTTCACAGTTACTTCTGAAGGTTCCTGGGTGTGTTCAAGTGCTCCTGATGTTCTTAGAATATTAAAGACCAGCACCTCCTATTGAAAAGAAGGTGCACTTTTTTTTTTCTTTTGTGCATGGATATTGTATAACTGTATAGAAACCAACAGGAATGACCTGTGATTTTGTGGGGAGAGGAGGAGGATGGAAAGACTTGGGTGTGGGTGGAGAAGGGGTGGGGGATAGTTTGGCTATCAAAATAAACAAAACAGGGTGGGAGGATTCGGGTTTTAGGCGTTGGAGGGGTCCTTGTTTTAGAATTTCTGTCACTGTTGGATTCACTGGTTGTGTGCATGTGTTGTTGCAACCCTTCCCCTTTTCCCATGTTTCTTTGATGTATATAAATCCAGACAGTAGGGGGCAGTGTGTGCTGGGGGAGGTCAAACTCCTCTCCTCCCAATCAATCGCATTCAATCTTCATTCCTCAGCTTGTGGTCCTCACTCGGGTCCTGAAAAGTGTGTCTTGCTTTTCCAAAGACGGGCTGTTTACTTGGAGTTAATCATAGGGACACACTCAGACCTGAGCGGCCTTCAAATACCTGTATGTCTGTCTACATGCTTTTCCTCAACCCGTGTACAATGTATATGTGTTCATTTGTACCTATGTGAAAGACTATTTCTATTTTCTGTTCCTTTATTATGGGTTGCAATATTTGTCATGCAAAAATTTGAAACCATTTCTTACTGACCGACCGACCGACCAACCAACTGCAGTACCACGTGGCAACTGATCATCCCACCCGAAGTGTCGTCCGCATTTACTGTCAAACAGCATATTTGTGTCATTTCACTGTGGGATTGAATAGGTTGCCAGTGGGACTGATGTAGACACCCCCAGTCACACTGTGCTCTCCCTCTTCTGTTACCTGTTAATCAATCAGAACCAAGTGTCTTTGTGATGGTAGAAGACAATCAGTTTCAAAACAAGAAAAAAGGTAGAGAGAGGGCAGGCCAGTAAGGAGGAGGAAGGGGAGGATGGAAGAACAAAATCACGCGGAAAAGAGGCTCTCTGAATCGTGACAAGCTGTAGTGCCCGACTGCCAAATGACTGCCCCACCACCCCCCACTCACGCATTCATCCTTCATCCCATCGCGGCCAAATCACACCGTTCAAACCCTCAAACCAACATTTGGCTCGTTCCCCGTCATCGTCGACTCTGCTTCACCTCCTGCCACCATGTCGTACAACGCAGCAGTGCAAAAAAAAAAAAAGAGCTGTGGTGCAAAGATCATATTTCCCATCACCCACCACAATTTCCTGCTAATCTAATGATGATGTAACCAGCCGCGAGGAATAAAAAATGGCTCCGGTTGGTGGCTTTTGCACAGAGAACTATGCAAACACCTGACCCCCCAATCCTAATTGTTGCTGCTGGGTCAGAGTGTATAACCCTCAACCCCTTCCCTCCCCACAACATTTAAACACTACCGCTCATTTTGACCTCCATGGCCCTTTACTCAGCCAATTCACCCATACCATGAGCCCAGTGTGGGTGGAGCAACCCCAGTCACTCAGGTTATGGCGAGAGCGGCTGGGGAGACAAGAGCACTACAGCATCCCACGTTTCACCACACTGAGATCACTTAACTTTACATGAATGCCCCAAACTGCCACTGACATCAAAATGGAGGCCATGCTGATCCTCCACACTCATGGCTCCATTACTCTACAATGTTTGACTGTCTTTGTCCCCAGCGCCAAGGAAGGGCCACAATCAATGCAAAGACACTTACATTGTACCTACTTAAGTTTACAAAGTCGTCTGGAGATGGTGGCTTATATTGCACTCGGACAGACAGACAGACAGACAGACGGACACACAAACAGACACAGGCACATGCTGGAGAGGGTGAGTCTGCCTTTTGAGAGTGTTTGCTGAAACCAAAGATGAAATCAGAGGTATGACAATCTGGCTGCCAAACCTAGAAGACAATGTTCAGCTCTACGGGTCCTGTGATTTACTGGCCATGTGGACATTCCACATATTGCACTTAAACACACACATACACACACACACGCAAACACACATACGTGCATATACCCTGGTATACACACACATCACCACACACACACACACACACACACACACACACACACACACACACACACACACACACACACACAGAGATGAGGGATAAACCCACTCACGTCTATTCAGAAAGCCTTTTTTCCCTCCTCCCACTGCAGAAGCCGGAGAGCCTGTGGAGGACTTTTAGTTTCATTCTAGTTGAGACTTTTGAGAAGGAGAATAATCTGAGTAATAACTGTTACAGAAAAATAAAAACTTAAAAGGATAATATGGGTAAATTGCGTGTTTTGAAATAAATTAACAAATAAAACAATTGTAAAACAAAGCTATGCTGTCGGTTTATTGTGTTTGGTTCGATCTTCAAAGGAAAGTTCCTTATAACCCCAGCAGACAGAAATTTGATTTTTATCATATTAAAAGATTGGATATATTCAAATACAGGTAACGTGTCAATGTAAAGATAATAAACAAGATTTATGGTTCATAATATAGTTTGTATATTATATCATTAACTTTATTTCAAAGCAGTAGCCATACAATAGCACACCAGCTTAGAACCGCTCACAAAACCAAATGCAAAACAGAGGAAAAATCTTTTTTAGTTCTGTGTTGCAGGAGCGATTAATATGATCACATATTTTCTGTTATAAAAACTTTAAATGCGCTAGTCATCGTTCATGTTGCGTGCGGTCAGCAGGGCTATCACTTGCAGTCACCTTCTCATCTACTGGCAGCTCTGTGGGGTGGATGTGCGTTGCTGAGGTGATGTAGCGTCCGGACCCAGCTCCCTGAGAGACAGCGTAAGAGGAGCGGCGGAGAGATGTCCCTCTTCTGAAATTAGACCTCAGTTCCACTGCCTGATGTGATACACTGTGGACCTACATCACAGAAAGAGGAGAATGGTATCAGCGACCTCGCACCCTGTTTTTGGTACTGTATCTAAATTGGACACAGCATCAGTAGGAAAGGTGTATCTGTGTCTGTGTGTTTTCAGTGATTGTGCCGATTCATGGAGTATGGCCTTTTTCCGGTTCCTGTTGGTTTCCTCAGGTGGCATGCCTTGGGTGCATTGACTAATCGATATGCTGTATTCACACCCTGTTTGCCAACCCACTTTTCAACAGATTGTCTGTCAACCTCTGTGGTCTGAGGATCCCCTCGTGCTGCATACAGCCTTTGTTGACTACCGTCTCTGATGATTTTCTGATCATTGCTGCAACCTCTGCATTAGTCAATAATTCTTTGAACTTAGTTTTCTGGTCTAGTGCACTGGATTTGTGTCTACCAGTTCTTTGAAAATAACCTCACACTTTTAGAGAACTATGACATATGAGCAGAAAATGATCACTGTGAATAATACAGAAAAAAATAGCTGGAGACTGTTGGAGTTTTTACAGGCTGTACTGTGATTTTTGACCATGTAGACAATGTTTCTGCGTATTTCTCTGTCCTATCAAAAGCTACAGTTCATGATTTTTTATGGCTATTTCTACATCGTCTCTATTTTGACAGAGATGAAGCAAACTGAGCTCACTGAGAAACGTGCAGCATGCAACAAAAGTCCTTCAGTGATCCCAAACCCCAATGGACATGCAATTTGCATTTTTCAGCTCTTCCTTTACAACAGAAAAACTGGTGGATCTTTTTCTCATACTCTGTCATGCACAAAAAAGATCACAGATCACCTTGTGTTTGTCATGGAGGGTGAGAATGACACTGAGGGCAAAAGCAGTCACTGAAGGCAAAACAGCTGTCCAGGCAGTGAGCAGAGCGGTGAGCCACACAACTGGATCAATGAAGGCCTTATCAGACACACCTGAGGAAAGGACATACAGAGCAATCAAACCTGTCCACAGAAATGGGGACAGATCCCCAGATTTTCTAAAGAAAAAGTGAAATTTACTCCTTCTTATGCAGTTGCATGTTTGTTTGTTTTTTGATGAGTAAATAATGAATAGGCCTGTGCTGAATGCAGTACCAAGAAAGTAATAGTCCTTGGGTGATTGTTGAAAAAGGCGGGTGTTGTGGGTGATCCTGGTGCAGATGAAGAACAACACCAAAGAGACAACCACAGCTGCTATGTTGAATTTTGTCCAGTATCTGGTCATCAGAATAATCTGAGACATAGAAACACTGTTATTAAAGGCGAAAAGTCCATCTGGAAATACAGTACAGTCGATATTAGCAAAGTAACAGTTTAAATAAAATTCGTTTCAGAAATAAGTTGCAACAGTTAATATTTATGTACTTATGTAGTAATGTAATTATTAATAATACATGCTAAGATGAGAAAACAGTCTAAGGTTTAAACTTAGATCAGTGAAACACAGGCATTCCTTCTTTTCCCCAAGAGAAAAGAATGTAAAGGCCTTCCGATTAGTTTACAAATGGATGAAGCTATTTACTCTGTATGGGATCTATAAAATGAGGTCACCAAAAAACAATGAACAGATATTTTAAATGTTCACTATCATTTCATAGACTTATACTGTAAGGTAAAGACCCCACAATAACACAGAGAAAAACCCCAACAATTAGATGACCCCCACACCCCGGCCATGCCCATGCACTTGGCAACAGCGGGAAGGAAAAAGTCCCTTTTAACAGGAAAAAAAAACTCCATCAGAATCACGCTCAGTTCCTAAAATCACGTATTTCTTATTTAAATCAGTAGTTTGTGTAACACAAAACAAACAACTACTTAAAATTATGTGTTGTGTATTATATCATAGCTGGTAAGAGATGAAAATAATTAAGTTCTGATAATATAGACGCAGCATTTCATTACGTATTTGTTGCTGATTACCAAATATAACTGTCACATTGTAAGAGAGAACGTTTTCATTCCCAGGATGTCAAACACTGTTGTCACGTCAAAGCTGCTGGTGTCTCAGAGATATGCCTGAGCTGTCCTTTTAGCAACGGTGCCATGACACCCCTGACACATCAATAATCAGACAGATTTCACTCCAAACCCTTCACATATATGAAAACCCTGTATCACATTTCACCACACGGGATACCCTTGAGTGTCATTTTTCAAGGTGCTGCATTATGTGTGAGGATGGGTGCGTTTTAAATGTTATTCTTTCCCAAACAGTGAATGAAACATGATATAAATTGTGGTCTCCCAGTCTTACTATACGCACAACAAACCCCACCTACTGAATCTTTAAAAGATGGTATGATAAACTTCATTTTCAACTCATTAAATATTTATTTCAATGGTGACTATAGATTGACAGCAAATTAATCATTAAACATTTAGTAAACATTATCAAATATTTCACTGTAACATAACATTCATCAAAAGTTTAATTAACTATCAAAACATTTAATTGTGGTTACTATAAAGTGCTATAGTCACTATCATTATTTAAAAAATGTGTCAAAAAATGCTACGTTCTGTTACATTGTGACACTTGCATCTATAAAGGCAAACATCCTGACCTCAACTGTGGCAGTGAACGTAGCTGCCATGGAAACTGTGACCGCCATGGTCTGGTAGTCTAAGGCTGAGTTGTAGAAAACTCCAAAAGGGATGAAGAAGAACGCGAGCGATGCATAGACGGCATGCAGGAGTGACAAGGACAACTTCAGAGGGCTCGAGAGCTCATGTTTCTGTCCAGACTGGTACAACCCTGGAAATTTTAAACTGTTCTCTGCGCTGACATCCTGCAACACAAAGAGGCAGTCTCTATTGTTTAGACATTCATATTTATCTTATTTTACTTTAATACAAAATCTCCACCTCACCTGTTCAAACATGGCCATGCAAATAGTTGCGTATGCAGTGTAGAAAACAGTGTATAACGCGATGAACCATGTTTCATACAGAGACTGTGAGAGGAACATAAAGTTTTGAACTTCACTTCATGATGTGACTATAAGGCTTTTTTGCCCCGTGATTTAATGCATGTTTTTTCTAACCTGAGCACTGAAGCCATTGAAGAAACCAAACCATACATGCACAAGAGCAAAACTGCAGGTCTTAAACAGGAAATAGCGCAGGAAGAGGGAAATGCGCCGATAGGACCAGCGGCCATGGATGAGGAGCAGCCGCTGCAGAAACCTAAACTGGGACAATGCAAAGTCTGCATTCTGCACAGCCTGACCTCCCTCCACTCCTGCCAGTCCCACACCAATATGGGCCGCTGGTGTTGGGGAGAGAGGATGGAGGACAAATGTTAAAACATGGACACAAATATCAGAACACACTGATTAAAAAAATTATTTTTTTTAGAACTACAAATAAACACTTACTCTTGATCATGTTGACGTCATTGGCACCGTCACCAATGGACATGGTGACTGAACTCGTATGTTTCTGGACCATGCTGACAATTTCAGCCTTCTGTGCAGGTGTTACGCGGCAGCACAGCACAGACCGACAATGTTCTGTCAGGCTCATGAATGTGGCCCCCCATTCTGGCCTCTGGACAAACTCTGCCTGGCGGGGGAAACACCAACAAACACCTCAGTCTAGGTATTGACTTTAAAGTGAGCTACCTCAATTCATTTGGTTTCAATCTGTGCTTCTGGGTTTGGTCTACGACGTCCTCTAACATCTTATAGCAGATGATTTTTCCATTTTACTTATTGGTGAGTCCAGTGATAGTGATAGGGGCAGACTGCCATGTAATCCAGGAAAAGGGACCCTCATGCATACATATAAGGCCGATTTGAAGTCATTTATTATGGCTAATGCAAGTCCAAGATACAAAATCCAAAAGGGAAAAACAAACAAACAAATGAAAAAAAACAAACAAAAAACCAACAGAATCCAAGCAAGCTACTAGAAAAAACAGGGAGCATGCTGTGGAAGTTAGCAGATGCTAAGACAAGGACTGAGGGGAAGGACTGGATTATTTATACACAAGAGGGTAATCAGGGAAGTGGAAACAGGAGGGTAATGAGACAAATCTGAACTTAATCTAGACCATGGGACAGGAGAAGAAGTAAAATTAAAGGCAAGACACAGGACGCAACTAGGTAAAACAAAATGTGATTAAAAATAACAAACAAGGAAACAAAGAAACGTGAACTTTACAGGGGGGATAATGCAGGAGGAAAACACTGAGGGAACTAATAAACGCTATAAATACAAGCAGTAGCTGACACGTAACAGGAACTGAAGGCACAGAATACTGATGAATAAATGAAAATCAAACCCAAACGATAAACAAAACTAAGAACCAAGAAACCAGGAAGCATTCAAGCAGAAACCCCCCTAAGATTTCTAAACTTCCAAACACAACAAATCTAAACTTCAACAAAAAGCACTGAGAGTGCAAACCTCCGCCAAGGCAGCTCACTCATTATTCAACTCATTATTTACAAAGTGGAATAATGACAATGTGATTGTGATTTTTAAGTCCTGGGTTGTTGGTGTTGCCTCTAAGAGCCTTTTATTTGTTTTCCTAGTCCACATGCTGGGCTAAGCTAACTAGCTGCTGGCCTTTGCTTAATGTTTAATGCAAGAATCCCTCTGAAAGCTCACTATTTACCAAAAACACAACCTCCATGGCGGAGGTAATAACAAACTCCACAAAAAAAATAAACTAGAACCGAAATAACCCTTGTCCTGCTAATAATAAGCAGAAAACAAAACATTCTACAGTTAAACATAAACTAGGATCACTTAACAATGCAGAACCCCACAACAGAACAATGACAACCTGGCCTCAGACAGGAAACAAAGGGAGAGAACGAGATGTTAACTGCTACGCCGAATCACTACGAGGCAAGCACATGTCAGCTGTTTTTTATAATTCTCAATTTTTGGTTCTCAATATTATTTTGTGTTTTTCCCCCCTCCCTATATAATTGCTGTTTATTGTGTTACAGATAAACTTCTCATGAAACTAAATCATGTGCAGATTATATGACAGGAAAGATTTGTCCATTTTTAAAACTTTACATCGTCTATGTATAGCACAGGTCGGTGTTTACCAGCTCAGGTCCGGTGAGGACCACAGAAGTCTTTGCTACAGCCATCTTCTTGTCTACAGCCCACAGCTCTGTCTGTCTGGCCTTAAAGAAACTGACCCGTGGATCTGGGGACTGGAGTATCTGTCTGCAGGGGCAAACAAACAAAGATCAATGGGATGGTGTGAGTGCATGCGTGTGTGTGTGCATGTGTGTGTTTGTGTATTTTTAACATTGCTAACCTCAGCTCTTGCCATTCTACTATTCTGCTATCAGGATCCAGTAGTTTGCAAGAAAATCCAATATTCACTGCAGTCTCTACAAACACAAGAAAAGAAGTGGCAGCAAGAGTAAGAATAAGACACAAACCACTGAAACTTTATTTTTATGAAACTGTAGTATTCAAAAATGGTGCCATTTCCCTCTGGTGTTGCAAGCTATCAAAATACCTTTTTTGTCTCCAGTCAGTACCCATACTTTAATCCCAGCCTCTTGAAGTAGAGCAATGGTCTCAGGCACTCCATCCTGAAGCCGGTCCTCAATTGCTGTCACCCCCAGCAGCTACAGCAACACTTAATTTCAGCATCCGTAAAGGATATTCAAATTTTTACATATTAGGTGTGATCACAAAGTTCCATGACTGTGCCCATAAAAATATGAAAAGTTTGTGTCCTTAACAACACAGCTGCCATAGACAAAAAAAAAACCTGCCAAAAAATGCAGACCGAGAATCCCAGCTGCACACAAAAACAGCCAAGCAATGATGCAATCAAGAACTGCCAGACTCTCCAAAATTTCCAGTGTTTGTTATTTTCACTGTCAAACGAGAGCACCGCTGAGCGGGTGCCAACGCTCGGCTGTTTTGGATTTGTAACCGGGGGAATGAGGAAGGATGGGGGTCAAAGTGCTGTTATAGTAAAGTCAGTGAGCAAGTGTGTGACGTTTGATGGGTCTAGCTTGAACAGTATCCATCTGTGGTGTGAATTTGAACATCCTAGGTGAAATTGTTCTTGCGCTATTGTGTTGACAAGATTGACCTCTGACCTTCAGGTCCCACATGTGCAACCCGGCCAGTCAGCCAGCGACTTTTGCCCCCTAAGTGATGAACATTTATCTATTTGCATCATTGCTAAACCACAATAAGTCAAAGAACAGGCACAGATTGAATGTTCAAGTTAACAATTCATAGAAAATAAACCAAGATAAATAAATGAAATCTGTTTTTGCGTTTTAATCTAGATGTTTTGAAATTTTAGGAAACATGAGCAAATAAAAAATGAAAAATTGGGATGCTACAGTGGGATTGATTTGTTTTTATGGGCATGGTCACAACACTTTGTGATTGTAGTCCAAAGTTGTATGATGATGCGAGTGAAGTTCAACCTCACAATGAGAAAAAAATGATGGGATTTAGCAAAGATGCTGGGAAACAAGGATTCGACTTTTTTTTTTTTTAAAAAAAAGGTGTATGCTCTGCTCCTCAAATACAAACATTAATCTTGGGGAAAATAAAGGGCAGATATCTTTAATCACGGATAAGCACTGAACAGATACAGCCCTTTAAACGGAGGACTGACACAATATAAAATCACACTGAGGATGAGCCCACCTGCAGGTCCATCTCCATCTCATCATACAGTTCTTCCAGCAGTACATCACGGTCACAGGTCGCCATGGTCGCTGACTGGGCCAGAGTTTTATTCCACCGCTCCCATGATGCCTCAGGAACAGATCGAACCGCAACACACAGTGTCCTCAGACAGGCCTCGGCAAACAGCTGACGGAAGATAAGTTAGATTGTTTTTTGATAGGCTGACATTATTTACTGAGCAATCCTTCAGGCAGAACTGGAAGGAAAAAAAACAAGAGATAATCAGGGATGCCTCAGCTAGCTCATTAGCCGGTAATGACTGGCTGGATCCTTTCTTGAAAACCTACTCATCATTGATTAAGAGCTTTCAAAATAGTGTGTAGATGGTTTGATGATCTGACAAATGAGAACTGCAGTGAAAGATATTGTACTTTTAGTCCATGTTGACTTGTACACATCCCAATCAGAAAAATTTGAGAGTAAATGTACAATATGTGATAGCTGTTAATAAAATGGAAAAAAACATTCGCTTAGTTTAGCTGAAGATAATGATTAGAATCAGAAGGAACAGCAAGATGAAAATGCTTTACCTCTAGAGCTTTTTCCATCCTTTCCTGGTACTGACAGTCCTTCTGCAGTCTCTCCAGGATCACTATATCTGCCCCTTTACAGTACAATTTTATTCCACCTTCAGGCTCTCGCACTAAAGAAAACAAAAACTCTTAGTATGGATATACTAATTTGATTTCTAAGAAATGACAGTAGGCTGTTTTGCTAAGTTAAAATTACATGATCGAAGCAAAAGAAGGTATTATATCAGTGCATGTCACAAGACGTACTCTCACCCAGTACAGACATGCGTCTCCTCTTGCTGGTGAAGTCCAGCAGTGCCAGGAGCTGATACCTGCGAGTGACACCCAGTTCTGAGACAACGATAAAATCTCTTGCCCTAGAAAGAAAGACCCAACCCAGCTCTCTGGCGGTACCAACAAGGGCTTCCTCATCTGGAGACGCAGCCTGGTAAACTGGAGTCTCTGTGGGATTGCAGCCAGAGCACAAAGGAGGTAAACATGTTGT
Organism: Cichlasoma orientale; assembly: GCA_034780415.1. Classification (NCBI taxonomy): domain Eukaryota; kingdom Metazoa; phylum Chordata; class Actinopteri; order Cichliformes; family Cichlidae; genus Cichlasoma; species Cichlasoma orientale. The sequence goes on along the minus strand of JAVDPK010001452.1, from coordinate 217,342 downwards.
CTTCCAGGAATGGCCCATTGGGCTAATCAGTTATCCTGTCCTGCAGTTTCAGATTAGGTATTTAGAGGTTTTCTTAAATACTAGCAGAGAAAAAAAAAAACTTTACTTTTGCTAACATTAGACAAGTGTTGTCATTATTGTGACCTTTCAGCGTCAGCATATGGCAAAAGCAAAATTCACAACCAAGATTACGGACGTACCACATGTACAAAACCTTACCGTCCTTCCACTCTGCCATGACAGTATGACATAAAGCAAGTGCAGTAAAGAACTGTCTGCTGAGAGCACACTGGTTCCTTCTAAGTCTGTCCACAAGGGCTGGAGCTGACATAAAGAGACCACCGCAGGAGAAGGGATTCCAGCTTAAATCCATGGGCTGCACAAATAGACAGGACATGAGATGTCTGTATGCTATAATGTAGAGCATGTAACCAGAAGGATGTGTAGGGAACGCCTCAGAATTAAATAAAATACATACAAAAAAACAAAAAAGCATCACTGTTCAAAGATGCATAAGTGTAATTACATAGTTACCTCTACATCCTCGGCCCTGACTGACGTATCACCTATGAATGTATGAAAAATGCATTTATTTAGTTATTAATATATTTGTTTAAATATTTAAAGAACTGAAGTAAGAAAGAAAGAAAGAAAGAAAGAAAGAAAGAAAGAAAGAAAGAAAGAAAGAAAGAAAGAAAGAAAGAAAGAAAGAAAGAGAAATTGTTGGTTTAAAACTGACAAGGCGTCTATTACAGTTTGTCATCTGTGGTCAGAGCTGGTGTTAAATATTTAGTGAATGGTGGGGAGATGTTAAGTGTCTCCACTTGTCTCTCTTGAGGCTTCGTTCCAGCTGCAAGCCAGTTCTGAGTCTCTCAGCCTCTACTGTATTTTACCTTCTACAAGCATTTAATGAAAAAAAATTACTGTAAATGATAACTCAGCGTGTAACCTCAGTAAAGGCACAGTAAAGGTAAAGACAGTAAGTTGCAAAAAAAAAGCATTCTAAAAGAAACAAATATGCAAACCGCGTCATTGTTACTAAAATTGTGCCATGCTGATAAAAGGAAATTATTTACAGCTTTCATGTGTGACAGCAGCCAAGGAGGCCGACCAATGGAACCAACACAAAAGTGTCACAAACTGTTGTTCCTTCCATACTATTTGAAGCTGAGTCCAAAAGCGAGTCAATCCCATGATTAATTGCCCAACTTTGCAGGATTAACCAAGATTGCTGATCTTAACTGACAATTTCACACTGTCACCCAAATATGGTTACTTCTGGCTCCAAAATCTAATATGACATCACAGAAGCCACACCCATGCTTTGTAGTTATAATGAGCTATCATTCATATTTAGAGTGTTATACTTCACCTATAAAAATGCTAATTGCATAACTGTGCACTTTGTGATTAGAATTAAAAACACCGACTTCTGCTCGAATCCATCTGATCTACTCCCTGTGATTTTTAAGTTTTGTGTTTACAAAACAAGGAGAGTGCGTGGCTTGTGTTAACAGCCACCAACCCATGCAGCATGACCTGCTATTTGCTTTAACTTGAAAATGAAACTATCATATTAAATGTAACCTTTTATTTATCTTACTTGTTATTTAGGTCGTGAGACAGCTTCAGTTTAGTAATCTGTAAAAGAATCACTGGCTTATTGTTACCATAGATATCCCCAGCTATGCAGCACTGTCTGAAGAGCAGGCGATTCTGGGTTAGTGTCCCAGTTTTGTCACTCAGCAGGTATCCCACTTGGCCGAGCTCCTCATTCAGTGAAGTATTCCTAGCCTGAGCCGGTTTGTCTGCCTGCTGCCAATACATCTCCAAATCCCAGCCAATAAACAGGCTGTGGACCGTGTGGACCAGCTCAAACCTGCAGGCGCACGTACATACATAGTAACTCAGCACACACACACACAAGCAGATGTGTATTCCCACCTTTCTGCCCACCCACAAATGATAGCAGTATTGTAGATGGAACTAACGAGATGTAGAGGGCTATAGGCATGGCTGGGCTGAGAAGGATGATGTAGCTCCAGTAGACGAGGAATCCGGTGTAGACAGCATCGCTGTTAACCACCAGAGCAGACGGAGCGTCTGTCTGTCTCATGACCTGAGCAGAAAACACGCCATTGCCAATGGCAAGCAACAGAGCTGCCAGCAGCACGCACAGGACTATCTAGACAGAACACAGACACAGTCTATAGCGTTAATAAAAACTGCACAAAAATGCCTCATGTTTGTCGTTCCCATGCCTTTAATCCACTCACCCCGATCACCACTTTGTTAAAAACTTTTTCCATCTGAGTCCTCTTTACTTTCAGTTTCCCGCTGTTCCTCAGGATCTTGCTGTCTGCGCCTGGCGTTACAAACAGAACTATTAGAGGCTATTGCTGACCGGGTGAATGAGTAGACCATCAAGCAGCCAGAGGGTGAGAGTTCAAGCTCTCGTGTCAACAAGCTTCTGCTGATGTGCCCTTGAGCAAGATGCTGAATCCCTACTAGATCCGGGGGTTTCTGACCCCGGTGCAGTGAGGTCAGGGGAAGAGAGAGTTTTTCTTTGCAGGGATCAATAAAATATCACATTATGTTTTCCGACGATGCTGTCTCAATCTCGCAGACTGTGGAAAGTCGCTGAACTTCGTGTGTAGAAATGACAAAACCATTCAAGGGCACAAAACTGATTCCAACTTAGTCCTACAGCAGCAACAATATGTCAGCTTTGATGGTGCTACATTTAAAACCGGCTATGCCGAGTGTGAGGTTGCTTAGAGTTATTATTGGGCTTAACTGGGGTCACACCAATGGGCAGTTTCTGATTCATGGTATGAAACTTATCGCTGGATAAATTTGATCTATTGATCTGCGTAACCAGAACAGGAAGGGTCAAAGCTGAGGGATCCATGACACTTCTGCCTCGTCCAGCAGCATCCAATCAATGATGACTTAAAAGGCAGGAGGAGCCTATGATCTGCCAGACGCCCACATTTAAACCACAGCTGTAAGAGTGAAGTACTTAGGGCCATAATTAACAGTAGATTGTATTCCTCATAATAAAATTTGTCATTGAAGTGAGTGGAGGAAAGAGTAGAAGGTGTCATGAAGAGAGGAGATGTGGGAACATTGTGGAACATTGTGTAAAAGTGATATCTCTATGCAAGCAACAATTTTCTGAACACATGACATCATTCCTCTCCTCTTTTACATCTAGACAGTATACATTCTTCTACCAGTACCAGTATATATGGCCAAGCCGTAAGCAAAGCCTGTATTGCGTAGGACTGTTCCTCTCAGCAGGATGTGTTCACTGTCCAAAGGGAGACTCTCTCCCCGCCACTGCAGCTGACCTCTGAAGGTGTACAAGCGATTGTTGGGTTCCTCACAGAGCACAACTCCTGGAAAAAGGATAAGTCACATTTGCTCTCACTTAGGACAAGAAATACATTTTATGAATGCACAGCTGCATTTTTTAATAGAATACATTCATTCACCATCGAAGGCACCAAGGGCCCCCTCTGAGGGGTTAGGAGTCAGCTCATTGTGTGTAGCACTGAGTGCCTGCCGGTACTTGAGGTTGGTCTCTCTAAGTGAAGAAACAACTTAAGTGTTAATTATAAAGTAAAAAAAAAACAAACAAAAAAAAACATCACTACACCAGAAAAAAAAATCATAGTTAATGTTTAGGTAATATGGATAATGGCAGTCATGTTGTATCAGTTCTGTAGTTTAAAATTTTAATAAATGAAGAGTTACATATTAATGCATATAGAGTTCATCAATGAAACTTCACAACTGTAACAAGTTCTAAACGTGTGTCCTTCCATTTTCTCATTCTACAACATTACTGACTTCCATAGTTTGTTGTGCTGTCACTTTGAAGCATTTATGTTGTCCTAACTGTAGCTGTAATCAAATGTAAAAAAAAAAAATGCACCATTACTATTACGCCTACTATAAACATCATAAAGGTGTATGCATTTACATCAGTGTCTATGGTGATTATGCATTTTAAGAGCATGAAAGAGAATTATTGAGAGGTATCAGATTGAACAAACTGATTAGGTTGACTGTGTCTCTTTACCCATCTATATCAGCTGTCTCCACATAGCATAGACTGTGAGGCTCTGAGCTGCACAAAAGAAGAAGATCAGCCTGGGTGGGAAACCAGAAAATGTTAAAGCACAACAGAGATGGTGATGAGGGCAAAACTGTTTGCGGAAACACAAACAGAGGCAGAGTACAAACCAAATTCAGTTGCATGCAACTACGCTAAAAATATACTATTTACCATGAACTGTATTTTATAACAATATTATTCTTATTATACTCTGGCAACAAGGATAAATCAGACACTTGAGGAAAAAAACTGCTGCACATTTCTATGTTTTATGAACTGAGAAGCTCACAGGGATCACTTGGTCTTTGTGGATCCGCAGTACATCTCCCACACACACATCTTTCCACTTCTTTGTGCGAAAACTGAGACAAAGAACAGACGAGGACTGAATGTTTGAAAGGAAAAACTATTTTTCTATAATTTAAGAGACAAACTCAAACAAAATGTTTTTAAAAGTAACAGCAGTCATATTAGTAACCAAAATGACAAATGAATGAATGCCAGCTAATTACAAATCTTTAATCAAAACTGTTTTAACGGTAAAAACAATAAAACAGTGCCTTAACATTTTACTGGTCGTGTTTCTCATGCATTTAGCTTGTTAGTTCTTTGCAGGACAGTGATGATTACACAAAGTAACACAATTATTCAGTAGTCTACGGGAGAAAGCGTAATATCTACAGCATAACTTTCTTAGAAACAATAAAAGTAAAAATATATTTGTCATTAAGAGACTGATCATAGTTCTTATTTTTTTGATAAGTGAGGAAACTGCTCAGTGCATTTGCCCTGCTCTAATGTGTAAAAGGTCTATCCAGGGATTCATTCATTCACACTTCATTAGAGATTCATTAGAGGGCTGTTTCAAAGTGGAGATGTGCTGACTCCTGAGAGAATAACCCACTGTCTTTGTCCTCACCTCTGGGAAATGAGAATGTCACAAGGTCTGGAGTTAATCTTAGAGTCACTGCGTCTTCTTGCCTGTATCAGATGTACGGAGAGAAGGACAGAGACACATGGAAGGAGAGAAAACAAGAATGAGAAATGGCTGGGAAGAATGACAAGGATGGAGGGTAAGAGTGATGGACAAGGAGCAAGCGAGAGGGAGTGAGGGTGGCCATGAAAGGTTGAGCAGAAGAAAGGAGAAAGGAGAAATGCCATTACAGGGCTCTACAGTGACACCAGCTGGGAGATTTACACCCTCCACTAAATGATTAGTCAATAGAGAGGGGTCAAGCAAGCATTTCACCCAGAGCTGTTAACGACCGTAACTCAGTGATGCACTTAACCAGAGAATTCGCCATGCAAAACATCACGCCTGCATTTAAAAGGAAAGGCTTTAATGATAGGAGAGAAAATTAATGCTACTGGGATGACTGGTTTTGTCAATGAGGAGAGGACAAGGAGTCAATGAGGACAATGAAGGAGAGAAACGAATAAGTGCCATGAGCATAAAAGCATGCATGAGCCCGGTCATACATTTATGTTCAAACTCCTGCATCTTTGTAAGCAGAAACATGCAGCTTACAAATATTATTCAAGCTCAAGAGAGCGATCGGCAGTCTCACCATGTCGTTGCTGAGGTCTTTCAGCCCTCTCACTGAAAGAATGGAGATCAGCGGGATGATGGTGATGTACCATGGTATGGATGAGATGGCAGGGACACACTTGAAACCACACGCAAGCATGAGTACACATTGGAGGAAAGGGAAGCACATTCATTCACATACATCAGGTGCATGCATGCAAAGTGCCTCCACCAGCATTATTAACTATGCAAAACCTTGAAAGCCTGCAAATGTCTGCTGAGTTAAGTTTATTTTGGCAAGCTGCACTAAACAAATATGACATGGATTGTGAGCAACCTTTCCCTTTAAGGGAATTATAGAAAATTAGCAGCAGACTATATCAGACATATTGAGTGAAAACATGTACATGATATGAAAATCATCATGTGCAGCATAACAGCTGTGACTCATGTATTTGCTCAAGCTAAGCTGACAGAAGCACCTGAAACAGTGGACTCATGACATGTTAAAAAAAAAAGAGGGAGACAGAGCAACAGAGTCTTCATCTGACCTGCAACACCATTATTAGGAGATAATAGAGATTGGCTGCTCGCTGGAACTGTTCAAACAGCGTCAGGGGCAGGAAAGTCAGGGGGGAGTACTTGTAGCTGCGCACCACATTATCCTGGCAACCGATGTGGAGAGCCATGCAGAGGGGCAGGAAGAAAACATACAGGCATCCATATCAACACATTAGTCTGTCTCTAAATGTATCAGTGTGCCAGCAGGTGTTAGGTTTTTGTGTGGGATGGCTGACTCACGGCGGATCTCCCCCAGCGGAAGCACAGAAAGGATTTCTTCTGCTTAGGTTTGTGGTGGTGGCGACTGTTTGCCCTCACCTCCCATGTGAAGCCTGTGGCACAAACTCTGTGATCTCAGAGACCATTTACATACAATAATTCTATCTATAATTTTTAAGTGACAACAGATGGATATGCAATCATGGTGAGTGTGATATCATGCAAGTGGATGTAGAGTACCTCTATTAACCCACTCCTCATATTCCCAATTAAAGTCTTAAGAAAAAAAAACTCAAACAGTATCTGCTAAAGAAACATTATCCCCTACAAGGAAAAAAATCCAGATGTGAAAGTTGCATTCCTTTCAGGATGGAGCTTATTAACACAGATAAGAATGTGATGTTTAAAGTTTAAAGATCAAAAGAGACATACCCAATTCAGCACTTTCCTCGGTCATGATGTTGTGCAGATTTGGACGCTTGCAGACTCCAGTTATGCTGGAAATCACAATGACGACGTAACTGAGATATGTTTTATCAGCAAGGGTGCAAACTCATCATAGTTCACTGGCCAGAGCTGGACCCAACTATTGCACAACAACCTATTCAGGAAAAATCCCTTTCTTTTAGTGTAAACATCCTGATACAGAACAGGTGATGATCAGCCTGGGACGTCTCAGTAAAAATAAACACCTCAGTTTTCCACATTTACTCAGTCTATCCTTGTTACATATAAATTATGCTTTTATAGAATCCAGTGGCTCTGCTAAGGCAAAACATTCACATTTAGACCAATGTACTACAGCATTTTACCATATTTATTCAAGCAACTTGTCAGACTCTATTAATACTTTAAACTTTGCAAGCATTTCCATTCTTGTGTAGTGATTCTGGAATGACCGTATCAGAGATAGCGGCTTATTTTACTCAGTCATTTGAATTATTAATGATGTCGCTGCAGTTTTTATGGTTTGCATAGCTATCCAGTGGGGTGGATTGGATGTGGGAGATGTGCTGCTGGATGTTCACACCCTGAGATAATACGTTCTTGGTTTATTTGTCATGTATTACACTGTGTTACAGTGCTTATAAATCCCTGCTGCTGATCTAAACACACTGCTTTGTACTGTATCTCTGCAAAACTCACCCATACTTGATAAACAAAATGCTACTAAGGCAACCCGAAGGCAAAAACAGGCTGATACTTACATGATAACATTCTGAGACAAGTACCTGATCTTCTTGCTGAATCTTTTCAGATAGCTGAATGAACAGTCCTGGTGAGAGAGAGACACAAGGCTGTTCAGATTTAACCAGCTCCATTAAATCTGCAGGATTTTCCAAAACAAAGTCATGACATATTAATCAACAAAAATGTGTGTGTTAAGTTTCACCTGTTGCTAAGTAGTTACTGTACCACCTAGACCACTAAAAAAAAATAAAAAGACAAAAAGTCCTGGAGGGTGTTTAACTGTTCTGACTAAATATTAATCTTGTTTGTACAGGTGTAAATGGTAACTCTGTGTTGAATTCACTCATAAGTAACATATAAACATACTGCTCCTTCCAGAAAGAGTGACAAATTTACCTGCTTTGTTCGCTGCTACAGACGACGAGTCCGTGTAAAAAAAAAAAAAATGCAAACAGGTTGTACAGCTTGGTCATTAATCCCGAAGCTCCACAGACCATAGCTGGACATTCACACCAGTGTTTTTATAGCCATTTTCAGCTACTTTACATAACACAAATCTGTGCTACCCACTTGCCTCCTTTATCCCTGTGCAACATGACTCCACCTTTCTCATTCTCCCATGTGAAGACTCCAGTAACACACTGTACTCCCCAAGCACCTTACCTGAGGAAAAAGAACGTAATGTAGGAGGAGCGTCAAACCTGTGCAAGCACATCAACTGCATCAGATCACCGTTTGTTTCTCAGCTAAGAAAACAGAAACATATTAAGCCCCTGTGAGTAAAGCACAAACGTAAGCTGGTCGATTCTCCAGGTGGAATTAGTGATTTAAAAAAGAATCTAACACAAGTGAGCCAGAAAGTCCTGATGAGAGTGTGCTGCTTTTCCACTGTGTCAGCAGTGGGAGTATCCGTTTACAGGAATGTGAAAGCTGTGAAGCTTTGCTTTCGGAGAAGGCATGCATGGCCAACACATCCTTCTTTCTATTTACAGTATACATTCTTCTTACTAAATTTAATCTGATGAAAATACTGTTAGTGTACACAACAAATTCAAAGCATGTCTCCAGTTTCTGTTTGCTGAGTTTCTACAGTGGCTGAATTAATGATGGTTGCGTGAATTAAAGCGAGTCTTGGCCTTGAGCATTTAATCAATCCTTTACAGACATTCAAATTAAAATGCTTTATTATATTTGTTGGTATTATCGCATGTATTCATTTTCATCTTAAGTGAGGCTGCACTCCACTTTACTTTAAGTTTAGGAAAAAAATAATGTATGCAAATACTTTTTATGAGTGATTTTACTTACACTAATCTTCCACTGTCTCATTTATTTGAGGCTTTTCTTAATTTCCTCATGAATCTAATGCCACCTGGTGGAGGTGAGCACCCACTGCAGATCAACCATCAGTTGAAGGTCAAAAAAGGGTAAATATATAAACAATGGCAACTCCGAACAAAAGGCAGTTTGCTGAATTGATGTTCACTCAATGTCAGTTAAATGTGCTTTTTGTGGTTTCATATCTCTTTGTCTCATTTCTCTTTCCTAAGTGAGGTCCCCCCCACAAACGCCACACATCTACACCTGAAGGTGTGTGTATCTTATTTCTTATATGTGTCTCTATGTGAGTGCGTGTGCATATCTAGGGCAATCTTTCCTATCTATTTTTACAGCTGGGCTGCGATGCAGAGTGGTTAAGGTGCTGTGCCAGTGGTGTGGAATGGGTTCTTTAAGGCCTCCACAAACAAATGACAGTCAATAGGCCAGACTGTTCCCACCAACAGTTTAACCGTTGGCCAATACGGCTGCAAACCTCGCAACCATTAACAAAAAGCAGATTTGTCTCTCCAAGCCTGTGGGTTTGGTCAAGGTTCAACTCAATATCTGAAAATGTATGAATATTAGAAATTACAGCCAGCATTTTAAAGTAAAACAACACAAATACTGTGCTGGTCACTGACAGACTAGTAAAATAGGCAAATGAAAGGTTAAAAAAAAAAGTGTGCACATTGTCACATTTCTCATGTCAATTTATGGGCTGACTGCCAACAGGCACAAAACTCTGCAAAGATTAGTGACCCTTTTATTTTTTTTTAACATCTTTTAAATTCTCAGAAGTAACTGATCGATAAGGGTGCCACTTAATACACCCCCCCCACCCCACCCCCAAGAAACCTTCTGTAGGTTGTATCTTGTTAAGATTCACAGTCTTACTGCGGTATAATCAGTTAGTGAGAAAAACAGACGAGTTTAACTTCCTCATATTTTGTTCAATACAAAATGGAAACATGCAAACTGCTAAAACTGAAGTGGGCTAAATACTGCAATAATGACCGCAGCAATCAAGATACACAGTAACTTATTTAAAGAGAATATGATGACTGAGTCACTAAGCTGGAAAGAATTCATAATTCTGATTCAATCCCTTGCTTTTAGTTAAGTTAGTCACTTTCCTGCTGCATGACAGAGCATTAGGGCGCAAATTGATCGGTCATTTTAAAGCGACGTTTAGCTTAAACACATCACAGTTACAACTTTATACATATCTTACACTGAGAGTCAAAACCACAACACGCATTCATTATCTCCTTGCTTTTTTTTTTTTTTAAATTGTTAAAAATACGCCCAGAGTTTTCATTGCATGCTTAATGAGTGCACGTGTGTTCTCACAGGATCTCAGCAGTGCATGATCCTCAGACCACCCGTGTATCAAGAGTACAGTAAGTGTGAGAAAGCCCCGTGCTGTGGGAAGCTACAAAGTGCCCTTATTTCTCAGGGGCCTATATTGCTACTGTAAAGAAGGCATGTGACGCTGTACAAAAGTCACACTGCAGTCGAGTTTGAGGAGGCGATATCCTCTTCATACTCGCTGAGGCACAACTTCCTGTAAAAAGTGGTTAACAGCTGAGCTGTGAATTAAGGAGCAGGAATCAGGCCAGTAAACATCAACCTCAACAAACACACAAATTATCTCCTTGGAGATGTTTGCAAAAGACATGGAGTCTGGCCTGACAGACAAACAAATGTTAAATAGGTCAAGCTAGAACCAGAGTAAAGCAGAGGGGACAGGAGCTTGCTGAAAGCAAAATGTGAGTGTGTGTGTGTGTGTGTGAGTGTGAGTGTGAGTGTGTGTGTGTGTGTGTGTGTGTGTGTGTGTGTGTGTGTGTGTGTGTGTGTGT
>JAVDPK010001452.1:196337-206441 GCA_034780415.1 Cichlasoma orientale | reverse complement strand
CCCCCCCCCCCCCCCCCCCCCCCCCCGCCATAACACCAACATCAACATCAAAGTTTACGAGAACTAAATGATTAAACTAACCGCCCCAGTGATGAGTCACCTGGTGGTATCACAGTCAAGTGAGCTGTGTGGGTGCACTGAAACACATTAGTAGTTATAAAACTGTGGTTACTAGTACTAGTACACGTAGAGGTACCTGGTCGTTTGAAAAACAGTCAGATTTTGGTATGAAATTTTTTATTGTAACTACCTTTAAGTTAAATACCTGGAAAATTCTTCCCATTCTCTCCAGCAGAATTTGTTTTATACACACATAATTTTTTTTTTAAGAAATGGTACCGTGCTCATTTTCTTAAGCATTGTGATAAAAATTATAATAGTGTTGTACAAGTTAAATAGTAAAGTGGTAAACTGTTCCTCTCACACTTACAAACCCTTGCGATTCAGCACAACACTTTCTTTGAGTGAGGTCGGAGACGTTTTCTTTGATGGGATGGCTTTGATGATGATGACGATTTACTGAAGTTTTCATCAGCATGACACATGATTACTTGTGCGCCCTGGCCTCCTTGGGTGTTTTGGCCTTTATCACAAGACACCCTCATTTAGCTTAGCCGTTGCCATGGAGAAAACAGATGTAATATTAGAAAAATAACAGATTTCTTTTTTTGGTTTGTTTAGGACTGCACACATGCCTTTGTGTTGGCTAAATCCCCATCATTCATCTTTCTGCACAGCCAAAGAGCTACGCAAACAGACACTAATGAAGGCCTATGAATAGAATCTAAGTTAAAGTGGAACTTTTGTGCTGATATCCATCTCCACCACCTCCTTTTTTTTGTAGCTTCTGCCTGTCCCTTACAACATAACAATACACACATCCATATATAAGGTGGACCTTTTATGCTCATTTCCAACACCATATTTTTAGCATGGGTTATTTTTACAGATCAAAATAGTACATATTCATGTTATATTGGAAACTGATGCAGCCTCTCTGAAGCAAGCTGTTTTTCTTCCTCTCCCTTTGAGGCCACCCTTCCTTCATGCCAAATTTCATCTCACACACATGTTTGAACAGCCAGAGTAGTGTGCTTAAGACCACCATGTTAAGGATATCCCCTTTCTTTTATATCATGCAAGTCCAAAAGCATCCAAGAGATTTTTCTTATGGGTCTGAAAAGTGAAGATGTCAGTTTCACCGGCAGTAGTTTCAAGTTCAAACAAAGAGATACGAGGCTGCAATAATCGAGCACCAAATGGTGACATTTATTGTCAACAGGCAAGATGTCAACAAATATTTACACATACTGTGTACAGATTTCCATGAATAATTCAATAGCACATGCAGTATGCTTTAACTAATTACGCATATTAAAAATAGCTTGACTAAACTCCCCTAATCTCTCACATTGATTTGCCCTAGAGGCCCTTAAGCAGGTGATTGAGCTCCTTTTGCTCTTTCGTCCCATGTACTGCTCAGGTGAGCAGTGCTAATAATATTATTAACTGAGCACACAGTTCTGGTAAATCATGTAGCACACAGAAGTTTAGTTTACAACACAAAATTATTGCAAGTTGTGAACAGCACTGATTAAGGTTTCCTTTTCTACACAGGTATGGTGGCCAGTCACCCTCTGCTTCCTCACCTCCTACAGCTATCACTCAAATATTAACTAAACTCTTCACAAACAATAAATGTGTGTAGATCTTCCTTTAGCTTACAATATGAATCCTTCATGAACTAATAAATATATAGGGATAAGGTAATTGAAGCCCTGGTCTGCATTACAGAAGCCAATACAAAAGTTCCGCAACTCCATCCGTGGGTATATTGATCCTTTATATACAGTCTATGTCCATGAGTAAAAAAAACCCATCTGTAACAGGGCATTGTTTGTGACTACACACTTTACACACACATGAAGAGACACTGAGACAAAGAGAAAAGATGCACAAGAGATAAATAACTAACAAAACAAAACAGGAAGTCACTAAATGGGGACTCACATAAAAGGATACAAGAGGGTACTGGGGAGGCAAGAAATAAACTAAACACAAGGAGTCAAATATTAATAATAAACCCCAAGAACACAAAACCCAAGTCCCCAAATCTAACAAAATTACTAAACAAGACACAAAACTTTAAACAGAAGCTAAAGCGGAAAGCATAAACTAAAACTCAGTATGGCAAAACACTTTATGGACATCACTAGTAGGCAGCAAATATCAGGTAACTGCAGAGTACACCGGTTTCCTCCAACAGTGAGGTTTCCTCTCGCAGTCCCAAGACATGCATGTTGTCTGTCTCTGTGTGTCAAATCAAATCAAATCAAAGTTTATTTGTCACATGCATGGTGTGTGTGTGTGTGTGTGCGTGTATGTGTGTGTGTGTGTTTATGAAAGTACTTGAAAGTGTCTCAAATATGAAGAGTTGGACAGCACCAGGCCTTGTCATGATCCATGCCTAAGCTAACTGCACTCCGTGAGCAGCACAAATGAACCCAGCTGCTAATGGATGAGACACAGTCGAAATGGCTAATCAAAGGCCGGATAGTTCTGATTCCCAGAACAGACTGGTTCCATCCAACTACCGGCCGATAACCTGCCTCAGTACAACATGGAACCCATCATAGTGGCTAAGGTAAACAGGAACATGGCTTAATACATGAGCGGGACCCAGAAAAGAATTGTCAGAAACACCAGAGAAGCAAAACACCAGCTACTGATAGATACATCAATCACTTGAGACTGTAAGACCAGAGTGACCAACCTGTGTACTGCCTGGATTGACTGCAAGAAAACCTATGACTCCTAGATCCTAGAATGCCTAAATCTGTACCAACAGGACCCTAAGAACCTTCATCAGGAATTCAATAAGGGATGTGGAAAATAACACTAAAGGCCAACTTCAAGCCAGTTGCACAAGTCACCATCAAGTGCTTGTTCTTCCCATTCAGTCAGCTGAATGCAAGATGGTATCAGGCAGGGCATACATGGAATGCTATAACCAAGTGGCCGGCATAGTAGAGAAACATCTGTGCAGAGTACGGCCTGAAAGTCCTGAGGTCAAAATGGGATATGCCAACAAGAGTGGTTGAGTATGACCGAGCTAAGATCCTGTCGGACTTCCAGATACAGACAGACAAACTTGTGATGGCTAACCAGCTGGATACAGTAGTGGTGCACAAGCAGAGGAAGAAGACTGTAGTGATAGATGTAGCAATAAGAAGGAACACAAGAAGCTCGAGAAATACCAAGGGCTGAGAGACGAGCTAGAGAGAATCTAATCAGAACACTCTGGCCAGTGACCCCCAAACTGAGAGAGTGGCTCCAGCAGATTCTGGGAACAACATCCGAGAAGTACTAGGAGCAGCTAAGATACTGTGCAGGACCATCAAGGCCTCTGGTAGAGGGCCTGAGACTGAAGATTAAAGAAAGACCACCTGCAGGCCGAGAAGGGAATTTTATTTCTATGTCGTCTTTAAGTGGATAAGGTAAGAAAAACAAAAGACAATAATCAGTGGATCCTATTAAAAGTTTAAGATACATGCAGAATAACTAGTTTTGTGCCATAATTTGCAAAAATGAGAAAAAAAAAACATCTCAGTCAGTTACACTTTTTGCACTGATCCTTGATTACAGTGCACATGACCACTATACTTAATTTCAAATTCACGTCAGCTCTGTGATAAATCCTAAAAAGACAAGGAAAACACGCGAAAAGTCCTTTTCAAGTATGTGACAGGCAGAACCGTTCTTTTATTCAGACATACAGTAGGTTACTTGCATTGATGTTTATCACAGCTTCATTTAGACATATAGTAAAAGTGATGGGAAGGCCCACGGTTTGCACATAGGTGCAAAAGACTTGTTGCACTTGTGAAAAAATGTATTTGGCACCTGGTGAACAAGAGCAAAGTGTAAACACGCTTTTGGAACATTTACTTCTCTGTCTGTGTGCAGGGCATTTGTGTGTTAGGGTGATTAAGGACAGATAGAGGACAGTTAGTGAATAAGTAAGCGCAGAGGGTTAGTAAGGAAGAAGTGAGGGCAGCTATGAAGAGGATGAAGAATGGAAAGGCAGCTGGTCCAGATGACACACCTGTGGAGATGCCTCAGAGAGAGAGCAGTGGACTTTTATACCAGATTGTTTAACACAATCTTGGAGAGTGAGAGGATGCATAAAGAATGGAAAGGTATACTGGTGCCAGTTTTCAAGAACAAGGGAGGTGACCAGCAGGGACAGGATTAGAAATGAGTATATCAGATGGACAGCTCAGGTTGAGATGGTTTGAATATGCACAGAGGAGGGCTAGTAAATATATTTGGCGGCAGGGGGGGATATGGACTGGTCAGGTTGGAGGAAAAGAGGAAGAACACAGAGAAGGTGCATGGACGTAGTGAAGGAGGACATGCAGAGGTTTAGTGTGACAGAAGAGGATGCAAAAGATAGGGTGAGATGGAGCAGATGATCCACTGTGACAACCCCTAAAGGGAGCAGCCGAAAGAAGAAGAAGTCAGAGAGTAATTGTATTCTTTGTCACAATCAGTAGAACATCTGTTTAAGCCTGCAGCTGGCTGTATAAACAATGTATGGGGACAAATGGACTTGTAGCAGTGTTTCAGACAGGCTGGGTAATTAAAACATGGAAACAGACTAAATCATTATTATTAGATTTGTTGAAAAAAGGAGTACAGCCTTGAACAAAGGTTTTGAAGGTCCACTGCATCCATATTTTGGGGTAAAAATCAAAGGTACAAGCAGCAGGATGTTAATCAAACAATCATTGGTAGAAAAAAATATATAGATAAGGGTCAAACTTTCATAAATATTTACCATATACTGCTCAAGCTAAGTCATCCACATGAAAGAATCATCTGCAACATGCAGTCAGGATGTGGGTGTTGCCACACACAAACGTGGGAGTGCAACAAATTATGCAGGCCCATCATGTCACGTTTTTGGAGCATGTTTTATTTTATTCTCAAAAGGATCCAGATTCACCTGTAGTGCTGATCAACACAGTCATACCTTCTGTCTAAAAAACACATCAGCTCTATATTTATTAATAATTTGGATGCTATCATATTTATAACAGTGCCTTCCTGTTCCTGTTACAAGTTGGTCCCTGATAGTACTCTTCATCTGTGTTCCGGTGTGTTTGTGTGCATTAATGTTAGTTTGCCTCCTTTCAAAGCCATAAAACTAATAAGGGGGGATCAATACAACCTGACTTGTACTATGTTTTTAAAAATCTGGAGACAGTGTTACAAAAAAAAAAAAAAGTCTGTTGGAACACGGGTGACTGTGGCCGGTGTGGTTACGGTGAGTCAGACAGAAAATTCTACTGGAGTTTTCAGCACATGCAAAGTTGATAGGACACCCCCTATGATATAGACAGCCCCCTCACTCTGCACACTACAAAGAAGTCTTCAGCACTAACTGCAGAAGAGCGATGTTTTACAATGTAGTGTGGTTTTCTGTTCCAGTTGCTGTTCAACTTCTGTGTCTTCCCCACTTGGGGTGAGAAGCTGTTTTCATCAGAATGCCAGAACTAGAATTAGACAGTGGCCAGGATAGGAGAAGTGGATCATTAGCTTTAATTGGTGCCTCTTGAACTTACCCAAACTTGCTAATGTTTCAGTGGTTGCTAGGCCTTCGGCTGGAGTTTTTGGTGTTCTCTATAGATAAAATACTGTACCTTGATGCACCTTGCCTCCTGTCCCCTACAGACAGTGATTCATCTCTGGCAATTGGGGTGAGGAAGGACGCAAACAGCAACCTTCTTAGTGGTGTTATGGAATGTTTTGTATTTTTTCAGCTCCCCAAACACCAACAGCCTTTGCAGCTGTGAGATGGACAGGTAGATTCCGGAAAAATGCAATGCAAATAAGGAACTGGAGGCACATGAAGGATGCAGGGAATGGTGTCTGCAGAACAGTTGCAAAGCCATTGCAAGAACTAGACCTAAAATCAGAACAAAACCAGGTGACACAAATGCAAGTGTAATTCAACACCACACAGATAGATGAAATGTGAACAGATGAAATGTGGATACATGAAAAATTGTGAGAGATTCACCAAAGGGGCAAAGTGTTTAGGCAATCACGTTTATTAAAGTAGGTTTGTATTGTGTTAAAATAGTCACTGTAAATCTACCTTTTTGTTCACATGTGGGGAAGTGAACAAGTGTTATGTGTGTGTATTGTGGTCATGTTAACATGACCACAACATCCTGGCATTTTAAAATAAAACATTAACACTGCAAGGCAAATGAAGGTTACACATTAGTTTGAAGGCAAACTCTTTCTGAAGTGCTGCTTTATCAGATGGATGGATCAAACAAGTCAATTAACTGGAAAATAAATCCCCACAGTTTGAAGCATCAGGAATTACTTTTTGAAAATCTCTCGCTAATGTATCAAATTAAATACAATTTGATGTATGAAATTATTTTAACTGAAAAGCAATTTCAAAGTCCCTCCTTAAATTTGACCATTAGGGGGTCACTGGTAGTTACGTGCACTATAAGCAGGAGTTACAGTTTTAAAAAGTAAGCACAGGTGAATCTATGAGAGGTTATGGACAAGAGACAAGGCACACTCTTGTTGTACTTCCCGCAGTCTCTACTTGAAGAGAAGCGCTCCATGCCGAGCAACAAAGCATTGGAAATGTCGGAGGATATCGGACATGTTTTATTAAAAAATAAGATCTCTAAAACCTAAATATAACCCATGTTTTCTGTAATTTGTTTCAGGTATTTTTAAAGCACGCGCAAATACTGTTTTCGTTCCTTTTTGCATTTCATGGTAACAATCGCTGCTTTCTTTAAAAAAGAAAAATCTAAAAATCTAAAATAAAAATGAATGCACGTTATAAACCAAACCTATGTAAACAAGTTAGGTTTTCTTTTAAGTAGTCAAACATACTGAATAGTAGTGCAACATAGCAAGTGTTCTGCAGACACGTCGACCGATGTGCTGTAATTTTATAAAAGTCAGAAGTAGGACAGTTGATCCAAGTCGACTCATTTCAATAACACCTGTTGGTCTGATCGTGGCCACATAGCTCTCTTGGACTTCCGCACTCCAAAGTTAAAGTTTCCTGATCAGTTTCCACAGAATGAAAGCGACAGCACAGCGTGATTGGCTATCCGTGTGGCCTATATGTGCGCACCACCCAGCAGCTCTGCGCTTTACATCACCGCTGATTGTGTTTGAATGGTAAGCTCAGCCCTTTCTCTGCTCTACCCCATGTAACACCCACAAACTCAAAAAAAAAGATTGTCACTTTTCCAAGTGCTGCGCGTAAAACTGTATGTCGCTGTTTTTGTGTTCACAGAGCTGCAAGAAACTCTCAAAGTCCCGTCTGCTAAATAATCCCACAGGTGTCATCTTTTCATTCAGGTCAGTGTCGGCTCAACATGCTCATTCTAAGGCTTTTATTTGTGGGTGGGAAAACAAGGCTGATGTTCAGCGCAGTCTTGCAATCACCTAAAGTTACTTTGATGTTGACTTTAAAGAGTATCTGTCTAAATCTTAAGAACGTTATAAACTCCTTGAAGAGAAAAGGCACCGTCACTGTCATATGTACTGGGAGCATTTTACGTGGTGGAGGAAAGCTGTTTAGATTACGCACTTCACCACAGTGCAATTCACGATGACTGGCATGTTATAACCCCTTTTTCAAAATGTAACGTTAGCGAACTGAATCGGAAATGTTCAAAGGAAACGTAAAATACGTTTTATTTACGCAGATTTTTCTCAGCATTAGTTATGAATAGAAACTTGTGCAGCAATCATTACTGGAGGTGATTCAGGCGCAACTAATGTTATCAGTTTTATGCTTGACGCCTGGATGTACGCATGCTGTTTGACTGACACCTCAATTCCTCCGCTAGTGTCATGACCACTCCGAAGAGCCCTGATGGTGTTGGGACAGATGCTCCTTGCCAACCCTCCTCTTCAGTTGAGAGCAGCGGATACACGGAGCCCAATACTGACCCTCGACTCTTTCCTGGGACTCGGTCCTCCCTTCTTGCTCGACGTCTCATGCGTTTACGGGCCTACAGCAGTCACTTTACCCCCGTTACGCGCCGCAAGAGGGAGATGATCCCAGACAATAGGAAAGATGCCAACTACTGGGATAAGCGTCTCAAGAACAACGAGGCAGCCAAGCGGTCCAGGGAGAAGAGGAGGCTGAATGACCTGGTGAAAGAGGGCCAGTTACTGGCTCTGAGCGAGGAGAACGCCCAGCTGCGGGCGCAAGTGCTTAACCTGCAGTATATCAGTGCCCTGAGCATAGAAAAAAACAAAGCCCCCTCGCCTTCTGTAACGTCAACTGCGTCTGTTCTAGCGCCCACTCTGCCCCTATCGCCAATACCCCCACACACCCCTTCTCTCTTCCAGGTGGGACTCAGGGATGTGCGACAAGAAACAGCGACGCACCAATATGAGTCCAACATTCCTTGTTTTGGCTCAACAAGAGGTCTTTTTAATCCACTAGGCCATCACAGTTGTGGAACACAGCAAGGCATCCTTCCTCTCACTGGCACCCGTGTGCTTTCTTCAGGGTGCGGAAAGTCAGCAGAAGCACGAACGGATATCCAGCGCCAGGTCTCCTCCAGCGGTGTCACCTCCATCTCCCCCAATGTGCCTTCCCCACCCGTCTCTTCCCTTTCGGCATTTATGGCCTCTCCTGAAACGCTCCACCATGCCTCTGCGCTCTCGTACCCACCCCAAAACTGGCTGGTGCCTCAGATAAATCACCCGGCAGTGTGTAATAATCTACTTCTGCCTTGGCCGTCTTCGTACCTGGCTCCATCGGCCGTCTACTCCGGCCTGCCTCTGCATTTACAAGAGCGACATAGCCAGGGTCTTGGTTTGGAGACCCATGTTCAGAGAGGGCTCAAGGGTCGGTTCAGCAGTGCAACCTCTGAACTATCTCAAATCGGGATGCATCTCAGTACAGCAGGACGCTAAAAGGATAACTTAACTGTTAAGGTGCTAACATTTCAACAGGGAGTTGAAACAAAAATCCCCACTTAATTTGATTTCACATGCATCTAAATGTAATGCAAAATGAAGGCTTTTGCAGATTTTTTTTTTTTATTGCCAGTAAATATGCAGTCCAAAATGAATGAAACGCGCGCATTTGGTCATAATGGGTCATAATGTGGGCTACATTTCCCGAAACATCAAATGTGCACAACATATGTTAACTGCATTGTATAACTTTCTGTGGTTTTATTCTATTTGAACGAAGCGGCTTTTGCTGACTGACTTTTTTTCTGCATTTTTATTCAGCGCATATTGATCTACAATGTAATAAACACAGTAGTTGACTATTTAAATGTTCTTCCAGACTTTTTTATTCGAATTATTTAATGATCAGTTTGATTTAATTTGTGTAAAATTATTGTACCGTTTGTCGGTGAAGAAAAAACAAAACAAACAAACAAACAAAAAAAACAACATGAGAGCTACTGCACCAGTGAAACTGGGTAGTTGCTGACACGGTATTTCCCTTTTTCCCCACTGCGTGATTTCCCAGCACAACTTGATTGAATGGAAAACTGAACGTTGAACCGTTTATTTGTGGGCCAGTAGCTCGATGAGGCACAATCTACCACATTTCAGTGACCACATTTGGTTATGTAACTCGTTTATGCAATGCATTTGTTAGAATCTGGTCTTCAATACATTAATTTAGATCCATGCACTTGAATGGTCCTTAAACATTTTATATCTAAGAATAAAAGTAAGCGTGGAGTATTTTCAACACATTTCTCACTTTCCATCTCTAATTTAGAAGGCATTCTGTGGAGGGGGTGGGGGTAGAACTATGTTTTAAACATCAGTAAATTGCATTTAAGTTTTTTGTTTGTTTTTTTTTAGCTACGGAAATAAAGGCAGGCCATTAAATTGTAAAGGCAAACATTTAATTAGGAATATGTCTATATTTATAGGACATAGGCGACTGCACATGGCAACGCTGGCGTACATGACGGCCATGTTTTCATTCTTCTGCACGCACAGGAAAATCCATAGTATTTAAGTTACATTTTACAATGTTACACAGTGTGTGTGTGTGTGAATATA
>JAVDPK010001452.1:179199-196265 GCA_034780415.1 Cichlasoma orientale | reverse complement strand
TATATATGTAAAATCTACTTACTTTTCACAGATAATTTGCTATTGGAACCACTTGTGGCTGCAGGGGGGTGGGCTCCTCGTGTTTGATTTGTCTGTGGGTTGTTTGTTTTTTTGGACTGGATGTCCTTCTTGATGCAACCCCCGAGGGATTTGTGTCTCCTTCCAGTATCTAAACAGGGATCTTTCACTTGAAAAGCATTGCATGGAACATCATGTCATCTCTGACAATGCTCTGGCATCTTAATCAAAGCATAATCACGAGGGCTCCAGCAGAGGACGCTACAACACAAACGTTGTGGCACATGGCTCTTGTTCTGCGAAGTAATACCTGCCTCTCCAGTAGGATGCATGCATTTTTGAAACAGACATCTATTATAGAGTAAATAACCCAGTAAAGTAAACTAACACTATCACTAAGAATATATTTAATTAACAAATTTTCACTCAGACTTTATAGAAAGAGGATAAGTTCGAACTAGGGGGATCAGAAGTTCTACTTTATGTGGGATTATAGAGCATTTGCATCCTTTGTCCCCCAACCCCACATACTGAGACAATGTCCCACATTTTGATTGGTTCTAGTTTACAAAAGTCAAAACATGTGAGTCTTTCAAGAAAACTGTGTTTAAAAAAAAAAAGAGACGTGCTGATCTACAGATGCATCCCTACTGAAACCCAAAGATGATTATCAGGCACAGCAACAGTTAAAATAACAAAAAGGTTTTAATTATTTGGGTTTTTAAAAAAAAGAAAAAAAAAGAAGAAGAAATGAATGAGCGTTAGAACACGATTTCATTCATAAAATAAAATTTTATCCTTCACATGAACAATGCCAAAACTGTGACCTGTGTAGTTGATATGTTATCTGTTTATTTAGTTTTTTTTTAAATGAGATACACCAAAACCTTGAAGTTGACATAGTTAAAAACAGAAAAAATAAATAGACTGAATGTCTCAGTTAACTTACTGGAACGTGTCCATCAAGTATGTACTCAAGACGTGATGTCAAATTGAAATCTTTGTGTAAGCTCTTACAAACTGAGTGTGTCGCAGTTTTTGTCCATCCCACAGAAACAGATGACAGAGAGCGAGCGAGACCGAAAAGCTGTTTAAACTTGAGTTTAAAATAAAAATTTGGCACACACACAGCCCCCTTATCAGCCATATGAAAAATGAAACATTTTTAACACCACATGAACGTCTTCGGGCATATTTTTCGAACATTAGGGCCTTACACGCATCATCACAACAGGAAGCAAAAAAAAATCTGTCTTCATGTGACACTGGCTATACATAGAAATGGGCGTTGAAGCGAAATTTCCAGCTTCGACACAAACATGCATCATAATTCCAGTGTCAAAGTCATTATATCCCCACATTATAACGAGCATTACGTTAAGCAGAAGAAGGTTAAATGAGCACAAGTCTGAAATACACACTGATAAGTGACGAACACTTCTGCATTTTCTGTGAATCTGAGGTGCCAAAGATTTATTTAAAACTCACAGGTTTAGTCACGTCAGCTTACTCCTCTCACTTATGCTTTACTCTAAATATCTGAAGAGCACAGAACTGATGGTCATATCTTTACATGGCTGTTGTGGCTTTTATCTCTAAAACATCTTGTATCGCTAATACTACTACAGCTACTAGTGCATCTAATCTTTTCTGGAAAGACGCATCAGGTAAGTGGCTGATTTTTAACACGTGTGGATACAACATTCAACAGAACACTGAGCGATGTATCACAGTGCAGCTATAGTAAAAACAAAATGCTGTGAAAACAGTAACCACAGAGACAGTGCAATTACTTACAGGATTTAAAAAAAAATCGTGTGGCTTTATCAAACTATAGGGTGTTAAATCTATATTCTCATTTAGTTCGGGCATGTAATACACAAAATATACCTAAAATTGAAAGCAGCATCATACAGGGGAGACCCCTGTGTGGGCAAGCCACTACCACCACAATATGATCGAGATCAAGGGAAGCAGTCAGACAGTTTTCATGCGACAACAGAGGTGGACAGAGTTAAGACAGGAAAACAACACATATAAAAAAGACTGAGAGCAAAGCAAAGAAAGAAAGAAGTGAGTGGGTAGGACCGAAAGCAACAAGGTATTATGATCCCCACTCGGCTCATGTGTGCATTAATTGCTTGACAGTGTCTAACAGAAGAGTTCAGTGCTCTAAGTTGTATATTAGAGCAGGGTGAGAGCAAGACTTCGCTGAATAGGTTCACTAGCAGCTCGACAGCAGCAGATCTTGTGGACGCGCTCGCTGAAGGTAAGGCCTGCAGCATATTTTCTCACATACAGCAGTGTTGACCATGTGTGTTAACTACAAAAGGATTTAAGAAAGGAAATGGCTGAAGTGTAAGTGACCAAAGGACGGACATTTATTAACGCGTACACAACTGGTCTTGCTGTGATCACAGCAAAACATAACTGTGTATTCTGTGAAATCGCCCGTCAGCTCAGCAAACCTTTGAATCTTCTAACTCCTCTGGCGCCCGAACGTAGAATTAAACAGCCAGACTTGTAATTTGTCTTTCTTTGCATTCAAAATCAAATTAGGTGTTTATATTTTGTTCTATTATCTGGTGAGAAGTGTTTGAGGAAGAGGAAGTGTTTTTTACTTTGTAACTATGTGCAAGATTACTCAGGAGCACAGTTGTGTACATAGTATGTGTGTACATTCTACATCAAACAACGTATCCCAGTGGTTAAAGGTATTTTTTACAAATAAAACTATTAAACTACTAACTAAAAACTAACAACGCCAGGAATATTTTTTTACTATTCTGCATTTTGTGCAGAAAATCACCGCATACTAATCGCAGAATATAGAAGCTATAAAGGTTATTTTGCTATCTCCAAAAAATTGAAGCTCTATATTATTAAAGGTGAAACGATATGCCAAGCCAGTCAGGATAACATTAATTACAGCGGAGAATTACAGTAAGATATGATCTTAGATTATCCATAGCTCATGCAAATTATTGTATGTCGCTACAAAGTTAGTTACGTGAGCGATTCGGTTTGTATTTGTTTGCCTCTGTATTTGTTAGCTGAATTATTCCAAGTCCTGGATGGACTGGCATGAAAATGAGCAGACGTGGGGCTTGGCCCAACTCGGAGATCATTGATTTTTGAAGTTGATCTAGATCTGCATGCAGATCCTGATTTTTTGGAAGGCTTCTTTACCACTGCGACAGAGGGTTAAATTGGATATTTCACGTGATTGTCGCAAATAGATGTCAAATTGAAACAATCGAAAATGGGATGCCTTAACCCTGATGTTCTCAAGACAAGGTCACAAAGGAATCCCTTTTGATCCAGTGAATTCATGTATGATGTGGAGTGAAATTTCAGCCTCAGCTGAGGTATACAGCCCTGGACTGCTCTTGTTAGAGGTTGTGCCGTACTGTAGACGTGAGAGAGTGGAAATGTTTTTTCAGTTCATCAGTCACTAACGCAACACAGTGTTGAGTCACCAGACTAAGAGGTGAGGCAGTGGTCTCACCAAAAGCTGAGCATTTTTAATAAGGTTATATTGACTGCAATGATATCACCTATGTGTTTGGTCACTTTTGTATTTTACTTTTTTGGTTGACATAGTTGGAACATTACAGATTTTACCTCTGCATTTCATGAGTGCGCTGGCTGCAGCACCAACACTTACCAAAATAATTTTACTAGCCGATTCATGTCCGCTGCCACACTGTAAGTAAAGGCAAAGCGCTTTCGTAGCAGCTCTTAGCGACCAGATGATTTTAAGTATAAATCCAGGGGGCTCCAAAAAAGTATTATGACACAATGTGTCAATAATCTTTCATGTACACAGTCATGGAGCTTTATGTCTATTTTGTGATAGCAAAACAAATTTGTGACACTTGAATAAAAAATTGTGTTGCTCTTCAAGAAATGCATGCATTGATGGACAATTGTAACCAAAAACAGGTTAAATTCTTAAACTGACTGACAGGGAATTCTTTCACACTAATGGCAGTTTCAAGTTGATGTGAATCGAGTACATTGAGGTGGAAAGCCACAGAATATGGACTGACCAACTTTTCCTGTTAGTAGTTATTTTAACAAGGCCTGGCAGGGTACAGAGCAACACAACAACAGATGTTAAGAGTGTGAGAAAATGGACAGACACCAAAAGAAGAAGTCTGAGAGTTCCTTACTAAAAAGCAGGCGGGCTATAATTAGTCAATAAGAAACAGGTGCACATGTGCAGCAGAGTAGTGCGTGGGGTCGGCCTCAAGAGAGATTTCACTCAGGAACCCTCTCTCTCTCTCTCTCTCTTTTTTATTGTCTCTTTGTCTGTCTTCCTTTGTGATTATTGTTTTCTCTCTTCCTGCTGTTGCTTTTTTTAATGTACAACTCTTAGTTTTTGTGTCACACACCAGTTTGCAGGTGTGCATGTTCTCACACAGAAACACACAGGGTTTCTCTGGGCAAAGGTTTGAATATTTTTAACCAATGTGCATTCTCACCACCACACACAGGGTACATGGCCTCTTTGAAACTTTTGTTTTGTTGCTTTGTTGCTTCTGGCAAAGTCTGACTGTACGGTCACTCAGTATGCAAAGAAAAGTACTTTCATTTTGTATAATAGAAATAAAAAGGACAGCCTACAGCCATGCAGGGCATTGCATGGTAAGTAATAGACTGTGAAGTTATTGTTTGCATTCAAGAACATGCTATATATGTGTGACATCCTGAGTGACAGCTTTTTTGGCAGCTCTTCTATGAGGTGTCACAAATGACTGCCATCATAAAGTAGTATGTAGTGTGTGATTAAAAAAAAAGTTATCAGTTATAATATTGTGCGCAAGAATAAGGTGTGAAGGAAACATCAATGAGTTAAAAGAGATAAGTGTAAGCCTAGTATGTCTGCATGTATTTCTGATTGCACGTACAGGAGGCTGGCTGTGGTTTTTAACACATTGTTCACCCATCTTGCACAGCTTCCCATAAAAACCACCCACAAACCCACGTGAATTCATTAAAAGAAGACAGCAGCCCTCCCATGCTATTTATTTAAACTAGGATCCAGTTTGACTTTTACTTTGTACAGCAAAATGGATAAATCCCGCCTAGCTGCACGTTTGTTAACTCAAACACGTTTGTTAACTCAAACGTGCAGCTAAGAAAGTACTTAGCTGCACGTCGGTGAAAGGAGTTGGAGAGGGAGAGCGGTAACTAGGAAGACAAGACCATCAAAGAGGAAGATGGGGGAGACAAAGTGAGAAACATAACGCAGTTTGCCTTGATGTTAAAGATACCTATACCTAATTTGCATATGACAAGCCAAGTTACCTCAACTGAATTAAAAGCTGCTCACTATAACAGCATCGTTCTGGTCACATAAAACCCGTGTGAAGTACGTTTCCGTCAAGAAGTGTTTTTTTTTTTTTTTTGGTTTCACAGATTATTTTGCATAAAGAGAAAGAGAAAAGCTTAACGAGTGTATTTATATGGTTTTGAAAGAGACTAATCTGTAAAATCACATATGTAAACTCTCCTTACTTCGCTCCCAATCAGACATGACGCACATGAAGCACAATGACTCACTATGGAATATGGAGCAAACATATGAACCCACAATCTTGCCTATCTATGTATTTTTTCCAGTCATAATTATTTTTTTTTCACTTGTTCTAGAGAGGTAGGTGGTGAGCCTAGGTCAGGAAGGGGGTTGTGGGTCTGGAGGTGATAGACTGGGTGTAATAAAACCCTGAACTATAATAGCTTCTACATATTTTTGGAGTGGAAAAAAAAACATAATTGCATAATAATGACCTGACATGGCTGGACAGGTTTTACAGACACATACAGTATGGGGCTATGCATTTATGCCACTATATATTTATGTCACTATTAAAAGCCCTCTATTTCCTGTAAAATGAACAGTAGCCATTTATATGCTTAAAATGGCAATTCAATTACATAAAATTCAATTACATAAAATTACGCAAATACGCAACAGTTATGTACCTGCATTATTCAATACTAAAAACTAGCACTGCAGCAGCCTACGATAGTCATCATCACCCAAGCTGTTTTCTCAGTCATGTGATTAATCAGCTTGCCTGAACAATAATAGAAACCTATGGAGAAGTGCCTGCTATTTTCTATTACCAGAGCCCAAAGTGGCAAAGTGGCTATAAATGTCTTGTTTTATTTGACCTAGAATCCAAATCTAAGACATATTCAATTTATAAATACTTATAATAACTACAGATATATCTTTACATTAAACAAACTGTAACCACAACATATTTCTGGTTTTGTGTTCTTTTCAAACAACATAACAATTCAATAAAAAACAAACTGAATATTAGTTTCCTGCTAATTAATCCATTACTTAATCAGCTAATCACCGCAGCTCCACTAACTGGTCTCCTCTGTTCCCCTTGATTTCAGGTCTCTGCTGTGACTCAGTTTTCATTTACCATGGAGCCCCTGTCACTGGCTTTTCATGGGGGCCAAGAAAACCATGCTTTACATGTGGAAAATGATCTGGCACGTAAAGGACCGCGTCGCAAGAGGGAATTCATACCTGAAGAAAAGAAGGATGCCCTCTACTGGGAGAAACGTCGCAAGAACAACGAGGCTGCCAAGCGGTCACGGGAGAAGAGAAGGATGAATGACTATGTGCTGGAGAGTCATCTTATGGCTCTGAAAGAAGAAAATTCCAGGCTCAGTGCTGAATTAATGGCCATCAAGCTTCACTTTGGTTTGGTTCACCCTGCAGCCTACACAGGCCAACAAAGTAACCAACTGCAATGCCATTTCAACAGCAGCGCCCAGCCTGTAAGTGCCACTAGTACCCATCAACATTCCCTACAGAGAAACTACTACTGGGGTGGTAGAGAATCTTCTCTTATGACCAGTCACCAACCTTCAAACCCTGTTTTGATTCCTGCATATGCCCTCCATGCCATGAGAGGCTATTCATTTTTCAACAGACCAGCTACTAGTGGCTCTGGCCTCCTCACTCCCCTTGTCGTTCCTCGAAATCTCCTGCCAACCCAGTCACCCCTACTGAAGCCCATACCAACAAGAGCCCTCTCAGATGAAGAGGAGGAGCAGCAGGTTCCAGGGCTGCTGTCCATGTCTTGCCCAGTTCCGCCTCATAAAATAACCACCAAAAGAGGAGGAACCCGTTCTCCACAAAGACAATACATGTCTGACTGACTGTGAAATATAGAAAAATGAATCTACTGTACAGTTTGGTTAAGAAACATATTTTTAATATCTTTTTCACTACTGTCATACATTCCTGCTGGCAATGTAATTGTATTTCTGGAAACTAACAGCTCAAGGCACACACTCCTTTCAAAACTAATACTTTTTAAGGTGTATGCAGCATACAAACCTTCACTCTCTCCAATTTTTGCTTATACAGGATCAGCTGTCAGTTCTAAGTTGCTGACCATTCCCGCTGCAGGCACACAAATAACATAGCAGTGAGTACATATTTTTAAAATACAGTCCATTCATGTTCACGCTCACAGCACACAACGCTGCACCGCAAAAACTGATCCCCAAAGCCCTTTCATCTTCAGCGAAAGTACCTGTACTTTCTTCTGTGTATTTTCCCAAGAAAGTACACACAAGGCAAAGTACACACACACACACACACTTGAGCCGATAGTCACATGTGGGTCATGGACAAGATAACAGCACTCACTCCTCTATGCTCACCATTGTCACCTTTGAGAACTGATAATTTTAAACTGTGACTGAGAGAGATGTGTATCCAGTGTCAGTTTGTTTCACTGGTGTTGAGGCAGCTGACAATAAAAATGCATAATCAACTATTTAACTTCTTTGTCATCATATCACATGTCTTCTTTGCAAACCGTAGGCTACAATCTGCCTCCAAATGGAAAGAGTGAATGATTTGTTTAGCTGGTTTTGCCAGGCGTGCATTTTCTTCCATAACTGTGGCCGCAATTTTTTTAATGCTTCCATTATCACTTGGAAACCGTGACATTGTTTTTAATATTGATTAACATAACATTGATTAAAACAAATGAATACCAGCATTTTGAACAAAGTCGTCAGTTTATTCTTTGGCACAGTACTCACAAAAGGTTAAAACACTTGTTTGTCCACAAACCAAAAAAATAATGACGTGTTATCATCCCACTGTCCGAAGAGAAGCTGTGTCCTACACACGCAAGCCCTCCAAATGCTTCTGTGGCCGTGCTTAATGGTTTTGGGCTTTGCAACTAAAGCACGGCAGTCTAACCTCAGAGATCAAAAACAAAACTATTGCATAGAGTTGGTAAAACAGTAGCTGCGAGCCTTTTCTTGAATTTGGCCTCTGTTTCAGTGTATTTTTGAGTCAGCAGCAAGCAGCCCAGGCTGCAGCAGGTTGCTGGCTCATAGCCTGACAGCGCTGATGGCAACGTTGCTGCTGGCCAGGCATGCAGCCAGTCCTAATGGTTCAAAGACAAACTCAAAGAAAGACAGACAGCAGCTGACGACCGTTTTAGTAACATAACACTACTTTTGATTATAGGCAGTGATACTATATTATACCAGCTGCTGTCGTTATGACCACTGAGAATAAATTATAAAGCAACAGCAGATAAGCAACAGTGAACTGGAAATAGACCTATATAAATAGATCTATCTATCTATACAGTAGCAGTCAACAGTGTCCAACTGGTTTTTAACTGGTAATTATATATATATATATATATATATATATATATATATATAATTACCAGTATATATATATATATATATAGCAGCTGGATAGTGTAGTGGACAATATTAATCCAGTAAGGGCCCCCAGGCTAAACCTGCTATGATTGAAACCATACCAGCTCGGATGTTGCCTGGATTAACAGGGTTAACAAGGTTGAGGAATCAGGGCATTACTAGGATCTTACAGCAATGTCATTGGAATGTCATTCAGACTGGAGAAGTGCAGTCGGGTGGTATTGAAGAGAGGGAAGGCCAGAACAGAGGGGATTTTTGCAGAAATTGAGGGTGGAGGGTTTCACCCCAGATCCAGCACCCTAAGACTGTACGCTAAGTGGAAGGAAGGAGGCCGAGGACTAGCAAGTGTCAGACCCACTATCCTAGATCAAACAACAAAGATCCGTGAGTACATCAGGAGGATGGCCACAAATGATGACGTGCTTAGTGAATATCTCAGGCAGCAGAAACCTGAGATAGAACAGGAACGGCATGCACCACTGGCAGATAGAAGAAGTGGCTGGTATTGAAAAATTCTCTCAAAAAATGGATGACACAGAGCCCCTCCAAGGGTCATAGCGGTTAGTTTTTCTAAATGATGTTGTTTTATCTCAGCAGTACTGCACAAGAGTCCAGAGAGCAGAGCCAACGAGTCAAATTTCAAGAGCAATGAGGTGGGTGGGGGTGACCTGAGTTTATATTTGGTGAAAGCTTGACTGAGATATATTGGTGACAATTGTCACTTCTACTGAAAGCAAGCTAGATACAGTAAAGCAACATTTAGCATCATATGTGTCACCACATATGCAGCCAAAGTCCAAGCTGTAACCTCAATCACAGCCTCACTCAGTCAGTTCAGGCAGAGCAGGTGCTCTGTATAGAGACCTAGTGGCTATTTGCTGTGAAATAATGAGTAATAAATGAATAATAATTATTTCTCCTCTCTGTAGTACTTACAATGTATTTTTCCTAAAGTGAGCCAATACAGCTCCTCAAAGGCCCAGAAAAATTTTCAATCGGAACACTTAGTGTCATCACAGACATCTGGGAGTACTCCTACATGATTTTCCTTAAAAACATATGAACAAATTTTTTTTCATTGGATGCAAACAGGCTTATATATATTACAGATGTGCGTGACTAGTTGACTAGATGAGTAATTGTTGCTATTGCCACGAGTCGGTACCAGACGTACTAGTCAGTTAGTCAGGTTGTCCTAAATGTTACGCAGCTATCTGCCACCAGATAGAGCTGCAGCCCATCATCATTATAGAAAAATGCCTTAACTCTCTTAATCTTGGCCTGATATTTTTATTAGGTCTAACCTGAAGCGCACCTCCCAGGAAACACCGTCATTTCCTTGGGCATTTCCAACTACTTCCCCCAAGTTTGTACAAAGAAGTGAAAAAACTAGAGGGACAAATGTGGTTGAACCTTAGAAAAAATTGACCACAGCAAAGAGTAGGACCCAGGAGGGAAAAAAGTACCAGTGTTCTATGTTTTTGTTGGTCGGCACCGCATGTAAAACACCGGGACATGACCGCACGGTAATTAACACACGCAATGCACCTGTACGAGCATAAACGCAACAACATCGGCGACTTAGGCCAATGACATGCAGTCGGGGGAGGCAGGTGAGGCACTGCAGAAAGTACCGTGCCGCACTGATAGGGGGCAGTGCTAACATCCGACTCCAGACGAGTCAGTGCCTCACCCGTCACAAACCTCACCGCACGTCACTGACATAGGTTACATCGTAGCTCTACAAAGACCCAGCGTTGAAGTCTGAATCGGGGGTAAGCTGGGGGAGAGGGAGGTCTGCGCTTCACTGCTCAGGCTGCAGCCCCGCGACCCGGCCAGTGGAAGAAAATGGATGGTTTTATTGTCATTTTAGATTTTAACTTTTATTGAGATGCGGGTTATGAATTGTACATTTTTTAAGTGTTATTTTCTCATATTTTGATGGTGCACAAACATAGTGTGCATTCAGTTTTCATATAGTTAACATCAATTTATTTAAAAAATTCGGAGTATAATATGCAGTGTTCATAATGCACAATGTGCGGTGCCACACAGTTAAGTAGCATTTAAAGTGCGATTCATTAATTGCCCTATTCTATTTTGAATTTTTGTACTCACTGCATCCAATGTTAATAAAGGCTTGTTTGTTTTGTTTGTTTTGTTTTGTTTGTTTTGGTTTTTGTTCTTAGTTTTGAATCCTGCATTTAGGTCCCATTCCTGTAATCCGTGACACAATATTCATTGTCTGAAACTGTTTTTCCACCTGCTTTACAGAAAATGGTATTTGCTCTTCATATAGCTGTACATGTTATATTACTATTTTTTTTTTCTAAAGTAACAAATTAAGTACTAGCATAAAAGCAAAAATGTGCTGGATCAGCAGTCATCATTTCAACTTCATATCTAACTAAAAATAGTTTAAAAAATGTTTGGAAGGTTATATACAACACCAATTCCAGAAAAGTTAGAACACTGTAAAATATAAAACAACAACAAAAAAAACAGAATGCAATGATTTGCAAATCTCATAAACATATATTTTATTCACAAATGGAACATGGAAAACACATCAAATGTTTAAAATTTTCATGATAAATTTTTATTTTTTATTTAATACATCTATTTAATACATCTGAAAAAAGTTGGGAAGGGGTAACAAAAGCCTGTGTCTGTGAAGGTATGAGGGGGGGGGGGGGGGGTGCATCAGTCTCTGTGGAATTGGCATCTTGCACATCTAGATAGGCACCATTAGTGCTGAAAGGTATATACAGATATTAGAGCAATACTGTATATACCACCATCCAGGGAAAGCCTTGCCTATTTGAGCATGACGATGCTAAACCGCATTCTGCATCTACTACTATAACATGGCTTTGTAGCAGAAGAGTCCAGACCTTTCACCAAGCACAATGGGAACTTTTTAGATCACAGATTTAAAGTTATAGTTTTGAAAGTGAAATGTGT
This sequence comes from Cichlasoma orientale, assembly GCA_034780415.1. Lineage (NCBI taxonomy): Eukaryota > Metazoa > Chordata > Actinopteri > Cichliformes > Cichlidae > Cichlasoma > Cichlasoma orientale. The sequence continues at coordinate 184,550 of JAVDPK010001452.1, read as the reverse complement.
TCATCAGTTCACATCTCATTGCGTTCTATCTGATCCTCAGCTGGAGAAGATACTGACATTTCTGGACCCTCTAGGATTTGATTTTATTTTATTTATTATTTGCATGATAGACTTTAATCTGCATTTATGGATGCAGTTACAAGCTGTATTAACTGAATATTGATTTTTTTTGGGGGGGGGGGGTGGACATGTTCCCAAACCTGTGTAGTACAGAATCATGTCTGTAAACATGTTTTTAATGCACTGCCATGTCATGCCCTGTGATGCAACACAGTTGCAAGCCTCTTTCTTTACTGGTTTGTGGCCTTGCCTCTTGTCTTCAGTGCTTTCTGTAGAGTTTCAAAATCTTTTATGCATCATAGATGATACATTCTTCAGTTTTATGTCAAGAAGACCTTTTCTTACATTGTTGAACTAGTGCCCGCAGTTGTTTACAGCATGGGGAAACCCTTTCACTTCTCAGAAACTCCGTCTCTCTCTGACATTTTTATAAACAAATCATTTGGTGACCTGTGGTCAGTTAACTTTAGTTAGTAGTGAGACGTTCTAGTGGATTTCTTTTAACTTTTCTACTCTTTTGGTGCCGAGGTTCCAACTTTTGGGAAACATGTTGCACATATTTTGTCTCAGTTTTGTTTTAGTAGTATTTTTGAATAAAATGCAGCATATAAATGATGCGCAAATCACCGCATTCTTCTTTTACTTACTCAGTATTGAATATTTTTTCATTTGCTGTATTGTTTTATTTTTGTATTATTCATATTAGAGCTACGGTTTTCAGCTTGCAGCCAACGGTGGCCCTTGGTACCTCTTTGTACAGCCTGCAGGTGTGATAAGGAAAGAGTGTACTAGTGTATATTTACTTTAGGTACTACATGTACTGCTACGCTATAACTAAGAACAAGACTAAGAGAAGATTTCTCATCAATTTGAACTTCAGCGTGGCCTTTTTGTTCTAGTCATCATAGCGAACTAAATCATCAACACTGACAAATACAAGTGACGAGAAATGTCATCTCTTACTGGTTCTAAACCAGTACAAAAATGAAAATGAACAACATAAACCACCACTCTGAAATGACACATTCACAATGACACAAACACTGAAAGTACATTTTTCTTCTTTGGCCCTTGGTGATATGCGAGCTCAGTAATCGTCACGAATCCATCAAAACTTTGAGAAACTTTTCCTTAGAACACATATAAAGTTTTATATAAAGGTTTTGAGTGTTCCAGCTTTGTGGTTGTGAAGCAAACAAGGGCCAGTTTAGTGGGTTGACATGTGTTCTCTCCATATATCCAGCACTTAAACCGGTACCTGCTCTTGCAATTTGTTAACATCACTTTCACTTTTTGCAACCCTGCTATCAGCTACAGTGGCGCCACATCTACAGTCATTGCTAAACATTCTTGGCTGAAACTAATTTAAGTAATGAATTACCTGACATCCAAGTCATTTTGATCTTCCCTTAAACTGATGTGAAATGGAGCCTTTAAAATGTTTCTTGGGCCACAGGAACTGGATGATGGATGCAAATACATATTTATAAAGTATAAATTAACAAGTGCATAGTGTAGGTGTGCTTTCTAAACAGCTTATCATCAGATCTGCAAAAGCAAATGAAAAGTGGTGCACAGTTTTTGCAGGTGAGTTGTATGTTTAACAACTGCTAACCACTGCATTCCCATTTAGACCACCGCATCTCAACAACATAGTAAGAAAAAAATGTGTGATTACGACCCCCACACACGCATACACCCACTGTGTTACATCATTTCAGCTGCTTTATACTTGTTCCCATGGTATGGCTGGAAATAACCTTGTTGAAGCAGAAGCTGGGTACCTCTGTGTTAAAGTGCATCCTGACATCATTTCCTCTCTCACCCAAATGAAGAAGACACTTCGGGGCCGGGTTTCAACACATTGTACCTTCTACCACTGCTGTCTATTCCAAGCATATTAGTAAATGGTATAAATGCAAAGTAGCTCAAAGTGGGTAATGATGTCATTTCACACTGATGTTGGCATCTAACACATCGGTGATGCCATATCTGACACGTGTGTTATGTCTCTTCAGAGACGCCCAAATCTCTGTAGGTGGCTGCAGCTGATGTTTAGGTACTTTAAAATTAAAAAAAAAAAAAAAAGTCACAAAAATCAATATTGAAAGGAGATTTAGCTATTTAAAATTCAATATGAACAATGTTTTGCTAAAATCCCGTCTTGACCTTAAAGTGTAGAACATAGTTAACATGGAAACCCATTTTTATCTGCTCGTGGAATGCTATTGATTAAACTGCAGCACATCTTGAAGAATGAAAGGAAAATTAATAATATGGTCTTTATGCTATATCTTACAATAGTACCTACATTATCAGCTACTGTGAGTCAATGCCAATATCAAGACAAGGAAAGCAAGTTTATGAACTAATTAAATTCTAGTTCACAGTCACGTTTTTTTTTTTTTCTTTTCCAGATTTCCCCTATGTCAGAGTAAAAGATTTATATAGGTGAGACATCACTAGAAAGACCTAAAGGGAATGATGGGACAGTCATAACAAATGCAAATGCTTCCACACGTTTGTAGTCTGTGATACAAATAAGAGGTAAAGGTATTCTCATTCCTGGTATAAAAATGCTGAGCAGGTCCTGATGACCAAGATTTTGTATCACAGTGACAAGAACATAAAGAGTGACTCATTACGGAGTCATCAGAGGTGCAAAACACATTCACTCTCACATTGGGTTTTCAGAGGTATGAAAAAACAAACTTGTCTGTTCAGATGAGTCATTCTTCACCATATTCTTGATAAATGGGCGAGTGTTGCACTGGTAAACACCAAAAAATTGTTGAAGTGTGAATGAACCCCCCACACACACACAGTGAGGGGACAATGTCTGATATGCATTGGGTGGTAAATTACTTCTATACGCTTGTCTTCTGAGAAGGAAAGTTTTCAATCAACACTGTTGAGGTGGTTTGAGTGGCTTCTCCGGTGTGAGCACAAGGCACGAGCTGTTACTGGTTTAACAAACATGGGTTGATTATGATTAATACTTGTTGTTTATGGGAAAACCATTTGAAAGGTAATGCTGTACCTTGATGTCATCTGTGCAAAGGGGCACTAAACGTGACGCGTTGTTGTGCAACACATTTGCGAACGCGGGATCTTTTCGCTCACTTTTCGCACAAAACAAAAGATATAGTTATATTTTAAAGATCAACTCCAGACATATTTTGAGAAACAATATTTTCAGGAAGGAGTCAAATTTGTTAGAAAATAATACAAACCCGTGAGTAACAACCAAAGTCTCTTACATCACTGAAAGTTTCAGGACACGTGGACTGCAGACTTCAGGTTTCCGTGTGACATCTGTACAGCCTACATACTGAAACCCTCGGCGCTACCAAACTACAGTAGTGATGATGTGACAAATCTTCAACATACATGCGTTGAAATCCAATTTAAGGTTAAAAATTTCCCGTATAACAGATGGATGAGGAAGTAACCTAACTAAAACTTACTTGTAATGCAGCGGGATTTTAAAATGGCAGTGGTTAACACTGTGACCTTGTAGTAAGAAGGTTCTGGGTTCAAATCCAGACTGGGGCCTTTCTGGGTGGAGTTTATGTGTTCTCCCCCATGCTTGCATGGGTTCTCTCCAGATATTCTGGCCTCCTCCCACAGTCCAAAAACATGCATATGTTAGGATAAGTGATGATTCTAAATTGGCTGTAGGTGTGAATAGTTGACTGCCCTTCTGCATTAGGCCTGCAACAGACCAGCAACCTCTCCAGGATGTACCCTGCTTCTCACCCCCCTCCATGACCCCGAACTGGATAAGCAGAAGAAAATGGATGGGGGTCTTAATTGGGATGAAGCCATATACTGGGTGTTGAACTTCTTCCTGTTGCCTTCAGCTCTGAGGCGCTTCAGAAGCACATAATGGTTTTTAATAGTCTTTTACACGGCCAGTTGCCAGTCACAATAGTACAAAAATGAATTCACTTACCCGTTGAACACTACTGGGGGTTAGTTTTGTTTCATATTACACTGGTTACATGGATTGAGTCATCATAACTACACGATTAAACAGAATCTTGAAAGCCCACAACAGACAAACGTCAAAGTGCGAATGCAGAGCTGATTTTATCTACTCACAAAATTGAATTTATTTTTTGTAGCTTTTGATGAATGCATAGAAAATGAACAGCAATAACCCTCCTCAAACAGTATATCACGATTATTTCACTAACTTAAGCAAGTCAGGACAGGAATCCTTTCTGCTAAGCACTATGTCTTTATCTGCAGCGTAACTAGCACACTCACCTTTCTGGTGCAACGTTCTAGTTCAATTAAAACATGAAAAATCACAAGCAAATGAAAGCACGAAATTTGCAAAACAAATTTCACAGTGGGGGTGTCACAGGTCTATTGTAGACTCAATGATCAATATACTTCTGAGACTGCCACCATATAGACTGATAAACTGGCTACCTACTATAAAAATGGGATAGGGGACAAGACATCATCATAGCAGATAATATCACATGCTTTATAAACAGTGTGCTTCATTATTTATAAAACAGTGCAGTACAAAACAGCTGAGCACAATTTCCAAACACAACGATTTCCATATTTACAGGAAGAATCTAGGAAAGGAAAAGAAAATTACAACTGAAACTGAAGTGTTTACATGTTGAAAAAATACAAACCGGAACCTTGACTGACGTGAAATCAGTCCAGGAAGATATTCCAAGGTCAATATTAATGACTTTGTTTGTAAAAGTTGCTGTGAGGTACAAGTGGGTTAACACTAAATGGGGTAACATGGGACTCTGTTCTATTTCCAGTTTTTGTCATTTGTTTTAAGAGGCAGGCTTTGCTGTGTGAGCAAAAATAAATTCATTTTCATTTCCAGCACTGATTTAGGTCAGCCACTGCTGAATTCCACATTTGCATTTTGGGAAACTGAATAGATTGTTTAATAGTAAGTTAACACAGTGGCAAAAGCCTGCTTTTACTATAGAAGTAGTGAAAAAGTACAGTACTCATTCTAGCCAACAGAGGGCAGCAGGACAACATTGTTGGTAATCAGGCTAAAGCTAAACAGAAAGGAATGATTTGAGGACTGATGATATTGTTCCCAACCCCAAAACCCACAGATCATGGTACAAGAGGGTGACCTCTTATATCACCATCAGATCAAATATCAAATCACATCAAAACCTTCAGAATCACGTCTGGGTTTATACCTATCTAATCACCAGTGGTTGTCATGGTCCTGGGCCGTTGGCCCAGTGTTTGGTGTTTAATTTGTGTCTGCGTCTCTGTTCCTCCTTGTGGCT
>JAVDPK010001452.1:141670-179099 GCA_034780415.1 Cichlasoma orientale | reverse complement strand
TGTTTTGAGTTTATGCTGTGTGGAGTGTCCTGCATTGAGGTCCTTATCCTGCCTGCTACACGCTGATCCATGACAGTGGTGGTCAAAGTTAGCATGCAGCTATTTGTTGTTATACTCATTAAGCTTTCCTAAAATTACTTTGGCTCAGTCATTTTGATCTGTGCATTTTTTTAAATCACCTTATCATTTTCACTGGATGCCTCAAACATAACTAGGTCCCAATTAGACCCGAGAGCTTCTTCACCCGCTGGCCAGCCAAGCCTTTCTGTAGTCATTTGTGCAGCTACAAATAGGTAAATGAAGTGAAACTTAATGCAAATGCCCTTCATGATTTGTTGAGTGAGCTCGGGGAGTGGGTTGCATGTTTCAGTGAAACTTAAAATAAACTGTTTATAACTGAACTAGCAATGAGTCATTTCAAAAAGGGACTTTAACAGTTTAATAACAGTGTAACATTAAAACCTTATTATTCAATCAACAGTACTATAAACAACCACAAGAACTTTAAGGTCAGTAATTACAAAATATATAATACATTTTATGCACCCCCTATGAGTGTTTACTTTACAAATAATACAAGTTATTCAAAGTAAGAAGCCAACTCTGTACATGCATTTACTCTTATATACATGTTTTCAGGTTAGGAGGGTAAAATTCTTTACAGAACAACAACGGGAAATGTAACTAGCAAATGTGTACTGGCATGTACTGATTTGTCACCACACAACTGTGCATTGGGTCCCACTGTAGCTTAAAATCCATAGAATGTCATTTTTTGTTTAAAAGGTCTTTAAACAACTTCTAGCAGTGTCCACTGCAATGTGTCTTAACCATGCCTTTGGACTATTAGTGACATTACATGGTGCTTTGCAGTCAAATTGGCAGTGTTGCAGAGTGTAGTCTCTAGGTGTAATATATTCTGTGCAAACCCAACCATCAGCAAAATGTTTTCAAGCAGAGCCACTATATTGCTCTCAACTCATGACTGTAAATAAGTCTAAATATGCAGTATATAGCTGGAACTACTAAAATACATATTGGCAAGTCCTTGGCATTCACTGAGCACCACCCTATTATTATGTATTCATCAGTTTGGAGACAGAGCAGATGGGGGGGAGAGGCGGAGTCCTTTTAAGATCAAGAGGACAGAGTTCCTTGTAGGCAGTACGGATGGAGCTGGCCAAAGCTTTGTGGAGGTTGAAGACCGGTGGGACCGAGTGAGTTTGCTGCTCGTTCTTTTAACATCTATTCAAGAGTTTAAACATATTTATGATGATACAGATTTCCTCTGCACAATAACGTGAATACACAATAAAGAGCTATAGAAATATGTCAAAGTCTCACAGATTGCCTTTTATTCATAACAAAAGTTTTAAAAAATAATAAAATGTCCTATAGATTTGATGTTGATGTTCTTCGAGCACAGTGCGGTACAGTTTAAAATCCTTACTGTTCCTCTTTGTCTGCTTCTAAACAGCACTGAGAAAAGGGCGCTAAAAAGAAAGAGTTCCAAACAATCAAATCATTTTCATGTTGAACTTCCGCGCTCCACCTTGTCCCCCACTAGCTGCAGGTCCATCCACTTTTCTAAAAGAATATTCTACTGAGAAATTGTTTTTGTGCTGTCCTCTCCCTCGACTCCACACAAATAGCAGAATGAAACAGAAAAGGACTACTCCCAAAAACATGATACAGCCCATAGCTGTAGATATGAGGATCGTCTTGAGGTCCAGGGTGAACTTCAAGAAGACTCTAGTGTCGTTCAGATTTGTGTCATTAAGATCCCCAGGATAGTAGGTGCGGTTGGCCATGAGGGCTGCATCTAGTGGCAGCCCACTCACTGTGAGTGTGGCAAAATATGTATCATTTCCGCCAGCATTGCTGGCTATGCAAATGTATGTTCCACTATCTGTTACCTGGGCATAGCGTATTTCTAATGTGCCTTCTGGTAACACAGTCAGGCGGCCGCTGCTCTTTGTGGTGATGCGGCGGCGCTGAGGCGAAATCCAAAATATCACTGGTGTTGGCTCACCTTCTGCTCTGCAAATAAATGACACCACCTGTCCTTCACGGGCAGATACCTGCTGCAGTTTCCTGTTGCGGATTTTGGGCTTCTGACAAGTAAAGTGGTCAAAGAGAGCTGAATCAGAGAAAGCATTGAGAGCACGTCCTTGCACTTCAACAGGTGTCATGCACACTGGGGAAGCACCATCAAAATTCAGGGTCTTCCTGCGCTGAAGGATCCAGAGCAAACGGCAGTCACAAGCCAGAGGATTTCCATCCAAACGTAGTGTCTCCAGAGTGTTGACAGACTGAAAGGCTCCCTCCTCTAGGGTCACGAGGCTGTTGGAGGAAAAGTTAAGAAGGCGGATTTGCCTCAGACCACCAAGCGCATATGGCTGCACTACTACCAGGTTAGTATTGACAAGATGCAGCTGCTTCAGCCTGACTAGATCCCGCAGTGCCCAGGATTCCAACACAGCGATAGGGTTGAAAGATAGGTTGAGGCTGGTGAGGTGAGCCAAACTACGCAGGGCAGAGGTGGGCACAGAGGTGATGTTGGTGTGCGTGATGGACAGCCAAGACAAGTTCAGACCCTGCAGGCTGTGAGGAGAGATGTACTCCAAAAAGGGCCAGTGATCAATCTCGAGGCCCCTCAAGTTTCCCAGCTTCCGGAAGTTCTGGTCCTCTAATGCAGAGATACTGAGGTAGCGGAGCCGCAGGGTCACCAGGTTATGCAGGTAAGACAAAGACTGGCTGGATACCGAAGTCAGGTTACACCTCTCAATTGTCAGCTCCCTCAGTCCCACTAAACCAAGAAAGGCCTTGTTAGAGATATAAACTAAATCATTGTCTCCAACTTCCAAGTTCTTTAAAATTTTTAAGTCTTGGAAAGTAAAGTCCAAAAGAATTACAATCTTATTTCCACTAAGGTCCAATGAAGTTAGGTTGGAGAGACGTGAGAATGCCCCCATAGGGACCAATTTCAGTTGGTTACCCCTCAGTGAAAGGGACTTAAGGTTCTGAAGGCTAGAAAAAGCATTTGGTTCCAGGACACTGATCATGTTCTCACTCAGGTCCAGCTTTTCAAGACGTGAATACGGAAGCAGGTCTCCATGTTCTACCCAACGAAGTTTATTCCCACTTAAGTCAAGGATCTTGGTGTCCAGTGGGATTCCATCTGGCAGTGCAGACAGGCGTTTACCATAACAAGACACAGTCTTGAGCTTGGCAATGCACTCACAACGCTGGGGACATCCTTGGCTGTGGGCAGGTGACACTGTGATCATTAGTAGCAAGAAAAGGAAAGGCAGTAGCCAGCCTACGTCCTGGCCCAGGCTCACCCCCATGACCGTCCTTTCTTCCTCTTTCTTCGTCTCTTGTCTGGGGTCGAATCACTGGGCCAGACACCTGAGAAATGACAAGGAGGGATAGAAAGAGATGGATGAAATAAACAATGAGGCAAGAGCAGATGAGGGAACAGAAAGGGAGGGGAGAAAAAAAGAAAGACAGTGAGACAAATTCATTAACGTCAACTCCCTTTAAACAGCAGCGATCAAACACTCCAAATGAGTGGAATTACAATTACAAACTCTAATTGACCCGACACAGCAGTGAAATTAAAGCCAGAGCTCCAAGATAATCCTCAAAGGACTGATTCTGCATTGAGCTGAAACAGTTTGGCTTACAATGGCCGACTGTGCATTGTAAGCTTACTGGTTTTATAATCACTTTCCACGGCACAAAAACCCTAATAGCCACGAGTCAATTTAATATATGGTGGTTAGAGTATATTCCTCTCTCGCTGATCTCTCTGCAACTCGTGCATTGCAAATGAAAACAGGGAAACAGAGAATCTATTGTATTAAAAGGACCCCATGTGAGACTGCATGAAAAAGCATGAAAGACTAAAGTGATTGTGTGCTCTCAAAAGTCTTTAACAGCAAATACTGTACCATTGCAATCACACTGAAATGGCACATGTACAGTGAGTATTATGAAACAGAATGCTAACAAATAGACTTAATGCTCTGTAGGAGAAAATAGTAGCATATAAACTGACTAAAAATATCAAAGCGACACCGAAAAATCAGTAGACACATAGCACAGTGTATTCACCCCAGAGTCTTTGAGTAAAAGCCCGACACGGTTTCGCACCGTAGCAGAAGGCTACGACTGGGCGCTTCAGTATAACACGGTCCCATTCCATCGTCTGCATGAGTCTCTGAGGCATGAGGCTTATCATGAGAGGAACTCGTCTCGTCTGATCTGCCAGTGGTTTCACATAACACACGCACACACACACACGCACAATTCCTCTCTCCCACCTGATGTCTCTATCCGCTGATGCTTTGACAGCAGATTGGTAATCCTCTATAAACCCATTGTGAAAGACTAACTAGTAGGAAGGAAAGTAACTCCAGAAAACATATTCCATCTTATTGTATTATCTGAATGACAGTGTGTTAAGAGTCAATGAAAAGCTACATCTCACTTGCCACGTATAAACCTGCACATTCTCAGTGCCATCTCTTACAAAATTAAATAATTAAACAATACTTAATTCACTCATTTGCAACTCCATAATTTGCGGTCGGACTCTACTACATCAATTTATTCTTTTAAATTTACAATTCCTGGCTCACAGACGATCATTCCTATTAGCCAACCTGCCACTAAACATATTTAACGATCTGAAAATGTGTATAGGAGGGTCAAAGGAGGCTAAAATGAGCACAACGCTCTTAGAATTCACTTGATGACACAGATCTTTAGACAACCATCATCAAAGACGCTGTGAGAGAAAGCGATACACTAAACACCCCACACACTCTCACCCACATGCAACAGTCTGACACATAGCCTTTTGCAGTCAACCCAGAAATTTTAATGTCATTCACTGTGATCTAACAAGGCTCGGCAGACACCGGAGCAAGAACTCTCTCTGCGCCCGTGTTTAAAATTGTGGCTCAGACTGTGTGTGAAAAACAAATCGCAGCAGATGGTTTGGTAGCAAGAAAATGGCCAAGAATTAAGAGACTGAATCGCCTGGCAAAGCAGATGTTCACAAGGCACAGATATAAACAATGCAATTTTAAAATAGACCATTGCTAAAATAATGCAAATTAGTTTACTTCGAATGATTGACATTAGACTATAAACCTGATCTGAGATTATGATTTTGTAAATTGGCAAACTCTCAATGAAAGCTAATTCAAATTCAATGAAAGCTAATTCAAATTCCTGTTTATTTTCTTTCCATTCCAAATGATGCTTTTTTTAAAAAAAAATCCTATATCACAATGTATTATATATTGTATGTCTAGTTTTCAATTTTGTGATATACAGTGTGAATTCACTGTCACATTAAATCATGTACTGATAACACACAGTAATAAGTCAAACAAGAGAAATGCCTCAGACAAATGATTTTCATGATTGTCTGCATAATTTCAAAGACTTTATGGATCCCGACCATGCCTTTAGTTGGCTGTGACCCAGGTTCATGCAGCCAAAATAGTAACAATTCACCTTCTTCTGCAAAAGTAAAAAAAAAAAAAAATTCTTCCAGTATTCACCACCAGAGTATTACCCTCCTCCCTAGAGTCCTATTGCCCTCAGTCCTCCAGTATTAAAATATCTCCAATTTCAAAGACACGTAGCCACGTTTTGCAAACCCATATCTGGTAGCAGTCACTTCCTAATAAGCCCAGAGGCCCCAGCCAGGGAATGCAGCATAGGTCAACAGCAGGTGGATAGAGCAGTGTCCTACTGTATATACAGATGCCCCCCCTCCCCCCTCCTCCACAGGCAACAAGCAGATGAGCACAGAACTGTGCTGTAAGAGATTACTGTTACCTGGTAGCGAGCTGGAGTCAAAAATAACCTGTGAGTGTCCAGTGCTGGGGTAACATGTTACATTTACATTACTTTTTCTTTGTAATGATTAATGTTAGTTCTGCAATTGAAGTGTTCAAGTAATCATTTTTTGTTACTTTTTTTTAAAACCTGTTACTGTTAAATATGTTGCCACACTTCCTTATGTTGTAGTAACATAAAAATCCAACACATTTGCAATGCTTCTGTTTCCCTGTGACTCTGTAGCACACAGCTGTACAGTGCAAACGGTATCCAGTCCTATGGGTGCGTCATTCAGGTCAGCTAGCTTAATGGCAGAGAGCATAGACTTCACACTGTGGCACTGTGAGCGTTATTTTCTGCTGGGTGATAACAAATGGCTGTCAGCTGCTAAGGAGCTCTGATTTATATGTTGATGAATCACCTGTAAGCACCTGTACAGCTCCACACTGAGGAGGATGATGCCAGTGCTACAGCTCCAAAACTGCAATGGTTAGCTAAAGAGAGGTTTGGTCCTGGCTGCGTAGTGGTGGAGATACTACCAGTACTAACTAATAAGATAATGTTAGTACACTCACATGCAAATGTACAGTAGGCTACGTGCAAGTGTTTATTTTTATTAATCAAAACTTACTCTCACAGATTATTTTTCTATAATCCCAAAGATTCCTTTTAATAGCAGTAATCAGTAACAAGTTACTTCTAAATATAGCTTTACCGGGCACAGTCAGTGTCACATCCCTCTGATTATGCAGTACGAGTGCAGCTGTTCCCTGTTGACCTTCAGCTATTGCGGGTAATACAAGGTACAGTGTAGGTGCTGCTCAGGTTAATGAGTGGCTTCTCCTGACAGCAGTGTGACTGGCAGCCACTTTTCCTCATCGCTCATACTTCATTTGACCCTGAAGTTTTAAAAGGTTAAAATTGAAAGAATTCACATGTAGCCAAGTCGTAAAACTCGATCAGTATTGTACTGGTATGTAGGTACTGCGTCCCAGTTTTAACTAGTTTACAGTTATTAAAATAAGTGAAGCGTTAAAAATAAGTAGGCTGTCAGCTTAGTGTGCTCTTCAGTAAAGTTCAGTTATGAAAACACTCATCTGTGAAGTCAGAAGATGTTCAACAAGCTGAGCTACATCAGCTATGCCTCGCAGACAGAATCAATATGCAGCTCTGATATGAACTGCAAAGCTTCCAAAGGACAATACTGTAGGTGTTTAATGTTGTCATGGCAACGCCTGCACCATCTCCCCCCACCCCTCCTTTCCGGCTTGAAACGCTTGTCCTTCCCTATCTCCTATTTTCATAGCAAGCTTAAATGTACCTGTCCACGAGACACCTTCAGTAGGCTCCTCACCTCTGTGGGCTGACCTCAGCTGAAGTCCTGCTTGCAGAGATGCTCCTCATTAGCTCTTCAGTAAATGCTGATAGCTATTTTTAAGTATGTCAAGTAGAATCCTATTGCCTAGCCGCTGATGTATAAGATACTGATGTGTATAGGTCATTCCTTCTGTCTCAGACCTGTAAAATGTTCTGACCGCCCTCCCCCTTCACCTGCTGGGCGTTGGTGCATTTAGGTCACGTTTCCTGCTACTTACCGTCAACGCCGCTCGCCGTCACAGTCACACATTAGTACAATATGTGCGCACATTCATACCATTGACAAGTGGTCAGTTTTCTTTGTTTTACTATTTTTGTTGCCAGGCAACATTTAGCACATGCTATTAGAAACAACTTCCCTGCCTGGAGTAATGTTCTGCTCTGGAGGTGCCTCAGTGTTTATGCGCATGGGGGATGAATTAATTTGAAGCATCTATTTTTGTTTTTTGGGTTTTTTCTGAGTGTTATGCTGTTAGCAACACTGGCTTTGTATTTTTGGACATCTCAGCTAACAACAGAACGAAAACTGTGTTACATTTTGAACATGGTGACTAAGCCAAAGGACTTAACAAGACAGTACAAGCATCACCAGGATAGTATTATTCACTATATTCCTACTTTGACACGTCAAACTATGTATAGTTCAAAAGGCAAACACAGCGTCTTCTTACAGCTAGATCTGAATTTAACTAGTATGTTTTTTCTGAGAGGCGCTCTCAAAGAAAAGTGAGCTACTGATCTGTTATTTGTGACGCTCTAAAATTACCTGAAAAATCACAGCGGTTTGCTTATGCAAGACCAACACATGCGTTTGTGTCCCTGTGGAGATGAAAAGCATGAGTCCTCCTCTGGGTACAACAAAAATACAGTCACACTGTGCTGCCATGAAAGTGGAATATACAGAAGGCAAGTAAAAATCAAACGATGGCTTAACCCTGTGCTGCGCTGCACTGTGTTGTTTGAAAATGCAACATTTTTGCAAAAAGAACAACTTCTTTTAACTGTCTAAGTAATAATGGAGGGCTCAAAGCTTCAAATAAAAATAGTTCTAGAACCTAGTTATCATCTCTAACACTTAAGAGCACCAAAGGTACATGCATTATTAAGATTTCAGGGGAGAACTCAGAGCGCAGTAACATCTTTTTTTCAAAATGGTAATGCACACATGAATTAACCACAGCCTCCTAACAAGCACATTACAGTATTCAGGACATGTCTGTTTAATGGCATGGTATCAGCTTTAAGCAGACAAAAAGGAGTGGGGATGTGATGTTATTAAAATTTCATTAAAGAGACTTTGGTAGTGAAGCTGTTACTGGTGTCTTCACGATGTCACACAGTGAACAACAGTTAGGGCTGCTGATGCAAGCAAATGTGCTGATTGGCTTTGGGGTTTCCATCTCTACATTTTGAAATTTACCTACACGCAAGAGGGCACTCCTATATTCTCAGGTTGATGCATAAGTAAGATTTGTATTTATTCACAATTAATCAGTGTTTTTATGGTAAAATGTCAGAACTGACATGTGTCTGACATCCAGCTGCTGTATGTCATCTTTTTGGGTGCATCTTTTGGAACATTTTGTACAGACATTAATGATCTGTATCTGTAAGACTTTGGTGATCTACTGACTTTTCCTCTAGCACCACCATGAGGTTGTTGTATGAGTGAATTTTTTTCTCTAAAAAGTCAGTGTCTCCTGCGGTGACCTTGACAAGTCACCACAGGATGGAGATAACTAAGACTTTTCTTTACTTTAATCACCAGCTAAAAATGTGTGTTTTTATTCAGGTATATGGAGTCAAAGGCTGTAAGATTCCCCACCAGTCTCATTTTTAGCACGTGTTCAATTCTAATTACCAAATATTAGGATGCTAATAAGCTTGAACAGCAAAATAGCAGCATGTCAGCACTTTGTCTAAATTTTGGCATTCTAAAGTTGGCACTTGCTTAAAACACCATATTGTAGCCTACAGCCTCAAATCCATTAGCTATTAGTAATCTTATCTATTTAGCTTTTGTTAACAGATTTTGCTGTTTTATGATTTTTGTGCTTCAAAAATTCAGAATGCGATGCAGATTTCTTTTACTACACAGAGTATAGCAATGGTTAATACGCCTCCGCCCCCTCTGATTTGCTGGGTGTCCCCTCTCTACAGCTGAAGTGAAGCGTGGGCCTGAGGTCTGAGTCTCTAAAGTACAGATGGCAGAGCAGGTGACCTGGAATTCATTGTGCTCTTTGACTCCAGCCCACTTATCATCGAAATACTGCAGATACCCAGTGAGGGAGGGATGTAGCAGGAGATGTATGGCTTTTAGCTAAAAAAAACAAAACAAAACAAATGCAGGTTAGATAGCAACAGTGCCATAATTAGACACTGGAGTGGGCTGAGGCTACAGCAGCAGGGGGCTCGGTGAGATGTTCTGCCACTTCTCAATCTCCCCACCACCACCACCACCACCACCTCTTCTTGAAAAAGCCACTACACAATTTATTTCAGGGACTACATTTACCCCAGTCTCACCTCCTCCCAAGTCTCTCTATACACAGACGTTTTTAAAGCTTGAAAACTAGCAACAAGCTAATTGGCATTATGCAAACGCAGTCCTCTTGTTGTATCAAAATAATATTTTTGTGTGTTTCGGGTCTCTATAGCAAGGCCCTGAATCAGAACCAGCTGAAGCAGAGCAGAGGATGAGACTGCCAGACTTAACTGCAGGTGTAGGACACAGCTGACAAATGAGCAGGAAGCGTGTTGGAGTGTGTAGGTGTAACCAGGCACTCTCCAGAAAGATACACAGGCCGAGGCATAACATCCACAAAAGCTCCTCAAATGGCTGCGCTGACTGATTTTCACTGTGCCCACTCATTACGGTTTATATAAGCAGAACTCTGTTTGTGTGTATGTGTGTGGTATGTGTTGAAAGTGTCCTCCAGAGAAAACATATTAGTCATTTACACTGAGGGAAGCCTTCGTCAGTGTCCATCAATCCGTGCAGGGAAACCCTGAAGTCCATGGCAGTGCAAGTTCCAGGGAACACACAAATAACCACAAACTCACACACACTCGGAGAGCAAGAACAAGCTCAGGGATAAATGTGACCGAGTTGTTTGTTCCCTCTAATGTCCCTCTAACTCCCACCTTGCAGTACAGTGATGGATCATTGTTACCGGCAGGGTCATGCTACCCAACGCAAGCAAGGATGAAGAAGAAAAAACGGGGTGCTGGCACGGAGAATTTGTTCTATGCAATATATGAGCAGTTAGAAATTTAGGATGAAGAATTAGTGTTTATTTACATGAATAAATGCCTCTTCATGTTTGACCACACAAGTATTCTGTGGACACTGAGGTGACCGGACGAGCCAAAAGAAGATGGTTGGGAAACATCATACACAAACAATCCCATTATTTAAAGTGATTTTAACCTCGGGCACTTAATTGTAAAGCCGCTGCAGTTAACTGATTAGTTATGTCGGAAATTTCCATTACACCACAGCATCGCATGCAGATTGATATGAAACACTGGTTTAAAGGTGCCAAATGGGATTCTCATTATTATAATGGATTCTAGGGAGATTCTTAAATTTCATTTCTGTTCTATGCAAAGCATGAACAGTGAAACCAAAGGACACAAAGGGGTGATTAAGAATGTGTGCCATGAATCTTTAATAAGAGAGACCTGTTTCAGGGCTTATGGATGTGAAGTCTTCTACAACTAGGAGCTAAATAATTGATGACGTTATGCTGCACGGTCATGACCCACTGACATGGAAACTTTGACCTTACCTGGAGCTAAAATAGCTACATATCCAAAGACACGACAAACAAATCTATTAAACTCTGCTGGAATGGTGGAATGCTGCGTTGGTCGGTTACTGATTTTACATTTCAGCTGCCATAAAACTAGCTTTAAGCTAATTTTAATGATATATCTTAACTTCAAACAATTTCTAAAAAAATATCTTCAAATACCATCGTGCCTCTGAGTAAACACGTCCCCCTGTTTAAGGAGACATAATAATTTAAACAAAAAAGGACAAAAAGAACACGTGCCATTGAACAGAAGTGAACTGAGCTGCAAAATCTCTCTGTTATTATTAGCATGAATAATGAGGAAATTAATCCTGGTAATTAACCAAACATCATGTGATATGAGCGCTCCCTATATTAAGTGCCACGAGTAGTAAAACATTTTTCCTTGGTACAGTTTTATGCAGAAAATATGGTTGAAAAATCTGCACAGAAAGTATCTTGGAATGGAATGGAATGGAATATGCATATTATTCAGTAAGAACATGAGGTTTTTGGGCTTTGAAGCCGATAGCTACGAGGATTTTTTTATTTTTTTTATTTTTTTTGCATCATCTTGAGAAAGAGAAAGACTTGATTAGAATCTGTTACATTAATTTCTTAGAAATTTTAAATTTAGATTTTAAGTATCCTTAGAACAATCACTGTTACTAAACAGAGATTCTTTGCAGAGGATAATACATTTTTCACAGTGGATTAGATTGCAATGCATCTTTTCAATGTGTTTGATTACAACTTAACATTGATGAATCACTGCTATGATTATTGTTTGATTTTATTATATCTCATACTGCATTGAAGGAGATTTGATTCCATGATTTTCCTCAGTTTGGACAAGAGACCAGGTAGCGCTATGATGCCTTACAAACACACTGTCGTGACGAGCTCTGACTTGGTTTTCTTTTTTTATCAGTTTGTACTGAAGCATGTTCACAGCTGAAGGTTAAAACAAATATTGGGGTCCCTACACAAATACTCCCACACAATCTGAGCCCTCCAAGCACAGTCAGTTTGATTTAACACAAAGGGATCTGTGGCTCCAAAGAACATTAAATTCAATGCCAATCTCTGAGAGGCCACAGGCCATCACTATAATGCAGGGGGACATGTCTTCTTATGGTCACGTACAGACACTGCATGAAGCTGGTTGAGGCTTATTGAACAATCAACACTGTTATCGTATCAACACATAACCTGACACACTTTCATTAGCAAAGTTCTGTAACAGCAATTTATTACTGTGCTTCATTAGTTTAGGCCTATTATAGGGCTGGCAGACTTGTTTATCTATTTATTCTCTGCTTGTTTATTTTATGGCTTCATGAGGCTTGAAAGCCCACAGGGAAAACACTAATAATGATTAAAAAGTCAATTACCATTATTAATTAGATAATTCTTATTTAATTACATTATTTTACTGCTTATTCAATGATGAATCATTTTATAAATTTAGTTTATTTCAAAAGTAATATTCAAAATCAGAACTTTCAAAATAAACAAATGTTACGTCATTGTCAGTTCCTTATAACTGAATAGCTCAGCTTAGGCTAAAGAAAAAACAAGGAGAAATGGAGTCCACATCTCAAACATATAATTTCCATCTTCTGTAAAGCTCCCTTATGCACAGAACAGCCATATTGACTGCAATTAACTATAAAACTGCAATTTGACATTTTAACACTTTAGGTTTTGTATATAATATACTAAATGTACCGTATTTTTCGCACTATAAGGCACACTTAAAAACTAACAAGTACAACAGTAACAAACAAGTTAGTAAAAAGATTATTGTAGTTTATTAAACTTAAAACTAGGGACAGCTCAGGTAGAGAGGCAAGGTGAGATGTTTGGACATATGCAGAGGAGGGATAGTGAATATACTGGACAAAGGATATTGAATATGGTGCTGCTAGGCAGGAGGAAAAGAGAAAGACCTCAGAGGAGGTTCATGGATGTAGTGAAGGAGGACATCCAGAAGGTTGGTGTGACAGTGGAAGATTCTAGGGACAAGGTGAAATGTAGGCAGATGATCCGCTGTGGCAACCCCTAAAGGAAGCAGCCAAATGAAGATTAAACTCAAGATTAAACTACTGTAGGTGTGAAAAAACTTTTTAGTTAACTGACATAAAATAAAAAACAAGAATTTTGAAAAAAACCCCAAGAACTATCCATCCACCCATCTATCCATTTTCTTCCACTGGGTCGCAGCAGCCTAAGCAGAGAAACGCAGATCTCCCTCTCCCCAGCCACCTCCTCCAGCTTATCTAGGGGAATACCAAGGCATTTCCAGGCCAGCCAAAAGACATAATCTCTCGAGTGTGTCCTGGGTCTGTCCTGGGGCCTCCTCCCAGTATGACATGCCTGAAACACCTACCCAAGAGGCGTCTTGGAGGCATCCTAGTCAGATGCCCGACCCACATTGGCTCCTTTCAATGTGGAGGAATAGTGGCTCCACTCTGAACCCCTCCCAGATGGCTGCACTCCTCACCCTATAAAAATTATGAACAGAATTGGTGAAAAACGGCAGCCCTGGCACAGTCCGGCACCCACCAGAAATGAGTCAGATTTATTACCGGCAATATGGACCAATCTCTCACTGCAGTTATACAGGCCAGACACCCCATACTCCCGGAGTACCCCTCACAGGATGCCCTGAGAGACGTGGTTGAATGCCTTCTCCAGGTCCACAAAGCACATGTTAGGGGTGGCTGTGGCTCAGGAGGTAGAGCAGGTCATCTACTAATTGGAAGGTTATTGGTTTAATTCCTGGCTGCTCCAGTCTGCAAGCCAAAGTATCCTTGGGCAAGATACTAAACCCCGAATTGCTCTCCGATGCACCTGTCGGAGTATGAGTGTGTGTTAATATTAGATAGAAAGCACTTAGCTGTAGAAAAAAGTGCTGGTGTGAATGGGTAAATGCAAACTTGTTGTATAAAGCACTTTGAGTGCTCAGCTAGAGTAGAAAAGAGCTATATAAGAACTAGTCCATTTTACAATTACATGTAGACTGGATGGGCAAACTCCCACACACACTCGAATAACCTTGAGAGGATAAGCAGCTAGTCTAGCATTCTGTAACCAGGATGAAAACCACATTGTTCCTCTTGAATCTGAGGCTTGACTAATGGACAAACTCTCCTTTTCAGCACCCTGGCATAGACCTTCCCAGGGAGGCTGAGGAGTGTGATTCCCCAATAGTTGGAGCACACCCTCCGGTCCCCCTTCTTAAAGCCAGGGACCACAACCCCAGTCTGCCAATCAAGGGGCACCGCCCCAGATCACCACACGATGTTCCAGAGGCATGTCAACCAAGACAGCCCTACAACATCCAGTGCCTTCAAGAACTCAGGGCGAATATTATCCACCCCAGAGGCCCTGCCACCAAGGAGTTGTTTAACTATCTCAGTGACCTCACCCCCAGTGATGGGTGAGTCTCCCCAGACTCTGCTTCCTCTAGAGACAGCGTGTCAGTGGGATTAAAAAGGGATTAAGGAGGTCATCAATGTATTCCTTCCACCATCTGACTATATCCTCAGTTGAAGTCAGTAGAGCCCCAGCAATGGGGTGGCTTTCCCCTCCTGAATCACCTGACATATTGCCAGAATCACTTAGAGGCGGTCCAAAAGTCTTTTTCCATGGCCTCACCAAACTCTTCCAAAAGCCGAGATTTTGCTCCAGCCACCACTGCATTCCACTTGGCCTGCCAGTACCTGTTGGCTGCCTCTGAAGTTCCACAGTCATCACAGAAGTTCTGTTGGATGTGGTAGAAGAAGATCTCATGGAGTTTCGCCGCCTTTCAACAAGGGCAACTCTAGACTGAACAGAGTCCAACCCCTCTCCAGGAGACAAGTTCCAGAGCCCAGGATGTGGGTTGTGGTGAGCCAGATAATGTCTAGCTGGTATCGCTCAATCTCACGCACTAGCTCAAGCTCCTTCCCGACCACAGAGGTGACGTCCCAAAAGCCAATCTCAATACCTGGGGGATTAAATCACCAAGATAACACAGGTCCTATTGTCAATGGCCATAATTTTCCAAGGTTTAAAAAGCTGAAGCAAGATAACTTTCATTTCATGTTAATTTTAATTTTTTGTAGTGTTATCTCTTCTCTAATGAGAAAATACTTGATTTGTCGGGTGGGCAATAATAGGGGAATTAAGTGATTGAATTGATAAGACTGAAAAGTTGTGTCATATATTCACGTAATCGGATCATATCCTAATCAAATGTTACATGTCCAGGGCTTTAAAGTTCAGGAAATGCCTCAGGCATTTTTTGTACTACTTACAAAACAATCAGGTGTCACAATAAGATGCCACACAAATGATTTGTGAAACTCCAAAAAAAAACTGTTCTGGTCCACCACAAGACAGAGGGGCACATCACATGTCTGACACTTCCAGGTGTGTCACTCCTGCTGTACACCTGTAGACAGTGTTTACATTCGAGTCTGCCTTTGGTGGCTTTTTAGCTAGCATCTGCCTTGTCCATAACTGCACAACACACGACACACACTACACTACACACTATTACACTCCAAACATGCTAAAATCTCTCAAATTTCAAAACTCACTCTCAATATCGCAGTCTCTCTTTCACCCTCTCACTCTCACAACTTTCATATGTTCCTCACCATCCAAATGCCACATGTTGCCATATTATTTTATCATTGGTTGATGTGGTGCATCTTCCACCAATAGGAAAGGGGATGGCATGATTGTTTTTCTTTCTCGCAGGCACTTTCTGCTAGCGAATATCCCTTTTTTATTCTTTTTTTTAACCATTTCTTCCAGCACCAATCACACACGAGGACAATATACAGGAAAAAGCATGGCATAAATTATTCATCATAACTCTGGTTTTACTTGGTCTTTGACTCCAGAGGGCCAAAGATGATTTATTTATTTTTTTGCCTTGACCCAATTATGGCAAAAAATGTAATCGGGTGATCTAGGGGTCACTGGCCATCTTTCACGCAAATTCAGTTTGAATCGAACTGGTAGTTTTGCTGCAATTTTGCTAACAAACGAACAGACAAACATACCAAAAACAACACCCAAAAGAAATTTATTTCAGTTCAATTGTTCAATTTGATCAAATTTGTTATCATAACCTGCTTGATGAGGCTTTCATGCATTTGTTTACTGAAACTTGCGATGTCTTCCAGAGTCAGGCAACTGCGTTGAAAAAGTGCTGCATTTGCATTGTAATTAGTACGAGCATCAATTATTGTATCAATTCTAATCGTCTGAAAGCTTTTCCCCTGATAAATGCTTTCCATATTATAATAATTAATAAAATTACCAATGAAAACTAATAAAAATGAATGAATTGGAAACAAAAACACTATAGAAAAAATAAATAAACACAAACCTATAATAATTCTGGTTAGTAGGCTGCGTTTATTTAACTTCAGACTCCAACTTCATATTGATTAGACACATCAGATGTGATATCAGTGTGCTAGCTCTCAGCAAGCAAACACTTGCTCAAAAATCTGCAAATAAACCTCCCAATGTATTTTAAGCCTCTTACAGTTTCTTGAAAAACAGCAATTTTGTTACCATTATATGCTAACAGTCACTTTAGTTGGGTCAAGATCACGCTATTAATCGACAGACGTGATTATGGCGCACAACTAGAAAAAAATAATGGAGGCATCTGGAATCCTTGTGGTTCTACTTTTCTCCACTTATGGACACGGCAACATGGGTGTCACAGTAGAACGACACTAGTCGGTCACCCGTCTGTCTTTTCAGCCTGCTTTCCATGTGGGCAGACTGCCACTGGCAGCTAGCCTATTAAATGGCCATCCTCTCTTTAAGCCCTCGTGATCAGAGTGTGTCAGTCAACCAGCAGTCTCCCTCCTCGAGCAGCCTCTCAGGCTAGTTACACGACTTCAGCAGGGATGAGAAGTGACAGACCACCAGAAAAGAGAAGACATAATTGGGGGAACTGGGAGAACTAACAGTTTGTGCTCAGTGAGGAGAACAAAAATGTTCATTTGTCCTTGTCCAGATCTTTTGGGGATGTTGTTACATTAATGAAATAAAATAAAATAAATAGAATTTGCTATTTGGTTGCTGCCCTGATTGTGTCTGGCAATTACTGATAGGTTGATACAATAAGAATCCAGTTTAAAGGTGTCATGGGCCATTTAACTATGAGATTCATGTCCTTGAAAGCTCCCACATCAAATGCTAAACGTAATGACTTGGAAGCTTCCAGTACTTTGTGTGTCTCTATAGCTTCAGCATAAATAGCAGGTTGTTGTTTTCTCCAGTTTGATTGTTCAGTATGCATGACACATGCAACCCATTACTGTATAACACTCTCTTCTGTTTCCATTATGCTGGTGAAATAGAGAACTTGGGCCAATATAACACTGTAGATTTCTGCTGTTTTTTTTTCCCCCTTTTTACCAATTAATTCACATAAAGCAGATTTCTGGCTGTAAACTTGTGCTAACAGTGACAATTCATCATCTGGTCTCCTTTCTCACGGCGAAATAAACAAATCCTGGGTAATTTTAGCACACTCACACCATAAAAAAGTAAATAAGAAGTAATAAATCATGATGCAGACTCCAGTCCCTCAGGAAATATGTTTTTCATCTATATGTGAATACAACCTTAGGTCAAAAGTTAACAAGAATAATATTCTGAAGCTCAAATTATTACCTACTTTGTTGGCAGCAGACTGTACCTGCCACTCTTAATTT
Organism: Cichlasoma orientale; assembly: GCA_034780415.1. Classification (NCBI taxonomy): domain Eukaryota; kingdom Metazoa; phylum Chordata; class Actinopteri; order Cichliformes; family Cichlidae; genus Cichlasoma; species Cichlasoma orientale. The sequence continues at coordinate 161,326 of JAVDPK010001452.1, read as the reverse complement.
GAAGTCATTTGTCCCACAAATGCAAAACTAAAGCTGTTTAATCTATATTCCCTCTTTTGTTTTGTTTTTTTACTTAGAGGACATAGAGACGAGGGCCAGAAGTTATTAAAAGGTGGAGGTGAGTGTGATCTGTGTCTCTGCTGGCATCTATTTTCTGACTGGCTGGCCTGTCTGTGGTGTCACCAGCCATCACTTCAATCCAGGCTCTTTCCTTGCCAGTTGGCTCAGCTCTTGGTCGCTCTCACACTTCCTGCCACATTCAGAGAAGGGAGGCAGCGATGGGGCATTTTAGGCTGGCATCACACATCACACGCTTGCAGTTCTTTGCACTTCACACACACACACATGTAGATTTATGTGTTCCAATTTGGTCATAAAAATGGTTGAATGCACAGAGATACAAAAACAGACATGCATGCATATTCACACATGTCCTCAATCTGCAGAGGAATGTGTGTGAGTTGCATCTTAAAAGGCCAGTGTGTAGGGGACACTGACCTTTGCAAGAATCCTGTTTACAACATAAACGCTGAATAGAGAGCACCTAAAACTCAAGTTGTGGCAAAGGAAGGGATACCTACAGTGCTGCGCATCACTGTAAAAGATGTAAACATCTATAGTCTGACTCAAACACTTTCCTTATTCCCCTCTGCTTTGAGAGACTTCTGGAAGCATCATAAGGAAAAAAAACTGCTGGAGCCTGCTTTAATCCTTCTTGAAGCCTGCAGGCTCTCCATGTCCTTTTCATTGGATTCATTAAAAGGATCCCTGTCCTCTCAACTTCCCTCTCACTGCCTTTTGCCTGCTCATCAAGTGTGCCAATTACAAGCATCATCAGGAGTCACGAAGTATCTGAAAGGGGTCACACATGCACTGCAGCTTCCTCTTCCCTCCAGATGGAAAGTCTGAAACGATATCTACGTGTAAGCAGTGATGCCGCTCGTGTAGAAAATAAAGAGCATATTGTATGACTATATACAGCATCCACAGAGCATGTGCGTGGCAAATCAACTAGATGTTTAAACAGTCCTGCCCTTGCTAGTCAGCAGCTGAATATTCATATTATATAAATATAGATTCTGAGCAGGAGGCTACTAGCCTGCTGCTAGCCAGGGTTGTAGAGCTGACAGGACCATTCTAGTCTAGTTCTGGAGGACATTGAGCTAGGTGATTTGAAGTATGTAAACAGTGTCAGTGCAAACTGACATATAACTACTTGCCTGGAGCAAGATGTTAACATAGAAGGCCTGGACATTACTCAGCAAAGCAGAGGTGGCTGCTGGTGCGAGCAATGCTAACTTTAGCCACTTCAGCAAACTAATTTGACATTTTCCATCTGCAATGTTATGCAAGGCATAAAGTACCACACGTTTCAGCAGCAACATTAAATCAGGATAAATCATGGCTGTTTTCTGAGTGTTTTCTTACTTTTAGACTAAAATAAAACTTTTTTTCTCCCATTTAATCCACCAGTGAATTAATTGCATCTGTAATGGAGATTAATTTCTTAAACTTTTTATGTGATTGGGCTAGAGTTTCAGATGGCAATCTAATACTGCCCTGGAGGTCCCTTGAAAAGAAGTCTGTCTAGCAGTGGGAGGCAGCCAAGGGGAGCAGTGTGCAAATTGAAAGTAATCCTCAGACCTGGCCAGCAGTGCAGCTGGATTCACATCTATTCATAATTCATCACTCATCAGCAGAGAAGTGAAGATTGTTCTGTAAGTGTAATAAACCAAGAAGAGAGGACTCTGAAAGGCACCGCTGAAATCAGGCAGATCAGCCATTGTGTTGCCGAGAGTCACAGGTGAGGGGAGAACTTGTTACAAGCAGAAAGACAGACGGAGTAGATAGCTGCAAGTCACACTGTGTTAGCTCCTCCAGCCATCCATCCGCAACATTCAGGAGGAGAGCAGCTGACTGAGCCCCTGCCAGTCTAAGATGAACTGTCAAAAGCCTAATTAAACAGCACCCAAGCATCACTCACAGAGGCACCAATTGGAGCATTTAAGCTTTTAACAGGCCGACCACAAAGGAGTCAAACTGCTACACTACACCTAGAGGGCGAGAGAAAGGCAACATTTTTTAGACCTCTTTAGGCGACTGAAAACAGTCTTAAAACACAACCGTTTAAGCGGATATTGCGTACTTGTGGTTAGTAGGTTCAATATTCACTCGTCTTTGACTGTTTAAGTTTCCTCCAACTTTGAAGAAAAATATATATAATTTATAGATAAACTATCTTTAACCACAATTTTTTTTTCTCGTTTGTTATTCACTGCAGCGATCCAAAAGACCTGATAAGGATACATCAGCCTCAGATTCTCTGTGGGAGTATTTTATTTTCAGAAAACCATTTTCAGTTTCATTTATTTATTTATTTTTTTTACCCATGATTTAATCCCTTGTTATTGTAAAAACATAAGTCATAGTTGCTTCATCATTTTTATCCTTGTAAAGCCGGCAGGGTAAAATGAGTTTATTTCAATAATGTCAAAAAAAAAAATGTCACTTTTCCCAGGGCTGCTTCTATGATAAACTCTTTGAAATAAATTGATTCATTCATCATATTTTAAATTAGATATCTGACGCATGAGCACAACTGGAGCTGGGGGTTTAATTCGCTCATGGGACGCAGATGCATAAATCCTTACAGCAGCTTGATGCTGACATTTTCAGAATACAGCAACAGCAATTCTACATGATTGATGATGACAGACTGATGACAGACAGACAGCTTGTGGACCCCAGATACTAAGCACTGCTTCACTAAAATAGAGATCAAGAAAGTTGAAACAAATTCACACACCGAGACCCCTTAAGTGGGTATATTCAGCGGGTGTTGAGGCTTCACCTTGAATGCTCAAAACATGCCCTCATCTTCAAACATGCGCAGTTTGTATAGTGACGCTGCACGCTGCAGAGGTGACTTTGGTTGTCAGAGATGTTGGCTGGTCCTCCAACAGACTGGCCTAAAGTTGTGACACCAGACTGTCCTGATGCTGAGGAGGAAACAGTGAAAGTGACGACGAGAAGGAAGAAGGTGAGATGCAGCGTACGGTTGAGCCATATCATAGCATCTACAATAATACCGTTATATATTTTTACACAATATAAAAATGTGTATTTACGCTCCCCAGTCCACACAACAAGACAAGCCCAAACATGTCTGAGAGCGAGAGCAGCGTGTCAACCTCAAACGACAATTTAGTACCTAAAAACTAAATACTCAGTTTATTGAAAGGTGTAATTACACACTACTCTATATTTATGAGTACAGTAAGCTTTTTTCCAATTAAATAATTTCAAAAACTGACTGTACCTTTAAGCTGACCTTGAAGACCTTGGTGGATGTAAGCCAAATTTTTATGGATTGTTGACATGACCCCACTCTACACCCTTACAAAGTTTTATTGGAAATGATTCAAAACCTTTCGAGCTGCTTACAGACAGAATGACAGGCAAATGCTTTCTGCTTGGTGGAGGTAATTAGGAATTGTGTAATTATATTAAGTCACTGGAAAAGAAGACTGTAAAGTTAGCTTCATTTTGTTTGCACTGTACACTTCTGCCAGTAAGCTGCAATCACTGATTAAAAATTGTTTAGTATTTTTTCCTATATTGCCTTAAATATCATTATCACAAATTTCCTTTAAATATTGAAACTGGTGGCTAAAGGCTAAATGTAAATTTGGTAAGATCATAATTAATATCAGCAGTAATGACACCCGGTTACCCCGGAGGTCACTAAAGTTAATACTGAATCGTGTGTAACTTTTAAAAACAATGTCAGACTGTGTAGTTTTCTCTGGGCCCCTCCTCAATCCTGCTGGGGGGTTCCCATGATGCACTGAGTGGTTCTTTTCATTCACCTCTTTTTACTCAGTTTATACACCACTCTGCATTTAATCACTGGTTATTATTAAAGCCTGGCTCTCTCCCCTCGGCCCAAACTGGTCTCGGCAGATGCGCTGCCCCTCCCTGAGCCTGGTTCTGTCGGCTGTTCCTTCCTGTTAAAAGGGAGTTTTTCCTTCACACTGTCACCAAGTGCTCGCTCATAGCGGGTCATTTTGATGTCTCTGTAATTATTGTAGGGTCTTTACCTTACAATATAAAGCGCCTTCAGGTGACTGTTTTGATTTGACGCTATATAAATAAAATTTAATTGAATGTGATATAATTTTGTGGCTATATCGCCCATTCCTACTACTAGATTTCATACAGCTGTGAGCAGAAAGCAAAGCAATATCTGCCTACATATTTTTTGTTTATTATGCAAAAGTGGGATAATGACAATGTGATTGTGATATTTAAGTCCTGGATTCTTGCTGTTGCTTTTAAAAAATGGGATGTTTTTTTGTTTTTGCTGATCCATACGCTGGGCTAAGCTAACCAGCTGCTGGCCTTTGCTTCATGTTTAATGTAAGAAGCCCTCTGAAAACTCATGACTGAAAAAGTTCACTTTTATCTTCTTTTACATTTTGTTTTTATTGGTTATAGCAAGGCCATTTGTTTTTATCATGCTTGGAGTGTTTGTGCAAAGCCAAGCTAGGAAGCTGCTGCTGTTATTGTTTTATTTAGCATACAGATATGAGAGTGGCATTGAGCTTGCGTCCTAAAATGTTATTTATTTAAGAAAATATTTTGTGAAAGGCAAGATTATAATATTATTTGGAATGATGGAGCAAAAGTCTAACAAGTTGTTTGAAAAACTAAAGACTAAACTAAACTAAAGAGAGTAAATAATAGCTTAAAGATATAATATATTAGGCTACCTCCAGAGTAAAGCTCACTGCACCATGTGCTTTGTCAGCTCCTTGCAGATATCTTATTACATTTTTATGAGTTCGTCATAAGGCTGGCATAGCTTATTTGAAATAAGGCATTAAAGTGATACTTGAACAGTAATTTGAAATCAGGAGGCTTTTTCTTTGTGTCTCCACTGTAAGATAATGCTGTCTGGCATTCTTTGCCTCGTCTTCAGTCCACTTTTCCCTTTCCGCTGTTCACTGTTTCTGAACTCTGCACAAGCTCATCATTGTCACTGATATTTTGTAAAACGTAGCAGCTCCGTGTAGTGTGTCTCATTAGGTTGCTGCTCCATCAGGGTAGGTCAGAAAAGGTCACCAGCATTCAGCTCAAAACTAACATCTGCTTCAAATTAAGTATGCACAATCTCGGTTTCTTTTTCTGCCAATTTGGATCTTTTCAGTATTGCCACCGTGTCACGCTCCATTGAGGAAGATCATCTAAATATACAGAATCGACCATTAAATCTGGACGAGCTGAGAGGCTGTAAGAAGCAACCACGAGTTGAAATTAGCATCTCTTTCTGTAAAGATTTTCTGTGCTGCTTATTCCGCAGCTCTATGTCGACTCAACTCTCACTCTTCTCTTACTTTGAATAATGAATACAAGACAAAACCTGTGCTGTAGCAACAGAGTGTTGACAGCCAACCTTGCTTTAAAAAAGAAAAATACATCAAGACTAGCGTCATCGCCGCAGCTATTATCTGTCAGTGCTTTGTTTCCTTAAATGCAAACAAACACTAGAATAAATCACTTTTCATGCAGATATTTGGCAGGAACAAAACAATCTTGCACCAGAATGCAATTTCTGGTAAAATAGGGCACATCTGACACCAATGTGATTCTACTTTATGGTGAAAATACAGCAGAAATATATCCACAAGTGTTCCTGACCAGTAATTATCCCTGTCTGACACACATGCAGCAGGCATAGCGGGATTACAGCATAATGACATGCTGATGAAATGTACTGGGCAATCCAGCTCTGTCTATGTTATGGTCTGTTGTCCATATTTCGGCTGAGCCTGTTTGTATGGCCTACTTCACAGTCCAACCCTCTAATCCTGTGCCGATGGGAACTGCCACACTGCCCGGTCCACTTCCCATCTCTCCTCCACTCAGCTCTAATCTCACTTCAGCCAAGACAGCGATGGCAAGCACTAAACTGGGGATGGCTGACAGTCAAAAGCAGCCTCGGTTAAAGTCTGTTTTTGACTTTGATAAATAAAAATACTTTAGTTGAGACTCTTAATTTTGCCCACAAGTTACAGTCTTCACATGAATGAAAAGACCAGTGAATAAAATTACTGTGTGCTGCTTGTAGCTGTGAGCAAGTGGCACGTCTTCCTTCCTGCTGTGCTGAGCCTAATAATTTGAGAATAGCGTGGACTGGGATTTTGGTGTAATTACGTGAGAGTGTTAATTGCAGTAAGAATTCGGAAGCAATTATAAGGATCTGCGTGAATCTGTGTGGCGCCGTCTCACGTCGTCTAACTGTTGATTAATCTTCGAGCTTCACTAACGCACACGGCCGCACAAAATTTGTGGCGATAATCATTCATGTGTTAAATCACAAATTCATTCACTCATCTCTTTATTTGATTTCTGTTCACTAGGAGGGAATGTTTAGTCTGGAAAACAACTCTGTATGGCTTTGAGCTGAAGCAGAAGAAGCAGAGGATTCTGTATCTGTGCCACGTCTTCTGAGAGATTAACTAATGCGGCAGCAAGCTTCTTGATAAAAGGAGGAAAAGAAGTCAAGTGGCAGAAAAGAGAAGCACGCATGAAGGTGCTGACCAAAGAAAGAGCAAGCAAAGGAGTCAACAAAATGATGAGAAATAAGAGGAAGGAGGAAGGAGAGCCATTCAGCACAAGAAAGCAGCAGAGTATGCAAGGTGAAATTATAAATAGAAATAAAAGAGGTACTTTTTTTTTTTAACACGATGACAGATAAAAAAAACAAAGCAGAGATGTGAAATGGTTTAGGGAAGGTGATGAGGGATTATACATCCTGACAGAACTACAGAAGCAAGAGAGCCTCAGAAATGGATTTGTCAAAAGTGAGGCACTTCAGAGGAATGTGGACTGCAACCGTGTGCGTGTGATTGGCTGGGTCGTTGACAGCCACAGTCTCTTATCTCTTTGTTGGAAATCTGAACTCTAAAGAGATTCTATCGCTGACTGCGCTGCTGCTGCTGCTGTCCGTGGAACAACTCTGACTAACAGGAGCGCCTAATTGAGAACACGCAATCTGACGGTGAAATCGTAAATGTACGAGCATAAGTTCCGCTAAAATTTCTGGGGGAAAAAAACTCCACACACACACACACACATACAGGGTTTCAGCTCTGAGTCTCTCAAGGGAGTTGACAGTGAACCTTGGCAAGTGACACAGGTTGTCAGCTCCTGTGATGAAGGCTTAGTGAGAGAAAACAGAAGGAAGGTGGAGGAAGGAGGAGCAACAGCAGATTGAGGATGAAGAGAGGGAGGAGAGAGTGACTCAGCTGCTCTCCCTAAAGGCCTCGAGGAAAAGAGGGATGAAGAGGCACCAAAGTGAAGGGGTGTTCAGGCTTGAGTCAGTCATCTCCAATTTTAAGTCTGTGAAATATAAGCGTTACCAAAAAAGGAACCTCAAATAACTCTTCAGGGGGGGAATTTACCCCAAAGCAAACAAACAACTGTCCAGAGCACAACTGTGAGGGATAAGCAATGAGTGTCCTTAAAGAGGCTCACTATGCCACGCCATTTCACCAAGTCTCAGGCAGATTACGACATCATGGCCTTTTATCTGCCATGAAAAGGGGTCTCTTTAAAGTCTCTAGGTATAGCCATGGGCACCAAGTAATTGGGTCCTGCCTGCACATTAAACATAGATCTGTTCTGGCATCACACAGGAACTCAGCATCGGATGTACTGGGATGAAACAGCATGCTGGATAGAGTAAGAGGCACACACTGTGCCGCACCAAAAAAAGAAGAAAAAAAAAAGAAGATAAAACCTCATCCATGCAAACAGGCAGAACCACAGCTACAGTCTGACATACAAATTATTCACAGGCTCTTTTGAAACTGTTTACTCTGGCATGCAGATGCCGCCTTCCTCACACTGAGACAGTCAAGAGATAAATTGAAAGTGTTCTGATGAGGGATTTGATTGTGGGACAAAAGCGAGATGCAGACGGAGGGTAAAAAGAAAGTTCTTTCAAAGAAAGCTACAGTATGGATGTATACAATAGGTTGACAGAGGCAAAAAGGAAGCAGGCAGGGTTGCTTTGAAAAAGGTGGGAAAGGCTCTGAAAGTGTGTTGTCATGCAGGCGAGAGTCTGTGATCAGTGTTTTTCTAAGAAAATAAAAAAAAGATGAATAAATCAGCCCAAACGAGTGACAGGCTCGTGGAGACGAGTAAAGGAGCAACGCTGTCTCTCTGCGACTCGTCTGGCTCGCATAATAAATTTATAGCATTCCCCTGATGTCCAGAACCGGCTTGTCCTTTTTGCCTAAAAGCGCGGCAAACAGCACATATCAGAAAGCACACCTGTCAAACTGGGGAAATGTGACAGAGCATGAGCAGCGATGAGTTTGTGCACAGAGGCAGAGGCACAGCCGTATGTATAGATATTTATAGCCACGCAGATCTACAGATTGTGATCTCCACTGACAAACGTAACCTTATAATTCTAAGAAGCAGCATGGAATCCACCTCCACATATAAAATGTACCCACCATGATCCAGCTATTCTATGAGCAGAGTATAGCCTTTATAAGGTATTGACCTAAACAACAGAAAAGAAACTTGCCACAGCTGTGATTTAGTTCAAAGCAAAGATTCTCAGCAGACTACTTCTGATCAAACACTTCTGACAGGCAAACCCAATCCGGACACTCCCACAGAGGAAGGGAGGAAGATGAGAGGAAGAAGGCGAGAGAAGAAAAGAGTCTGTTAAGCGCAATCTCATCAGACCCATCTGTCATGGTTATACATGGACATTTACAGCTGCAGATTTATTAGTTCAAATCATGCAGAAAGAAAACAAGGGAGAGATTTTCTTCCAAGCGTTGACGTCCTTTCAAATGACAAGCTGAAAAAAAGCTTTTGCCTATAAATATACTGTCCCTCTCTCTGCGCCTTCATGAGAAAACAGACTCACTTCCACACAGCACATGCACAAACAAAAAGTAGCCATTAGATTTCCTTTATTAGCGTGTCATTATATAATTTATGGTACTCTAGTACAGCCGCTATTTAGAGTGGACTAATATTAACACGGTATGCTATAAGAAAAATCATTAACCCATCACCTTTAATTCTCATCATCATTACGAAAAGCTGTCAAGTTCAGCATTTTTATAAAGTGGAAATACTTCTAATATTTCTCGTTAAACCTAATGGTCATTTGAAAAAGGAAACCAACTCAAAGTAACATTTCCATACGTATGCATTACACTGTCACATGGCCTTAGGAGCCACTTTCTAAATATAATCCAAATTTCAAAAAAAAAAAACTGCTTAAAGGTTTTCTTAATGAGGGTACAATGAGAAACTGAATTTTATAGTAAATACTGTTTATAGCTGGAGGCAGCATCAGGTTACCTTAGCATAAAGACTGAAAACGGGGAAGCCACTAGCTTTGCTTTGTCCAGTTTACTGTTACAAAAGGACAAGCACACCATCTCCTTTTCTAAGGTTTTACGCATATAAACATAATTTTTGTGGTCCTTGGCAGGTCTTAAAATTATGTAAATGCAACCTCAGATAGGATATTACACCCAAGTCATTATTTATTTAACAAAACCCAAAACAAAAGGCAGGTAGTGGGGAAACCAAGTACACCCTACTGCTGCCATAGGAATCAGGAGGGTAAGTAGCAGCCAGGTGCTACTAATCAAATGCACTCAGATCCGAAGCGTTAGGGTGTGTGGCCAATTCCAAAGAATCTAAAATCCATCATCATCATCAGGAGAAAAATTCTTCACAGAACATTCAAGACAGTTTCCAATTTTCCCAGGAGTGGACGTCCCAGCAAATTCACCCCAAGGTACAACGCTCAGAAAAACTGCAAAAAACCCAAAAACCACATGTCAGACTCTACAGGCCTCAGTTAGCATGTTCAATTTTAAAGTTCTCGATGGTACGAAAAGAAAAGACTGAACAAGTACGGCTTGTTGGGATGGGCTGCCAGCGGAAAGCCTCTCCAGATTCTCTAAAAATAACGTGAACAGCCGAGGATGGCTTAGGTTTGCAAAGTTGCATTTGAACAAATCAGGAGACTTCTGAGACAGTGTCCTTTGGACAGACAAGATGAAAATGGAGACGTTTGTCCATAATGCACAGCACCACATTTGGTGAAAACTAAACCCAGCACTGCAGCACAAACACCTCATTCCAACTGGCAAGCCCGGTGGTGGAAGGGTGATGATTTGGGCTTGTTTTGCAGCCACAGGACCTGGGTATCAGTCATTGAGTCGACCACGAGCTCCTCTGTACACCAAAGTATTCTAGAGTCAGATATGAGACCATCTGTCCGACAGCTAAAACTTGACTGCACCTCAGCAAGTCTACAACAGAATGGCTGAAAAAGAAAAGAACCAACCAACTCAACCAGACTGAAATACTGTGGCAGGATCTTAAGAGAGCTGTGCATAAACAAATGCCTGCAAACCTCAATGAACAAAAGCAATGTTGTAAAGAAGAGTGGACCAAACCTCCTCCTGAATTGTAGCATGTTTTTCTGAGGCTGTATTTAAATAATTTAAAATTTTACTGACAAGCAAATTTTTGGTTATGTTCTGATATGTAAAACCTTGAAATTGAAAGAGGATATTGCTACCTTTGGACAGAGCCTGGCTCGGTATATGAACCTGTTTCCAGTCTCTCAGTTAAAATACGTTTACTGCGATTTGGCTATAAGCTCATAATACATTCATGTGACATTGGAATACTCCGGGGGAAAAGAAAATCACACAAATATTCCATAAAGTTGGAACAACCCAGCCAAAATGTTGATACATGACTTGAGTTGGCCCGAGATATCAGTTTGGGGGGTTTTTTGTTACTGCAAATTGCCGTCACACACAGTGATTTAGATGTGTTAGAATGAAGTTATTTTCAATTCAGTTCAATTTTATTTATATAGCACCAAATCACAAAATCAGCTGCCTCAAGGAACTTTATATTAGAAAGTAAAGACCATACAACAATACAGAGAAAACCCCAACAATCAGACTACCCCCTATGAGCAAGCACTTGGCGACAGTGGGAAGGAAAAACTCCCTTTTAAGAGGAAAAACCTCCGGCAGAACCAGACTCAGGGAGGGGTTAGGGTTATCTGCGGCAACCGCTTGTGGGTGAGGGGAGGGTGACAGGACAAGAGACACACTGTGGAAGAGAGCCAGAGATAAATAATAACTTATGACTGAAAGCAGAGTGGTTTATAAATAGAGTGTTAAGAGGTGAGTGAAGATTAAACACTCAGTGCATGCATGTCTATTTATTAGCAGTAATCCTGGAGTTATTTATTTGTCCATTATAAACTGGAAAAAATTATGAATGTGTTGTTTAAATGTCCTGAGCAATAAAATACAATACATTGCTTCCACATTCTTTCATTAAAAAAAAAAATATATATATATATATATATATGGACACAAGGAAGTCTGAAGATGGATTACTCCGCTTGGGAAATGGGATCATCCGAGGAACACATGAATGAACAATTACTCAATTTCAAAAGTGAAGTTCACTGACTTGAAATCACACATATACAAAGTTTAAATTACAGTTCATACGCTCCCGTTTGCTGCCTCTGCAGGAAGCAAACCGCAGCGACCAACCACATGCAAGCAAGCAAAAAGAAGTAACACATAAAACAAAATAACACATAAGGCAATTGAAGCGAGGATAAAAGGAAAGAGCAGCCTGACTGAGCAGTTCAATCTCATCTCCCTGTTCTACTGATCTCCACTTCAGGAAAATGATTTGATCAACTGATTATCTGATTTATGTTCAACGGCTGAAAAGGAGATAAAAGTCGGCTTTAGTTCTGTCAGTGTGATCCATAGAGCAGACAGAGAGGAGAACTGGAGGTCATGGAGTGAGATGAAGATGCAAAGCGGCGTGATTGTTTAATCTTCATTTATACAGACGGTTCAGTCGGATATTTAAAATAGGTTTAGTGGGTTCAAAGAACAATTGCTTAATGAGGATGAGTAAGAGAAACAGACAATACCGAAAAGAGCTCCACAGACAAAAGCAGACATGGAAGTAATGTGCCGGAGTATTCATATTCTGCACGACTGATCTTAATCTATAGGCAAAACTAGCCGATCCAGAGCCAGATGTTTAAGTAGCAGGAAGAAAAGCTATCAGTTCTGCATGACTATAATTATTTAGGCATAACGACAGATTCACAACGCCCATGAAAAACACGAGATGTCAACTGAGTCAAATTCAGTTTGGCAAATTTTTATACACATCTGGAACAATTTAACCACTAAGGCTTCACGGTTGTGCTATGATATGGACTATGGGCTCAGCAGCTGGAAACAGCAATGTCGGACCATATTAAATTTTTTAAAAGGCTCTACACATTATATAAGAATTATCATCATCACTGTAAAATATAATTCAAATATAATTCCAAATACCAAATATAATTCATTAAATGGGGAAAACATTATCAAATCTGCAGATATCCTGAATAGTATTTTTATGGTCTGCCCCGTTTTGATTGAAGGAGGTCACTGAGTAAAATTAAAACACATCTATAACAGTTTTCTACTGATAAGCAGCTATGAACACGGATGTTTATATATGCCATCAACCTGTCAGGGACTGCAGATGAAAATTAGCCTGTGTGGCTAAATCTTCAATGACGTACCAAAGCACTCATATTAATTACTGTGCATCGCCACTATTTAAATTAATAAAGATAAACATCACCCCACAAACAGCTAGCTGAGTGTTTTCAGAGATCAGCTGGACTGAACAGACTCTTAACTGAGGCGATCATCAGGACCCATTTGAAGACTGATTAATTAATCCCTTGCTTAATACTCCTACAGTTTTAATTGTCTCTGCCCCACTACATGTAAAGGTCTCATTAGAGCCAAAGTCATCAGTAGTTTCTGGACTGAGGGAACACTATAAAGGCAAAAAGGTACTTCTGATTAAGCACTTAAAAATTATTTAGTGTGTGCAGGTGTGCTTGAAGATAAAGCTAGAGGAGTTTAATTAGGTATTTCAATCTAATCATGTTTTATTTTATATATATATATAAATGTCACAAAGGCATGTGAGGATTTGGGCAAGAGAACTGGAAAATTCTGCAATCACAAGCACTCACGTGTCGATCTAATCTTGCTCATACTTACATAATTGAAGAGAGCTGATTACGAAGCTATCTCATGTGCAGGGTCCGTGGTATGAAAGATGTGTGTAACCTGAGTCAACCCATAGGACACAGCTGGCTTGACACAGTGGTTCCAAATACAGTAAGCCATGACTGCCTGGCTCAGCTGCTGCAAATGCGGTTTAATAACAGCGCTGGAAAGACTGATGCCCCTCGAAGCATGAAGTAATAATATTTCTGGAATCTATCACTCAGTTCATACAAAGTAGAAAAGGTAAATTTACATTTTTATCTGCGAGTGATTTTCCATTGATGTGTTTAGAAAAACACTCTGAAATACTTTTGAAATTATGAACTCTATTTTGGGCGAGTTATGGGCGAAACAGATAAAAGGCAAGTTTTAAAACAGGCTGCGTTCAGAACGTTGACATCTCTTGGAGTCTGGGTACTTTTTCATTTGAAGAAGCAAAACATTTCTCAAAACTGCCTGAAAAAAGGAGACAAATAACGTTTTAGGATTTCACACTGAGATGAAAACAACCGGGAGCCTTTCAGTGATGAATGTTTACCGTATTAGAAGTACAGAGGTTAGCTTCCATGTTACCAAATTATATCAAATGCAGCTCCAATGCCGCGACTGAGAATAACTTCATTATGGTTTAAGCGCTGTGGTGGTGGTGGCTGAGTTAGAGAGGATAGGTAACAAATATTATAGTATAAATCCTTTTTACTCTGGTAATTTGCGTCCTTTAGCACGCTGTTCATTTGATAATTCACAACGAGGGATGTTAAATATAGGATCTATACCTCAGATTTAAAAGGATAGTTTTAATCCAGAGTGCCTAACGGTGGCACAACAGTGAGCACATGTTTTAAGTTTTGAGCTGTTTCAGTAGGAGAAAGAAGTTGGCTCACAATTTAACATTAAATTTAAAACCTGAATAAACAATTATCTTTGTCACTTATTAGTTTTATTAATTTAAAACTTGTTAGCAATATATAATGTATTATTTTTTTATTAGACTAATTGAGTTTTCTTGCTTTAACAAGATTATTTATGAGAAACTGCCATATGCAGTCCTCAGACTCCTGTTTAATTCATTTCTTACGCTACCAAGGATAATATCTTTGAAGAGAGACCAAGCAGGAGTCCATTTTCTCCAGCAATCTCAGCCATGATTGTCAATCCATATTGTGGAATTTTGTTTTATGGCCATCCAGTCGCACCACTTTAAGCTGCCAGCGCCAGCAGAAATACATAAAATGAAATGAGGCGGAGAGCTTGACAAGTATATAAGCTCCCTAGAAACCCTACTCTTTACGCCTTAGCACAACTCAGTGATGGAGACACTTTGCTTCCTGACACACACATTCAAGCATCGGCTCAGACGCGTTAGAGGTTTAAACGGCTGATCTTTCTGCTGTCTTAAACTTAAAAATGGTCTGTGTGGTTTTACAGAGGATTTCATTTTTAGATAAAGCTGGCCTGATATGAAGCATTCATTGTCAAAAACGTTCACATCCCAAGGAGTGCCGGGGCGGGCAAACTGACTTCATGCGAGAAGCAAAAGATGAAGCGTGATCTCTGAACTCCTCTTAAGTGTGTGAGCTCCTACATTCATGAGCCTCCTTTGTCTCCTTTTAGTATTTATGCAATGCTACGACCATCTCATTCTACATTCTCTCACCCAGAGGCTTTGGAAAACATAAAATATGCAGCATCCAAAGTGCAAACACCATTTTTTCTCACCCCCCTCGCTTCCTCTCTGTGTTGTGGCTCCGGTTCTCCAAAGTCAGTCAAGTAAACTCATACATCACCTATCATCAGCTTAAATGGGAAAGTTTTCTTAAGGCACGGTCTCTACAAAACACGCCGATAATGCACGGATATAGAGCTGGTGGGAAGCAAGAAAAAGGAGCTAGAGGCATTATAAATAGGCAGCGCGGTAAAAAGAAAGTACGTAAGCTAATGTAGTTTTAAATCGTAGGCACATATTTTCTGAGTGGGCTGTGACAGAAATGGCATCTGTATTGTTCAGGGTTGATTTTTTTTTTTTGGCTTTGAGTCTATCGGTTTCAAAAAAGAGAAGTAAAGCCTCTGTAGTTACTGCTGGCTCCATTAGAGTCACATAAAAGTAAAGAAAAACAGCCCTGCGATGACAAACTGCAGCGTGTCGTGCTTCATGACTGCACCGCTTTACTAATTTGTCATAAGCCTCAGCCTATTTTCCGCAGGTCAGGGAGCATAATTTAGAATAAAAACTCTCACATTTGGCCTTGATTAAGCCCTGGAAAAAGGTACACACACACACACACACACACACACACACACATATGCAAGAGTCTAATTTCACTAAATTATACTAAATGCCATTTTAAAATAAGTTCACGTTCATAAGGTCATATATTGAGATCAGTAATTGTCAACCAGGGGACACGTGTATTCCTGCAGCAACCAAGGTTATGTAAAGACTATGAAGATGCTCAAGTATTCTTAAAATAGTTAGCGGAATGGAATATATAAACAGTGAAATAGTATAACGCATAGCTCCAGGAGCTCCAGTTTCCCCCAGCATCAAAAAAGCCCACTGGACTTATTCTCCTGTCATGTGCCCTTGAACAAGGCACTGGCTTACAGCTGGGCTTTGCACTGTGGCTGGCCACTGCTCCTAATGCTAAGGATGGATTACATGAAGAGAACTAGTTTCCCTACAAGGATGAATAAAGGAAATCTTACCCTCTATAAGTAATGAATAAATAATTAAACCAGAATGTCACTGACGTAGTAGCTCATCAGGCTCAGGATCTATCACAATTCACAGGTTATTATAATGTGCCAAGTACAGAATGAGTTATAGGTTTTGCTGTCATTGGTTGGCTGTACTGCACAAACTAATAAGCATTAAAATCCACTAAGAAGTCAAGGAGGTTTGCAAGCAGTCATACACAGGACACATTAATCTGGTTTCACTACAAGCTGGCCAACACTCCAGGAGGAGTAGTGAGTCTTGTGAACATGGAAAACTGCCCATTAAACAACCAGCATGACCTTGATCTTCAGCACAAATTAAAAGCCCCGACAGCTGATCATTGTGTGCAAGTTTCACTAAAATCTGACACTCTAGGAGGAGTAGTGATTCTTGTAAACTGTGGAGGGACAGACGATGATCACCTTGCCATCGCATAAGCTCGCGTATGCGTCGGTCGATGGGCTTAGAAAAAATTCAAAGTAGCTAAATTGTAAGCTATTAGTTCTCTATCATAAATATCCCAACACTGAAATAGCTAAAAGTGGTGATAGGCAGCTGGAATATTTGGCTTAACGTGCAAAATAAACAGCTGAAATCAGTAAGGCTAAAGGATTAACAGTCGGGCAGAGCACAGAATTAGCCAATAGTAACATAAATGTGCCACGCACAAAAATAACTACATATATAAAAAAGTAACCTCCTCTATTCCATCGTTTTAGCTAAATATTATCCCATTTGAAATCAGTTCAGGGATGCGATTGAACTGATTTGGCAGGGCTGCTGCAGTACATCTGGCAAAATAGGTTAGGGAGTACCGCTCTAAGGTATCGAGGTCAACCAGGCACTATTGTCCCAACAAATGTGAAATGAAGAAATCGCATTTTTAAAAAGACTTGTGACGCCCACGTGCTCTCTAAGCTCTGCGTTAAGGTTACAGCCCCGTCTGCATGTCTGTAATGACACTACAGTAGTCTGTGGGAGGACGGCCAGTGAACGCAGACTTACGATCATTCCAGCTGGACATCTTAACACGGACAGATGACATGCCAGCCTGCCTGCAGGTATCGGACAGCCACTCACAAGAGCACCCTCTCCTTTCAGTCCTGCATCACATGCCACCTCCTCCCTCTTCCTCCCTCTGCACTCTCCTCCCTGTACATAAGAGCAGTGATGCCCTCATCTTTCTGACAGTGGATGCATCTCTGCTTTATTACCCTCATAAATACTCTGGAGCTGAAAACAATGAGGCAGTGTTAAGCTCAGGCAATGTCACTATTGAACTTGGATGACAGCTTTATGTGCAGCAGAAAGCTTCAAAATGAGAAGGTAAGTGTAGGCGTAGTAATGGACAAGGCTAACAGGCCTGCTTCAATAATGCACTCTGAGAGACTTTGCAGACATTTCATTACTGACACATAAATCTGTCAAATAACAAGGCTAAGTGGTACCTTGGGTACCTTTGTGCTGCCAGTTGCATAATTGCATTCACTTTAGTTGCTGTTTTTTTTCTTGACTTCTTTTTTTTAACCTAATTGCTCTCAGCAGAGATCTATAAGGTGACTCATGGAGGCAAGAAATGTACGATATAAATCCCTTAAAATACCTGGGATTAATAGAAATGTAAAATGCTAAAGGGAGACTGCACCTGTAGCACCTTAAGCAGATTGAGCATTTGCAATGTGCCACTTACTGTAGCAACTCAGTGACAAACAAAGTTAGGTTGCTCAAGGACACGTCACCAGGTCCAAACCAGCCAGTGACAGAACAAAAAACCCAAATCTGTGATTTAAAAACAACAACTGAACCTCACTGCAAGACAGCAAACCTAATTCTTCAGCCACATCACGCAAAAAGTGGGCAACATGGTGTTTTGAAATGATCTTCATTTGAATGATGGTGAAATTACTCTGTGGCTCTCAACGCTGCTCTTTATTGGTTTAATGGTGACCAATTAACTGGGGCAAGCATGCAGTGACACCATTGGTAAAAATCATTGAGAGAGCCAATCTCTGACCGCATGAATCGATGCACTAAATGTGCGCCTGTGGCTGAGAGACGTAAATGTCACGGTATAAAAACAGGGTAGTCCAACGGGCTCAGGCTCGAGTACTTCCAGGGACCTTGTTGCATCTCATTATCCTCCTCTGTCAATTTTCTAAATTAGGCACAAGTGCCCCCCAAAATACTGTGAGGAGACTGTGGCTATCATCAAAGTCATGGCAACTGCACTCCCCTCCTGTACTACCTTAAAAACAGAGACACATCTGTGCAATTATAACAACAATGTTACAGTATGTGTGCAGGCATTGCCGGGACAGAGGAGGAAAGAGATTAAAGCAAAACTATATTCAGAGTTTTCCTAAAATAATCATTCGGCTTCCAGAAGCTGCACTAAGAACCGAACAGAGGCAACCCATAAAAACCCAGCGTGACACGGGTGTCACAGCTTCACATGTTCTGGAAAATTTCTTGAATAAGTTTTTAATATATATATATATTTTTTTTTTTTGAAATCCTGAATAAAATTTCCTTCAAGGAGAAATGGATATGGGCTCTTATGGGTTAAAAACAGAGCTGGGAGAGGGCTGAGCAAACACTGACAGAGGTTTTAAGATATGCCATGCGGAGGACAGGCACCAAGCTTCTCACACTGAGATGACTGCAGGGATCGATCAAAGGCTGCCTCCCCCTTCCTGCGTTTAGATCATCAAAACCTAATTGAGAAATTGTAACCAACGTCGCACACACACATACACAGAGAGAGCGAGAGACAGAGTGGTTCTGCTTGCTTGCACAGGCACACCATCTCAAGGTTGACACTAGAAAAGCGTAAGATAATGACACCCGATGTCCATCTGAGTTAGAGAGCAAATCGATCAGCCAGGATTGCACCATAACAGTGTGAGAAGTGGCTGAGGGGATAAAGTGTCTGGATGATTACAGGTTCAGCCTCAGGCTCATCAGGTTGTCCGTTAAGGTGAGAGTTGAACGTAGCAAACTGGAAGAAGGGGTGAAAGACACATGAAGAGGGACGCAAATGATAAACGGGATGTTTGAAGCGCGGAAAAAGTGTTAAGCAACGGACCAGAGGTGAATATATGGTTGCAAGAAAAGCTGGGAAGTTGACTCACCCAGGACTACAACTTGCACAACACTCCCTCCACATCTGAACCTGGAGGTGCCCTGGTCACCGCCGGCTGCCTACTCTGGCTGAGTCTGTGCAGGATGGTGTACCAGCGTTGGTCCTCCAGCCTCTCCAGTCACCACGCTTCCTTCTCCTCCTCCTCTTCCCGCAGCAGCAGCAGCACCAGAAACAGCAGCTGGACCGAAGTGCATTCACTCACCTTCCCTCACCAGTCTCTGCTCCTGCCAGCAATGCTATTGAATTGTCTAGCGCCTCCCAAATGGAGTCCCCGGATATCCCCTCACCTCCCCTTTGTGCTATAGAGCCAGCAGGAGATCCTCTTCCAGCGGAAACCCAGCTTTGTGTCTCGGAGCAACGGTGAAGGCTGCCACCAGTAGCGGAAATCGGGTCGGACTGATGGAGCTGTGGTTATTGGATTGCACGCGTATGAGTGTCCTGGCATTTGTGAGTGAGGGATATAGAGCGAGGTGTGTCTGTGTGTGTTTGTTTAAAAGAAGACCCGGCTTCTGTTCATCTGCGCTCTCTCTCTCTCTCTCTCTCGCTCTCTCGCTCTCTCTCTCTCTCTCTCTCTCTCTCTCTCTCTCTCTCTCTCTCTCTCTCTCTCTCTC